>CM027386.1:78493465-78514350 GCA_015711505.1 Sylvilagus bachmani | reverse complement strand
TGCTTTTCCTGGTCTCCCCATGGGGTGCAGGGCCCAAGCACCTGGGCCATCCTCCACTGCACTCCTGGGCCACAGCAGAGGGCTGGCCTGGAAGAGGGGCAACCGGGACAGAATCCGGTGCCCCGACCGGGACTAGAACCCGGTGTGCCGGCGCCGCAAGGCGGAGGATTAGCCTGTTGAGCCACGGCGCCGGCCCATTGAGTATACTTTCTAAGCCATTCTGTCTGTCCAATTCTTTCAGGAACTCCTAACACACCTATATCTCCTGGATCTAGAACACCAATTTGGGTTTTATAATTTTTTTCCTCTTGGTTTTATCTCACTGTAATATTTAAAAAAGATTTTACTTCTTGCTTAGATATTCTTCCTTCTGCCTCACTGAGTCTGTTGTTAAGGATTTCTACTTTATTTTCATTTGCTGTGTTGAAGTCTCCATTTCTTATGTTTTAGTTTGCTTTTTCTTTAATAACTATCTCTTCGCAGAATTTCGCAGCCATGCCATGTACAGATTTCCTTATTTAATGTAATTCATTTTCCCTATTTTTGAGCAATTTATAATCATTTATTTGAATTCTTTTTCAAGAATTTGATCAATCTCCTCATCTTCACAGTCTAATACTGTGCATTATTGTGTTCTTTTTGGTGTTTTATATTGTCTGCCTTTTTCATGTTTCTTGTATTTCTACATTTATTTATATGTATCTGGAGAATTTGCTGGCATCTTCTCTGTAGTCTTTGCTCTTTGGAAATTTGCTGCTGTGTCTTGCTGGAATGCCTGCGCCCTATGAGGAATATTGAGAGTTGTGTGCTGAGTGGGACCACTGAGCTCCAGCAAGCATTTGTGGGTAGGGTAAGCATCCAAGCACTAACATCAGTTGCAACCATTCTTTTCTGACTGTCTTACGTAGGGGCAGGTGATGAGCATCATGTTCACATCCTCATCCCTTCTCTGTGCCAAAGTGAACAAACTTATCCATTACATAAAATGAGCCCATAGTGTTTGCATATGCCATCCACTCAGGCCCATATACTACATATATCACTTATGTGTTCCATAGTTTGAGCAGTGAGCCCTCTGATATATTCCATCCCAGCATGCAGGGAGTTCTGAGCTGGAGTTAGTTCAGTTGATTGCCCAGAGAACCACCAACAGCCCTAGGTCTTCTGATCCTTCTGGCCTACACAGAAATATCACTATCTCAGTAGTTCTACCGTAACAGAATGCAGGTGATCCGTTCCATGCCAGGAGAGCTTACCCATCCTCAGAGCGAGGCACCTGACTGAGGTTAGTTGGATCTCTGCCTCAGCAAACTGAATTTGACACTTTGGTGTGGTGAGGGGATGGAAGCAACGTGGCCTTCATTTATGACGGTAATACACTGCCTTGTCCACTGCCTGTCCTCCAATCTGGACTCAGTCAATGGGAAATCACTGAGTTCTCCCACAGACAAAAGTCATCAGTGGCACATGTGCCACTCCAGCCTCCTCTTATCTTGCTCTGGCAAGATGTTGTTTTCCCAGTAACCACCAATCAGAAGAGTTGTTTGTTGCATACTTCTGGTTGCTGTGTGTTTGTGCATTGTTTTGTTGATCCTTGGATTCTTTGTCATGCTCTATAAGTTTTCCACTGAAAATTTTCCTCCAACTATGTTCTGGGAATGTGGTCCTTCCTTTGTTTTTCGGTAATTTCCTGAGGTTAAAATTTCTTCTCTCTATGCAGCCATCTTGGATTGGAAATTTAAAAAAAAAATTTATCTCATGCATATAAGGAAAAACATGCAACATTTGTCTTTCTGTGTCTGACTTATTTCACTCAGTATGGTTTCCTACAGTTCCAATATTTTTGTAAATAATAAAATTTTATTCCTTTTTATTTTATGTCACAATTTATATTATTTTGTGTGCCTACAATTTAAAAAAAATTGATGACATAACATTTTTAAAAATACGAACAGAAAATTGTATGTATTTATGAGTTACTATATGGTGTTTGATTATATGTATACATTTTATTATGTCAAATCAGAGAAAAATATATATCCTTTCAAGAATTTATCACTTTTGGCCGGCGCCGCGGCTCACTAGGCTAATCCTCCACATGTGGCTTCAGCACCCCGGGTTCTAGTCCCGGCCGGGGCGCCAGATTCTGTCCCAATTGCTCCTCTTCCAGTCCAGCTCTCTGCTGTGGCCAGGGAGTTCAGTGGAGGATGGCCCAAGTCCTTGGGTCCTGCAACCGCATGGGAGACCAGGAGGAAGCACCTGGCTCCTGGCTTCAGATCAGTGTGCCGGCTGCAGTGGCCACTGGGGGGTGAACCAACGGAAAAAGGAAGACCTTTCTCTTTGTCTCTCTCTCTCACTGTGCACTCTTCCTGTCCAAAAAACAAAAGAATTTATTACTTTTTAAAGTGAAAAATTAAAAAAACAGTATATTCTACTATTTTAGAGAAAATATATGTGAACATTATTGATAATAACCTTACAATAAATGCAGTAGAGCCCCAGTACTTTTTATTCCCATCTAAGTATTGGGTATTACCCATCATTCAACATTTCCACAAACCTCATTCTTTGCTTCCCTCCTTTCTCTTGTAAATACCATTTATTTTTAAATTCTATGAGATATATTTTTGACCCTCACCTGTGAGTGAGATCAGGTAATATTTGCCTTTCTGTTCTTGGCTTATTTCACAGAGACATGACATGACAAACTAGTTCCATCTGTGTCGTTGCAAAAGAAAAGATTTCATTTTATAGGACTAACATTCTATTGTCTATATGTACCACATTTTCTTTGTTCATTTATCAATGGATGAACATGTAAGTTAGTTTCATTTCTTAGCTATTGTGAATAGTGCTACAATAAACATTGGAGTGTATGTGCCCCTTCAAAAGACACATTTCATTTATCTTAGCTATTTTCCACAATATATGCACTAATTTACAATTTCACCAATGATGTATAAGTGTTCTCTTTTATCCACATCCTAAAAATTACTTATCTTTTGTCTTGTTAATGGCTAATATTACTGGAGTGAGGTGATATTGTGGCTATGATTTGCATTTCCCTGATGATTAGGAATGTTGAGTGTTTTTTTTTTCATGTACCTATTGGCCATTTGTATATCTTCATTTGCAAAATGTCTCTTAGATCTACTACCCATTTTGCACTGGATTATTTGTTTTTATGCTATTTCTTTTTGTTCTTTATATATTTTGGATACTACCTCCTTGTCTGATGTATAGCCTACAAATATTTTCACTCATGTTGTACTTTGTCTCTTTACTCTATTGATTGTTGCCTTTGCTGTGAAGAAGTACTTTTGTATTATAAAATCTTATTTGCTTCTATTTGTGTATTTTTGCTTTTTATTTCCTGGGTTGTTGGAATTTGATCTAGAAAATAATTGTCCACTTCATTGTCCTGATATGCTTTCGTTATGCTTTATTCTAGTAGTTCAATGTTTCATGCCTCACCTTTATGTATTTAACATTTTTCTGTAGATTTTTATACATGGTGAGAGGTAGTGGTCTGGTTTCATTCTTATGCATGTGGATATCCAATTTTCCTAGCCAAATGTATTTAAAAGACTATCCTTGTTTGAATGCTTTTTTCTTAGCAAACTTTTCAAAAATCAGTTGACTCGACACATGGGACTACTTCAGGTGTCTCTTTTCTGTTTCATTGGTCTATGAATTTATTTTTATGCCACATGATGACTCTGTAGATGATATTTTTAGTATTTGTGGAAAAAGAAGGAGTATAATGTCATTGGTTCATTGCTCATATCATTGGTGGTCAAAATGATGAAAGTAAAAAAATGGCACCAATAAACAGTAAACTTCAAGATAGTCACAGATAATCAAAACTATATATTATGGTATATTCTAATTGTTCCATTTTTAGTTATTGTTTTTAATCCCTATATTTAGTAACATATAAATTAAAATTCATGAGAATTATGTATGTATAAAAAAACATAATATACAAACATTTTGCTTCTATTTGTGTTTTGGGGCACTCACTGAGGGTCTTGGGATGTATCTCCTGCAGATAGGAGAGGATGGCTATGTTTTAAATATGTTAGGAAAAACATATGTTGGAGCTCAAGTTGTGTTTCAGGTAAAGCCGCTGTCCACAGTGCCAACATTCCATGTGGGAAACAGTTCAAGTTCCAGCTGCTCCACTTCCAATCCCATTTGGCTATGGCCTGGGAAAGCAGATGGCCAAAGTCCTTGAAAGATGCAGAAGAAGCTCCAGGTTCCTGGCTTTGGATTGGTCCATCTCTGGCCATTTCAGCCATTTGGAGAGTGATCCAGTGGATGGAAGACTTCTGTCTCTCTGCCTCCGCCTCTCTATAACTCTGCCTTTCAAATAAATAATAAAAAACAAAGCAAGGGCCAGCACCATGGCTCACTAGGTGAATCCTCCACCTGTGGCACAGGCATCCCATATGGGTGCCGGGTTCTAGTCCCGGTTGCTCCTCTTTCAGTCCAGCTCTCTGCTGTGGCCTGGGAAGGCAATGGAGGATGACCCAGGTGTTTGGGCCTTTGCACCCACATGGGAGACCAGGCAGAAGAACCTGGCTTCTGGCTTCAGATCGGTACAGTGCCGGCCATAGTGGCCATTTGGGGAGTGAACCAATGGAAGGAAGACCTTCCTCTCTCTCTCACTGTCTATAACTCTGCTTGTCAAATAAATTTTTAAAAAAAGCAAAACAAAACCATATGTCTCCATTTATTTATGTTGATTGCAAGAATATTGTTTTTCTTAATTCGTGTTGTTTTCCAATGATTTTAGTATTCCTTGAAGTATAGAATTGCTTCCTTCACATTTTAATAAATGATCATCCCTACTGTCTTTACTGTCTGATTTTCAGAAAATAAAAAACAGATTCACTAATTATTCCTCCTAGGTATTCTGTGGCTCTCTCTGATGGTTACTTGAGATTCCCCCAATTCACATCTTCTCATTATCTTTTGGAAAGTAAGATTTAATAATTTATTCATTTTCTTTATCTTCTCAAACCACATATATTGCTGTGAACCTCTTATTGGTTTCTCCTAGGGAAATGTTCCTAAAATCCTCAAGTTTGTGTGCACTCTGCTAAAACCACAGAATCATGCTGGATGACTATACAAGTTGCTTACATTTGCTACCTGGAGGGGAACACTTGAAGAGCTGGTTATCTATAGATGAGGTATTACAGGAAAGCATAGGCAGGCTTCCTGGTACATTCTACAGGGTGGTTACTTGTGTCTACACCTTCTCATCCTTTCCCCCATACTCTCATTATTCGGCTGGGTTGATCACTTCAGTAACTTTGGGGAGCCAAGGACTTCATTCGACATTCATGGAGGAGCTGGAGACTGATTCACTATACACTCATGGTGCACTGTGAGTGATTTTTCCCCTTTTCTCCATTTTTTGTGGAAAACTTCAGACATATAGAAAGTATAGTAAAGTGACTATACATGTTTAAGCTATAAGAATATTTAGGATTAGTCCTCTGACACCATTTTTTATTAGGAATTTTTCTAAAGCAAATTCTAATGATTACTATTTTTACTGTGAATAGTTCACATATTTCTTTGATAAGACTTTAAAACTTATCTGCCACTTTACTAGCACATTTTTAATTATTGATTAATTTTAAGGAATAGAAATTTCATATGTAGAACTTTAGGAATATAGTTATTCTTCCCAACATACCTGCCCTTCAACCCACACTCCCACACTTCGTCCTCCTTCTCTTCTCCCCTTCCTAGCCCCATTCTCCATTAAGATTCATTTTCAAATAACTTTGTACACAGAAGACCAATTCTATACTAAGTAAAGAATTCAACAATTTGCTCACACATGCACACACACAAAACAACTGTTTAAAAAACAAATATCACAGTTAACTCTCATAATACAACTTATTGAGGAAAGAAGTCCTGCATGGGGAGTTGGTGTATAGTGATTCCTGTTGCTAGTTTAACAAATAACACTCTTATATGTGACGTCAGTGACCACCTTAAGCTCTTGACATGAGTTGCCTAGGCTATGGAAGCCTATTGTGACCACCAACTCCATCAGTATTTAGACAAGGCCATAAGGAAAGTGAAAGTTCTTTCCTTCCCTTAGAGAAAAGTACATCCTTCTCTGGTGGCCACTTCTTTCCATTGGGATCTCACATCTGGCTCACAGAGATCCTTCATGTAGAATATGTTTTTTTTCTACAGTGTCTTGGCTTTCCATGCCTGAAATGCTCTCACAGGCTTTTCAGTAAGACCAGGATGACTTAAGGGCTGATTTTGAGGTCAGAGTGTTACTTAAAGCAATTGTCATTCTATGAGTCTGCTGTGTGTTTTACTACCATGTTGGAAAATTCTTTCTTTTTTAAAATTCTAGCTACTAAAATTACCCCATAGTTGATCCTATTTATATGGTCAATTTTAACACTTAATACTATTAGATGTTCACTTTAACACTTAATATGAGCACTTAACAGTTAAGATGACATTTTTTATCACCCAGCTTAATAGGATTTGGGGTCCCATGACAAGTTTCTAAACTGTACACTTAAAAGTTAGTCTTTAGGAATGTATGCAGAACTAGACAGCTTTATGGTTACAAACTTTCTCCTCACTCTCTTATTACCACTATTTTTAAAAATACTTTATTTATTTATTTGAGAGGTAGAGTTACAGTGAGAGGGAGAGACAGAGAGAAAGGTCTTCCATCGGTTGGTTCACCCCCTAAATGTCCACAACAGCTGAAGCTGTGCCAATCTGAAGCCAGGAGCCAGGTGCCACTTCCCAGTCTCCCATGCAGGTGCAGGGGCCCAAGCACTTGGGTCATCTTTTACTGCTTTCCCAGGCCATAGCAGAGATCAGGATTGGAAAAGGGGCAGCCAGGACTAGAACTGGGGCCCACATGGAATGCTAGCACCACAGGCAGAGAATTAACGAAGTGAGCCACAGTGCCAGGCCCGGTTCCATATCTTAGCTATTGTGAATTTAGCTGCAATAAACATGGGGATGCAGATAACTCTTCTATTTACTGATTTTTTCCCTTCGGTGAATTCCCTTGGGATGACTAGATCATATGGTAGATCTATATTCAGATTTCTGAAGTATCTCCGTACTTTCCTGCATAGTGGCTTTACCAGTCTACATTCCCACTAACAGTACATTAGGGTACCTTTTTCCCCACATCCTTGGTAACATTTATTGTTTGTTGATTTCTGCATGAAACCCATTCTGACTGCAGTGAGGTGAAATCTCATTGTGATTTTGGTTTGCATCTCATTATGGTTAGTGATCCTGAACATTTTTTCATGTGTCTGTTGGTCATTTAAATTTCCTCTTTTAAAAATGTCTGTTTAAGTCCTTGTCCCATCTCTTAACTGGGTTATTTGTTTTGTTGTTGTGGAGTTTCTTGATCTCTGTATATTCTGGCTATTAATCTTTTATCAGTTGCATAGTTTGCAAATAATTTGTCTCCTTCTATTGGCTATCTCTTCACTTTCCTGACTGTTCCTTTTTCAGTGCAGAAACTTCTCATTTTGATGTAATCTCATTTGTTAATTTTGGCTTTGACTGCCTGTGCCTCTGGGATCTTTTCCAAGAACTTCTGCATATGCCAGTGTCTTGCAGGGTTTCCCCAATATTCTCTAACAATTTGATGTTGTCATGTCATAGATTTAGATCTTTAATCCATTTTGAGTGCATTTCTGTAAGGTGTGTTGCAGGGGTTTCATTTTATACTTCTCCATTTGGAAATCCAGTTCTCCCAGCATGATTTGTTGAAGAGACCATCCTTATTCCAGGGACAAGTTTTAGCTCCTTGGTCAAATATATGTAGGTTTTAGATGCTTGGATTGATTTTTGGTGATTCTATTCTATTGCATTGTTTGGTCCATCTGTTTTTCTACCAGTAGCCGTCTGCTTTCTTTATAACTGCCCTGTAGTATGTCTTGAAATCTGGTATTGTGGTGCCTCTATATTTGACTTTGTTGTATAATATTGCTTTAGCTATTCGAGGTCTCCCATGTTTCCATATGAACTTCAGCACATTTTTTTCTAGATCTGGGAAGAATGTTTTTGGTATTTTGATTGGTATCACGTTGAATCTGTAAATTGCTTTCAGCAGAATGGATATTTTGATGATACTGATTCTTCCAATCCATGAACATGGAAGGTTTTTCCATTTCTTCTATTTCTTTCTTTAATGTTTTATAATTCTCATTCATAGAGATCTTTGAAATCTTTGGTTAAATTTGTTCCAAGATATTTGATTTTTCTTGTAGATACTGCAAATATGATTGATCTTAGAAGTTCTTTTTCAGCTGCTGTATTTTCTGTATATACAAATGTTTTTGATTTTTGTGTATTGATTTTATATCCCACTACATGAAGAAACTCTTCTATGAGTTACAATAGTCTCTTGGTGGAGTCTTTTGCATCCCTTATATATAGAATCATGTCACCTACAAATAGGGATAGTTTGACTTCCTCTTTCCTAATTTGTATCCCTTTGATTACTTTTTCTTGCATATTGGTTCTAGCTAATACTTTCAAGCTATAAAGAACAGCAATGGTGAGAGTGGGCATCCTGGTCTGGTACTGTATCTCATTGGGAATGCTTCCAACTTTTCTAAATTCAATAGGACACTGGCCATGGGTTTGTCATAAATTGTCTTGATTGTGTTGAGGAATGTTCCTTCTATACAAAATTTGCTTAGAGTTTTCATCATGAAAGTGTACTGTATTTTATAAAATGCTTTCTCTGCATTTATTGAGATAATCATATCGTTTTTGTTTAGCAGTTTGTTAATGTAATGAATAACATTGTTTGATTTGAGAATGTTAAACCATCTCTGCATACCAGGATTAATCCCACTTGGTCTGTGTGGATGATCTTTCTGATGTACTGTTGGATATGATTGGCTAGAATTTTTTGAGGATTTTTGCATCTATGTTCATCAGGGAAATTATTCTGTAGTTCTATTTAACTGTTGCATCTTCTTCAGGTTTAGAAATTAAGATGATGCTGGCTTCATATAAAGAATTTTGGAGGATTCACTTACTTTCAATTGTTTTAAATAACTTGAGAAGAATTGGAGTTAGTTCTTAAATGTCTGGTAGAATTCTTCAGTGAAGCCAACCAGTCATGGGCTTTTCTTTGTTATGGGAGGGTCTTTATTACTGATTCAATTTCTGTCTTGATTATGATTCTGTTGATGTTTTCTGTATCTCCATGGCTCGATGTTGTTGGTTGCATGTGTACAAGAATCTATTCATTTCTTCTAGGTTGCCCAGTTTGTTGACATACAGCCCTTTGTAATAATTACTGATGATTCTTTTTATTTCTGTGGTGTCTGTTACATTTCCTTTTTCATCTCTAATTTAATTGATTTGGATCTTCTCTCTCTTTTTTTGGTTAGTCGTGCCAATGGTGTGACAATTTTGTTTATTTTTTCAAAATAACAGATCCTCCTTTTGCTGATCTTATGTATTGTTTTTTTTTTATATTTAATTTTGTTTTTTAACAGTTACCTTGCATTATTTGCTACTGGTGCTACATTCTAACTTAATATTCTAATGTGCAAATTAAACAGTGGTAAATGTTTCTTAGAAATTTAGGGTATCCAAAATGGTTTCACAGCTTCTGTTAAGTTAATTCTTGTAAGCTATGTAGATAGATATCTAATATACTATGTTATAAAATATATAAAAAGCAGATGTCATGACATATATAACCCATGAAGACGCATTAAAATAGTTTTTGGAGAAATGTGAGAATGCTTTGCTGTGGTTTCCATTTATGTGCCAAGTTGCAGAGGTCATTATAGAGAAACTAATGTTTTTTTAGCTTTGTTCTCTAAGCTGTGAAAACCCACTTGTGTTTTATATAAGCTCTCTCCACCTAGAGTCTATAAGACTGCACAGCCTTCCACCCCCCCCCCCCAAGTGTGGCTTAATGAGGAGGGATTCTGTTTACATCTGAACAGATCTGATTTTGCCAGTTTTATTTTGGAGATTTTCTCTAGGTTTTTTTTTTTTTGAGAAAAAGATACTCTTTTTAAATAATAATATAGTAAAATAGTGAAAACTATGAAATAAGTCAATAAAATATTTTGAAAGGGGAATGATATTTAAGATAGATTAATGTCATTGTGAACTACAACATAACGGAGATCATGTCTTATTTTAAGCAGCTAACCTGAGTATCTAATCTTTCAGGTGTAGTTCCCAACAAGGGTCAATTTCCTGTGGCTGGGAGAGCACAGGAGTGGTTTCAGTGCACAGGTCCAATGTGCCGTTATGCTGAAGACCTTACCCCCATGCTGAGGGTCATGGCAGGACCTGGAATCAAAAAGTATGTTCACCTCTTTTCTCTATTTCCTAATCTGCCTGTCCTGACATTAATTCTCCCTTTGTTTATTAATAACACAGAGGTCAACTTCTATCCTTCACATAAATATTTGTTAGAATTCTTATAAGGTAAATTTTATATAAGTGAACATAATATTTCACAAATTGAGAAGATAGTTTATAATAATAATTTAGTGATACAACACAAGCATAGAAAGACCTTATTTTGGAATGGAAACAGGGAGTTTTAAAAAACTTCATTTGGCATTTTGAGTGTAATGACTGAGCTCAGTATAAAGTGAAACTACACATATTTTCTAATCTGACCTGAAAAATCAATGTCTGGAAATTATTTACCTAGTGAGTTCTTTGGTACATTTTCTATAGTAGTTTTATTAAGTACTTCTCATTTCCAGAAAACTTGTAGTTTCCTCATCTCCTTTACAATCATCCACCTCCTACTTCACCAAAACAAATTTGTGTAATTTAGTCTAGTTCCTTACAGTAAATTTCATTAGCTATTTAGTCATTTATATTTTTATTCCTTTTGGAGTGGAGAACATATATTTTATTTTTGTGTTAGTAAATAAATACTTTCATCTATGCTCTTGATCTCATATTTTCTTTATTAGATCCTTGTTCCATTACTTATATTACTGTGGCTAAACTCTCAAATACAAGCCCTCAATCAATCCATATATACATTTGTATATATGCTCCTCTTCTTTATCACTAAATTTTCCTAAGATTCTTATAATACAAAATGAAAAAAAAACTAAGTTTTTCTCGGTTCCACATTGTACCTCAGGTAGTGCTTTTCACTCTCATTGAAAATCTTCTTGTGGTAATTGTTTAAATTCATCATATCTAAATTATCACAGTGCTCTTTGGTTTTCAACAACTGCATACTTGTTTTCACAACTAAAATATTTCTTGCCAAGGTCCAGATGTTTTTTTGCGAATGATAACCTTTAAATTCTTTTTTTCGTTATTTATTTCAACTTTTATTTAATAAATATAAATTTCCAAAGTTCAACTTTTGGGTTATAGAGGCTTTTCTCCCCCTAACCTCCCACCCACTCACAACCATCCCATCTCCCAGTCCCTCTCCCATACCATTCTTCATCAAGATTCATTTTCAATTATCTTTATATACAGAAGATCAACTTAGTATATACTAAGTAAAGATTTCAACAGACTGCACAAACAAAGTATAGATGCAAAGTATAGAGTACTGTTTGAGTAGTAGTTTTACCGTTAATTCACATAGTGTACATTAAGGACAGAGATCCTACATGGGGAGCAGGTGCACAGTGACTCAAGTGTTGATTTAACAATTGACAATCTTATTTATGATGTCAGTAATCACCCAAGGTTCTTGTCATGAGCTACCAAGGCTATAGAAGCCTTTTGAGTTCACAAACTCCGACCTTATTTAGACAAGGCCATAGTCAAAGTGGAAGTTCTCTCCTCCCTTCAGAAAAAGGTACTTTTTTGTTTGATAGCCCATTCTTTCCACTGGGATGTCACTCACAGAGATCTTTCATTTAGGTCACTTTTTTTTGCCAAAATGTCTTGGCTTTCCATGCTTGAGAAACTCTCATGGGCTTTTTAGCCAGTTCCGAATGCCTTAAGGGCTGGATCTGAGGCCAGAGTGTTGTTTAAGACATTTGTCATTCTATGAGTCTGCTGTGTATCCTGCTTCCCATGTTTGATCATTCTCTCCTTTTTAATTCTATCAATTATTGTTAGCAGTCTTATTTATGTGATCCCTTTGACAATCCTATCATTATGAATAATTATGAATTTAAACTGATCACTTTGACTAGTGAGAGGGCATTCGTATATGCCACCTTTACGGGATTGAATTGGAATCCCCTGGCACATTTCTAGCTCTACCATTATGGGTAAGTCTGATTGAGCATGTGCCCTATTGCACATAACTTCCCTTTTTTATTCCCACTCTTATATTTAACAGGGATCACTTTTCAGTTAATTTTAAATGACTAAAAGTAATTGTGTGTTAATTAAAGAGTTCAACCAATGGTACTAACAGAACAAAAAAATACTAAGAGGAATAAAATAGTAAGTTGTTCCTCGACAGTCAGTACAAGGGCTGATCAAGTCATTGTTTCTCATAGTGTCCATTTCACTTCAACAGGTTTCCTTTTTGGTGCTCAGTTAGTTGTCATTGATCAGGGAGAACATATGTTATTTGTCCCTTTGAGACTGGCTTAATTCACTCAGCATGATGTTTTCCAGATTCCTCCATTTTGTTGCAAATGACAGGATTTATTTTTTTCACTTCTGTATAGTATTCTATAGAGTCCATATACCATAATTTCTTTATTCAGTCTTCTGTTGATGGGCATTTAGGTTGATTCCATGTCTTAGCTATTGTGAATTGAGCTGCAATAAACTTTGAGGTGCAAACAGCTCTTTCATTTGCCAATTTCCTTTGGGTAAATTCCAAGGAGTGGGATGGCTGAGTCATCTGGTCATACATGACATCAGTGTAATTGGCAACACTACTGACTACATTTTCCTTTTTGAAAAAAATTGACATTGATTTTTTGATGAATACTACTCCATTATGTCTCCTATATGTACATTTTCCCATTTTCATATTTCTTGTTGGTTTTTTGTCAAGTTTTATTTATTCTAAGATCCTGACTTAATTCCCTCTCACCTCTTTATTCAACTTCCCAGGATGACTCTGTCTTCATTGGCCGCATCAACTATTTCCCATTCAAACAACTTCTAAATTTGTACTTCCAATTCATTCTTCTTATGTAGGCTACAGCATTTACCAACTGGAAATCTATTCATCTCAGATAATCAAAACTCAACTTACATAAACTGATTTAATTTTCCTGTCTGTGCTCTTGCCAAACTTCAGATACCAGACCAAAATTAACTCAATCACCATACCTGATTGTATTTCTCACTACTTACAACTAACTAAAGCTGAGTCCTATTAAAACATCCTCCCAATTATTGCTTAGACCTTTGCAATTGTCTTCCTTACCATCATTATAATAGTAGTTCAGAAACAATAATTTCTCATCTGGAAAACTTCTACAGTCCTCTGTCTTTTCACTGTACCTTCAGTCTTGATCCATTTCAAAATGTCTTCTCTCATGCAGCCAGAGAAATAATTTTTAAATGCAAACTTAAATTCAAAAGGTGTAGTAGATTTTCTAGAACAAAATACTATATCATCAGAAAACCACATTAGACCTAAAACTCAGATTTTAGGGTAGAAATAGTAAGCATATATAAGTAATTTACTGATGTCAACTTCTGTTTAATCCTTTATAGGTTAAAACTAGATGCAAAGGTATATGTGAAGGACTTGAAATTTTACTGGATGGAACATGATGGAGGCTCATTTTTAATATCCAAGGTGGACCAAGATCTCATTCAAGCACAGAAAAAGGTAATTTTGAATAGAATTTTAATAGAATTCATATATAATCAAACAGATGCTTTTACTGACTACCAAATATTTCTGTGACAACAAAGAGAATAAGGTGATCAGAATAGTTGTGTTAAGTAATGTTTACCTGATTTTTAATAGTTTAGTTTTTTTTTTTAATCTGGGGAGACTTTTTAAATTATAGTCTCAATTTGCATTATAGTAAAAAATTTAATGCTCCACTAAATAAAGGGTTCAACAAATAAAAATTGAAAATATCTTAGTTCAGTGAGTGTACAAGCAAGTGGTATATACAATAATCTAATGAAAATACGACATATTACTTATATATAGTTACTTACAGAATAATCACAGATCATTAAACTATAGTGGCATGTCAATATTAAACATTGTTTGACGAAGATATAAAATAAAGTTTGATTCACAGGTGATTACTTTGTTTTTTTTTTACACTTTTGAATTTTTGCCTTTTTAATTTTAGATCCATGTATAAGGGAGAAGGTGCAGTGTTTGTCTGTGTTCAGCTTTTTTTCACTTGACATGTCTTACAGTTATATCCGTTTTGATGAAAATTGCAGAATTTAATTTTCGTTAGCTGGAATCACCTATCACAAAGCTGTTAGAATTTTGTAAACCAATTCAGAGAAGTTGCATGTGATAAAATAAACAAACAAAAAGTAGCTTTTTAATTGTTAATGAACACTCACTGAAAGGGAAATCAGGAAAGAAATCCCATTCACAATAGTCACAAAAAAGCAAATATTTATGATTTTTTCAGCTTTTATTTTTTCAAATTTAATTATTAGTTTTAAAAATCATTTATTATATTTTAAAATTTTAAATATTTTGCAATAACTTCAATGTGGTTTGTAGATACAATTCTAAGAAAATAATGATATTCCCTTCCTCCCTCTCTTCTGGCCCCTTTCCCTCCCAACCTCACTTTCTGCCTTTTTTTTAACTTTTGAGAAAACATATTTTAAATTTTATTACAGTAAAAGGCTTAATACTTTATCATATAAGAAGTTTCACATGTGAAAAGCAAAAAGACCTTAGTTAAGTAGGAATATAGACAATGGCTATAAGCAATAATTGAATGGAAAATGATAATTTAATCCACATATAGTAAATTTTAAAGTACTCATAGATCATTCAATCTTTGGTAGTATAACTTTCCTAACCATTGGTTTGTCAAAGTTATAAAACAATGTTTACAAGCTGCATTCACAGCAATACTGATACACACAGCATTTCTCTCTCTCTCTCTCTCTCTCTCTCTCTCTCTCTCTCTCTCTCTTTCTCTCTTTCACCTTTAAATTTTAAATTTTAGTTCCCACATAAAGGGAGAACATGAGGTTCTTTTCTCTCTGTGTCAGGCATTATTCACTCAGCATGATGTCTTCCAGTTGCATCCATTTTTGGCAAATGGTAGAATTTCATTCTTTTTTTATAGATGAATAGTTTTCCACTGTGTGTATATACCATATTTTCTTTGTCCTTTCATCTGATGATGGACACCTTGGTTATTTCCAAATTTTGGCTATTATGAACAGTGCTGTTATAAACACAGTATTGCAGGTATCTCTTTGATGCATTGTGTTCAAGTATTTTTGTGTACCCAGTAGTGGGGTTGCTGGATCATACAGCATGTCTATTTCTAATTTTTAAGAAATAGCCACACTGTTTTCCATAGCGGTTTCACTAATGTCCATTTCTACCAACAGTGTATAAGTATTGCACCTTCTCTACATTCTCACCAGCATTTGTTGCCTTATGGATAATAGTCATGCTGACAGGGGTGTGGTGATATTCCACTGTGATTTTTATATTCACTGCCCTGATGGCTGGCAAACCATTTTTATGTACTTATTCACAATTTGTATTTTTCCTTCACAACTTTATGTTGGAACTGGCGCTGTGGCATAGTAGGCTAAGCCTCTGCTGCAGTGCTTATGTCCCATATAGGCACCGGTTCATGCCCCGGCAGCCTTCTCTTCCAATCCAGCTCTCTGTGTATGGCCTGGGAAAGCAGTGGAAGGAAGCCTAGGTACTCGGGCCCTTGCACCCATGTGGGAGACTCAGAAGAATCTTCTGGCTCCTGGCTTCGGATTTGCCAATCTCTGATCTTTGCAGCCTTATGGGGAATGAACTAGCAAATGGATGACCTTTGCTCTGTCTCTCCCCCTCTCTGTTTGTAATTCTATCTCTGAAATAAATAATTAAAGATTTTAAAAATGGAGAACTTTCTGTTGAGGTACTTTGCCTATTTCATAACTTGTTTGGTTGTATTTTTTGTTGTTAAGTTTTTTAAGTTGCTGATATATTTGGGATATTAGTCATTTTTCAGATAGATAGCTTATCAATATTTGTTTTCTGATTCTGTTGTATGTCCCTTCACTCTATGCATAATTTCCTTTGCTGTGCAAAAGCTTCTGCATTTGATATAGTCTCATTTGTTTAGTTTTGTTTTTGTTTCCTGTGCTTTGGGGGCCTCGTTCAAGAAGCTGTCCCCTACTCCAATGGCATGTGTGTTTCTCCTATGTTTTCTTCCAGTAACTTAATAGTCTTAGGCCTCAAATTTAGGTCTTATCATTGGACAGATCATTCACACAAGAAATCAACAAAAATGCTCAGATTTGAACCATACTATTGAACAGATGAACCTTATAGATATTTACAGAACACTCCATCCAACAGCAAAAGAATACACATTCTTCCCATCAGAATATGGAACATTTTTAAAATTATGCCATATATTAAGCCACAAATTAAGTCTCAGTAAATTTAAAGATGATTAAAATCATACTATGTATCTTTTGTGACCACAAAGGTAGAAAAAAAAAAACTGGAAATCATCCACAAGAAAAACAACAGAACATTCATAACATAAATGTGCAAATTAAACAGCATGCTATGGAATGACCAATGGTCAATGGGCCATTGACGAAATTCAAAATGAAATAGACTCATTTCATTAAATTAATAAAAAGAAAACACAGCATTTTAAATTAGAGTACACACAATAACAGCATTAAGAGGGAAGTTTACAGCATTGAGCGCTTACATTAAAAAAGAGGAATATCTAAAAATGATCTAATTATGCACCTTCAAACTTAGAAAAACAAGAACAAATCAAGCTCAAAATCAGGAGGATGTGAGAAATAGAAAAGAAACAGAGTAGAAGTAAATGAAATATTTTATATATTTTACTTTTTTAAAAATAAAAATATACAAATATCACTAAAGTGAAAAACTGATTTTTGAGAAGGTAAACAAAACATCCAAACATGTATCCAGGACAACAATGCAAAAAATGAAAAAACTGAAATAAATGAAACTAGACGTGGAGGAGGACACATTACAATAGATACCACTGAAATATAAAAAGTCACAAGAAAAATTATTATAAACAACATAAAATTAAAACTGGAAAACCTCTAAAATGGATAAATTCCTAGCTACAAACAACCTACCAAGATTAAATAAATAAAATATAGAAAAATTAAATAGACTCATAGCAAACAAGGGTCTAGGTCTTATGGCTTCACTACTGAATTCTAGAAAATATTTAAAAATGAACTAAGTGAACTACTTTTCAAACAATTCTATATTATGGAACAGTGTGGAACTCTTCTTCTATATAAGGCCAGTATTGCTCTTGAAACCAAAACTGATCAAAGACATCATATGAAAAGTAAACTGCAGAATTACATCCTCGCTGCCAAACATCTCGTTGATGCAGATGTCATAGACAAATCTAAAAGATGATGAACATTCCTGTTTTTCCTTGTTGGCATTATTCTGTCTATGTACATGACATGAAAATCACTTTTTTTCCTTTACTCTTGATGACTCACTGCTAAGAAAACTTTGTGCATGTTCTCTTCAACCAGAAAATGGAAAGTACTGGTGTGTGTGTGTGTGTGTGGGTGGGTGGGTGGGTGGGTGTGTGGCATTCTCAAATGACTTATATGCTCTGATCTCCTCTCCTCGAGTCTCATTTTTTAATCCCTTCCTGAAATGGTATTATTTCCTCACCAAAACTATTGTTATGTGTTTGCATTTACACATCACAGAAAACTTTACCACAAATATATATTAGAAGGAACAGTGGCGTCCTATGTCTGTGGGTAGTTTTTAGAGAATGAATTTATTTTGGCAGTTTCCCCATCTGAACATGGTTCTTTTTAAGCATAATACGATAAGGCTTTTATATAATATTTCCTTATTATGAGTTATGCATGGGAACTAAAAAGTACATGTAAATAAAATAGTTGAAAAATCTGCGTATTCTCTAATTTTAAATGTCAAAGTTTATGTCAGGGTTGAATTGGCTATATTCAAAATAAATTAACAAATTGAATAAATGTTATACAAAAATAAATGAAAAGAATACTCAATGAAATACTAGCAAATCAGATCAAATCCACATCAAAAAGTTCATGCAACATTGATAAATCAATTCAGTAAAATTGCAGGTTTCATGGGGCCAGCGCTGTGGCATAGTGGGTCAGGCCACCACCTGCAGTGCTGGCATTACATATGGGTGCTGGTTCAAGTCCCGGCTACTCCACTTCTGATCCAGCTCTCTGATATGGTCTTGGAAAGCAGTGGAAGATGGCCAAAGTCCTTGGGCCCCTGCACCCTTGTGGGAAACCTGGAGGAAGCTGCTGGCTCCTGGCTTTAGATCGGCACAGCTTTGGCCATTGTTGACAATTGGGGAATATTGGGGAATGAACCAACAAATGGAAGGCCTCTCTTCCCCCCTCCTGACTTTCCTTCTATCTCTGTGTAGCTCTGACTTTCAAATAAATAAATAAATGAATCTTCAAAAATTGCAGGTTATAAAATATCATACGAGAACCAATAGTTTTTTATACACTAATGAAAGAGAAATCAATATAGGAATCTCATGCAAATAGCCAGAAAAATTAAACATTTAGTAATAAATTTAACAAAAGAAGTGAAAGATTTATACAATCACAATTATAAATCCTTGATATAAGAAATCAGCAAGAGATTTGATTGATATCTCCCTGATGTCTAGTGATCTTGAGCATTTTTTTATATGTCTGGTGGCCATTTGAGTTTCTTCTTTTGAAAAATGACAGTTCAAATTTTGCCCACTTCTTAACTGCAATGTTTATTTTGTTGATGTCAGTTTTCTTGAGCTCTTTATAGATTCTGGTTATTTATTCTTTATTAGTTTCACAGTTTCCAAATATTTTCCCTCATTCTGTCTGTTGCCTCTTCACTGTGTGGAGTGCTTCTTTTGCAGTGCAGAAGCTACTCAGCTTGATGTAATCCCATTTGTCTATTTTGGCTTTGATTACCTGTGTTTCTGGGGTCTTTCCCAAGAAGTCTTTGGCTATGCTAGTGTCTTGTAGGGTTTCCCCAATGTTCTCTAGTACTTTGATGGTATATGGTCACAAATGTATGCCCTTGATCCACTTTGAGTAGATTTTAATGTAAGCTGTAAGGTAGGGGACTTATTTCATACTTCTGTATTTGGAAAATCAGTTTTCCCTGCACCAGTTTTTGAAGAGGCTGACAGAATGGCTCTCATACAGAAATCAACAAACAATAAATGCTGAAAAAGATGTGGAGGAAAAGCTACCCTAACCCACTGTTGGTGGGAATGTAAACTGGTGTAGCCATGTGGAAGATAATATGGAGATACCTCAGAAAGCTGAAAATAGATCTACCCTTTGACCCAGCGAACCCATTCCTGGGACTCTACCCAAGGGAAATGAAATCAGCATATGAAAGTGTTATCTATACTTCCATGGTCATTGCAGCACAATTTACAATAGATTTAGATATGGAATCAACCCAAATGTTCATCCACTGGTGACTGGAAAAGAAATTATTGCATATATACACTATGGAATGCTACTAAGCAGTAAAAAAATGAAATCCTGTATTTTGCAACACAATGGATGCAACTGGAACCATTATACTTAGTGAAATTAGCCAGTTCCCAAAAGACAGATACCATATGATTTCCCTGATCTATGGTAACTAATAGAGTATCTTAAATGTAATGTATAGGGTTGAAATTGACAAATGGATGTTTGATGATTGTTTACAGCACTCGTCTGTACTGTTGAGGATCACTGTTTTTGTTTTACTCGTAATTTTTGTTGAACATTTTACTTAATGTAGGGTTAATCTTATGAATATTAAAGAAACTGAAAATAGATCTTTTAAAAAATTCAAAGTGGGAATGGGAGAGAGAAGAGGAAGAGTGGGAGTGCAGTGCAGGCAGGAGGGAAGTTTGGCTGGGAAGAATGACTATATTTTTAAATTTATGTATTTTTAAAATCCATTAAGTTTGTGTACCTTAAATAAATAAAAGAAAAATAGTAATTATAAATGGCACACATTTTGGAAAGATATTCTTTTCTCATGGATTAGAAGAATCAATATCACTAAAATATCTCTACTATATAAAGCAATCTACAGATTCATTGGAGCCCCTATCAAAATAGTAATGAGACTTTTACAGGAAAAAAAAATCTTAAATTCATATGACATCACAAAAGACCCAGAATAGTCACATGCGATCCTGTGCAAAAAAATAAAGCTGGAGGCATCGCAATACCTAGCTTCAAAGAATTTTTCAAAACTATAGTTATTAAAGTAGCATGGTGCTGGTGTAAAAAATGACCCATGGATAGATAGAAAAGAATACAGAGCTGATAAGTTAATTCACATACACACAGCCAACTGATTTCTGACAAAAGTGCCCATATCATGTATTGGAGTAAGGATAATATATTCAATAAATGGTTCTGGAAAGACTGGATGTACACACATAAAAGACTGAAATTATATCCATAACTCTCACCTCACCACATAAAAAAATCAGCTCCAGATGGATTAAGAAGATAAATTTAAAATATGCAACTATGAAATTGCTGGAACAAAATGAAGGGTAAACACTTGAAGACACTGGTGTATTTGAAGACTTCTTTTTTTTCATTTTCTTTTTAAATTTTATTTAATAAATATAAATTTCCAAAGTACAGCTTATGGATTAAAATGGCTCCCCCCCACAACTTCCCTCCCACCCGCTACCATC
>CM027386.1:78482692-78493365 GCA_015711505.1 Sylvilagus bachmani | reverse complement strand
AGTGTAAAATACTGTTTCAGTACTAGTAATAGCATTATTCCACATTGGATAACACATTAAGGACAGATCCCTCATGAGACATAAGTACACAGTGACTCCTGATGTTGATTTAACAAATTGACACTCTTGTTTATGGCGTCAGTAATCTCCCTAGGCTCTAGTCATGAGTTGCCGAGGCTATGGAAGCCTATAGGGTTCGCCGCCTTTGATCTTATTCTAACAGAGTCATAGTCAAAGTGGAAGTTCTCTCTTCCTTTCAGAGAAAGGTACCTCCTTCTTCGATGGCCCCGTTCTTTCCACTGGGATCTCACTCACAGAGATCTTTCATTTAGGTCTTCTTTTTTTTTTTTTTGTTTTTCAGAGTGTCTTAGCTTTCCATGCCTAAAATATTCTCATGGGCTCTTGAGCCAGATCTGAATGCCTTAAGGGCTGATTCTGAGGCCAGAGTGCTATTTAGGACATCTGCCATTCTATGAGTCTGCTGTGTATCCCGTTTCCCATGTTGGATCATTCTCTCCCTTTTTCATTCTATCAGTTAGTATGAGCAGGCACTAGTCTTGTTTGTGTGATCCCTTTGACTCTTAGACCTATCAGTGTGATCAATTGTGTACTGAAATTGATCACTTGGACTAGTGAGATGGCCTTGGTACATGCCACCTTTATGGGATTGTATTGGAATCCCCTGGCACGTTTCTAACTCCATCATTTGTGGCAGTTCCGATTGAGCATGGACTTCTTGAATAAGACTGCAAAACCACAGTCAACAAAATCCAAACTAGACAAATGGGATTATATCAAACACAAAAGCTTCTGCACATCAGAGGAAATAATCAATAGAGTGAAGAAAAAGACATTCAACAGAATGGGGAAAAAACATTTGTGAGCTACCTACCTGACAAAGTATTAATATACATAATATACCAGCATCTCAAAAAACTCAACAACACAACAACAGCAACCACAAATGTTGCTGTGGATTCTTTCTAAGAGAAGAAGCACAGTGGTGGCAAGAGGTGTGGAGTCACAACATAGACACCGGGAGTTGGGTGAAAGCAGGCTGGAGGCGAATAGCTCACAGAATTGATTATTTCAGTTGGTGCAGCAGCTTATATTGCTGAGGCAGTCACCCCGGTCAAAGGGCAGTTTATGCCGTAACCAATCACTGCCTGTTGCCAGGCAGGCTCCTTTGCCAGGTGGGTTCCAAAGCCATTTCCTGAGTAACTGACACTCACTTGCCAGTGCCATCTTGACATGAACTTTTCATTCCACCACAAACAACAAAAAAAAATCAAATTATTTAAGAAATTGGCAAAGGATGTAATCATAAAGTTCTAAGGAGAAGAGCTACAGATGGCCAAGAAATAAATGAAAAAATGCTCAACATCACTAACAATCAGGGAAATGAATATCGAAACCACAATGTTATAGTAATTCACCTCTGCCACAATATCTATTATCCAAAAGACAGAGAGTAACAAATGCTGGTGAGGATGCGGAGGAAGAGAAACTCTTATTCATTGTGGGTGGGAATGTAAATTAGTGCAGCCACTGTGGAAAACAGTATTGAGATTTATTTAAAAAACTAGAAATGAGCTTGCCATATGATCTAGGAATGCCATTTCTGTAAAAAGGAGATACCTGCACTATGCTGTTTATGACAGCACATATCACCATGGCCAAAATATGGAATCAAGCATGGTGCCCATCATCAGAAGAATGGGCAAAGAAAATGTGCTACACACACACACACACACACACACACACACAGAGGAATATTATTTTTTATGACAAGAATGAAATTCTAAAATTTGTATCAAAATTGACACTACTGAAGGACATAACATTGAATGAAATAAGCCATACAGAATGACAAACACCACTTGTTCTCCTATATATGTGGGAGCTAAAATTACAAAGTAAATAAAATTCAAAAAACAAAGAAGAAAGAAATGCTTATATCAATATCATTGCAAATATCATAATATAGATTTATAAGTTTGTTTTATATCATTGTTAAACCAATGTTTAGAAATGATATACTACTTTGGTTTTTATGATCTGTGATTGTTTTAAAGTTTACTGTATAAGAGTGAAATGGTGAAATTCCTTTGATTATTGTTTATAGTCCTTGCATATATTTCCGCTAAACTAGGGTATTATTATTTTCACTTGTTAAGTTCCTTGTTTAGTGTAGTGTTCAGCCTTTGTCTCTAATGTAAATTAAAAATACTTTATCTCAAAAATAATAAGGGGAATAACGGAAAGAAAGAACAAAGAATGAAAGAGGCAGGGAGGAAGGAAGAATCACTATTTTCATAGAAATGTATCGAAGTACTACATTGCATCCTTTCTCTTTATATTCATATCACATTAGCATGAAAATTGATGAAAACTGTATTATAATTTTGATCCAACTGTTGTGATCCTGAGAATCTGTTGTGTTAATAAATCTTTCAAAATGATCCAAATAAATAGGAAAGTGTTAACTTTTAAAATATTTTAAAGTTGTGCATTAGAGCATTAATTACATTAGATATCAAAATATGGAAATATATATGTGGTTTGAATTTTTAATTTCTATTTGATTACATGTATATTTTCAAGTTGCTTTTTATGTTACTGTATCATGTTAACAGAAATTCATCTAACAATTACTAGAGAAATGAATTTTAGGGCATCCCTACCTTAAAATATTTTTGGCCTTCTAAAAATCATTTGTAACAATTCCTTATGTATCAATATAGGTCATCTTATAAGATACAGAAATAGAATAAAACAAGATAAATGAAATATATAAGTTTTCTTATTTGTTTTTATTTGGAAAGGATGTGTGCATTCCACTATGTGTGCATATTTTCTAAATAAACTTATAGAAATATAAAAAACTTCAAAAATGTCAATGATTCAATCTCAGTAAGTCTTTCATGTAAAATTTCAGTACCCTAGTGTATAGTTTGTTCATATTCATTACCAGTTTCTCAAGTCTATTTAATACCATGTCACAAAACCCTTCTGTTGGCAGTATGAAAACTATCATTGTTCACCTTCAAAGTCATGTACACTGTATGAACAATTCATTTTCCTAAGTCTTTACAGGGTTGGTACTAAAAAAAGTGACTGAGTGTGAATTATTGAGACTCTCCTTGGGTGCCAACAGTTAAAATATTGCAAATCCCATAGCTTTTGCAGCATCAGCTACAGGGAAAATGCATAACAAAACATTTAAGTTTTAACTAATATTCTAAGTTAGACACATATATTGCAGAAGGACAGACTTCTATATATGCAAATCCATTTTGGCATTTCAGGTTGTGTTTATTTTAGAAAAATCTGTAGTAAAAATGGCCTAAGCAAAATATAGACACACAATATCGTCCAAGTTGATCAGTCTATAAAACCTTATGTTTAATGTTTTTATAAATAGATTTTCATAAAATGCAAATGTGTATTCCTGATAAGAAAAATAAAGTTTATATATTTATTTTTATTATTGTTTTCTTATATTTATCTTTTTTAAAAAAAAATTTTATGGTGAAAATTTTCATGTATTTCACAAATACAGATTTAGGAACACAGTGATAGAGTGCACTCTACTCTCCCTCTAGCACACACTCCCACCCTTCATAATCCTTTCTTTTATTGCCTCACAAGTTTCACAATGATGTCCTTTTAGTTTACTTTATACTCATAAGGTAACCCTACATTATGAAAAATATTTAGAAGGCAGTAAGAAGGGGAAAAAAAAAAAACATTGTTCCTTAACAATAGAGACAAGGGCTTTAAACAATCATAGAATCTCAAAATGTCAATTTCACTCCTATACATTATATTTTTAGTACTCTATTAGTAACCACAGCTCAGGGAAATCATGTTATTTTTCTTTTGGAGACAGGATTATTTCACTAAGTATAATAGTTTCTAGTTGCATCAATTTTGTTGCAAAAGACAGAATTCCATTCTTTTATATGGCAGAGTAATATTCCATACTATATAAATACCATTATGTCTTTATCCAATCAATTGTTGATAGACATCTGGGTAGATTCCATATCTTAGCTATTGTGAATTGAGCTGCAAGAAACATACAATAAACTTTGTCATATGTTGATTTCATTTTCTTTGGCTAAATTCCCAGGAATGGGATGGCTGGATCAAATGGTAGGTCTATATTCAGATTTCTGAGGAATCTCCATACTGTCTTCCACAGTGCCTATACTAGTTTACTTTCTTACCAACAGTGGATTAGGGTACTATGTTCCCCACATTATCACCAAAATTTACTTTATGTTGATTTCTGTATGAGAGCCATTCTAACTGGGATGAAGTGAAACATCATTGTGGTTTTCATTTGCATTTCCCTGATGAACTGAGATCTTGAGCATTATAGCATGTATCTGTTGGTCATTGAATTTCTCTTTTGCCCTTTGCCCATTTCCTAACTTGATTGTTCATTGTGTTGTTGTTGAGTGTCCTGAACTCTTTATAGATTCTGGAGATTAATCCTTTACCAGTTTCATAGTTAGCAAGTATTTTCTCCCATGCTGTTGATTGCCTCATAATTTTGTTGAGTGTTTTCGTTTGCAGTGTGAAGGCTTGATGTAAGCCCATCGGCCTCTTTGGTTTTGATTGTGCTTTTGGGGTCTTTTTCAAGCCAAAGTATTGCAGAGTTTCCCATAGTTCTCCACTAGTAATCTGAGGGTTTCAGATAATAGATTTTGTTACTTGACATATTTTGAGTTGATTTTTGTATAAATTGAAAGGTAGGGATCTTGTTTCACACTTCTACACAGGGTGATCTAATTTTTCCAGCACCATTATTTGAAGAGACTGTCCTATCTCCAGGGACTGATTTTAGATCCCTTGTCAAGTGTTTGTTGTATATGTGTGAAATGATTTCTGGAGTTTCTTTTTAAAAATGTTTCATTTATTCACATGGAAGCAGTTATATATGGCAGAAGCAGAGAGAGAAAGTGAGAGAAGTCTTTCATCTGCTTGTCCATCTCCTAAATGACCTCAATAGCTGGAGCTGGGCCAATTCAAAGCCAGGAAAACATGAGTTTATTCTGGGTCTCTCACATGGGTGCCAGGGTCCTAGGACATGGGCCATCTTCTCTGCTTTCCCAGGACATAGCAGAGAGCTGGATTGGAAGAGTAGCAGCTGGGTTTGGCCAGGACTTAAACTGGCACCCATATGAGATGCCGGCACAGCACGTAGGGGATTACACTATGCCTCAGCACTCTCCCTAATTTCTGGAGTTTGTATATTGTTCCTTTGGTCTACATGTCTATGTTTGTGCCAATAACAGTATGTTTGGGTTATAGTTGTCCTGTAGTATGTTTTGAAACCTGGTTCTATAATTCCTCTGGCTTTGTTTTTGTTCTTTAAGATTCCTTTAGCAATTCAGGGACTCTTGTGTTTCCATATGAATTTTAGCATCTTTTTTCATCTGAGAAGAATGTTATTGGTATGTTTTTCTGGATTGCATTGAATATGTAAACTGCTTTCAGTAATATGGACGTTTTGATGATACTAATTCTTCCAATCCATGTTACTTTTTTGTGTGTTTTCTTCTATTTCTTTCCTTATTTTTTATATTTTTCAATGCAGAGATTTTTGACTTCTTTGGCTAAATGTATTCCAAGTATTTAATTTTATAGCTATTATAAATAAATTGATCATAGGAGTTCTTTCTCAGCCATAATATTGTATATACAAAGGCTATTGATTTTTGTGTGTGAATTTGATATTCTGCTACTTTTCTAAAATCTTTTATGACTTTCATTAGGTGGAGTATTTTGTTTTATATATATATATATATATATATATATATATATATCAGGTCATCTGCAGATAGGGCTAGTTTGACTTCTTCCTTTCCAATTTGTATCTTTTGATTACGTTTTACTGCCTAATGGCTCTGGATAAACCATATAGGACTATATTCTATAGCAGTGGATAGAGTGGGTATTCTTGTCTGGTTCTGAATTTTAGTGGGGATGCTACCAACATTTCTACATTCAATAAGATACAGTGTGTGGATTTGTCATAAATGGCATTGATTGTAATGAGAAATGTTCTATACCCAACTTGCTGAGGTTTTCATCATGAAAGGATGTTGTATTTTATCAAATGTTTTATCTGCATTTATTTAAATAATTAAGGTTTCGTTCTTTATTTTGCTAATGTGATGTATCACACTATTGATTTGCAAATGTTGAACTACATCTGCAAGGAAGGAGGAAATCCAACTTGTTCTGTGTGAATGATATTTATGATATATTGTTGGATTCTATTGCTAGTATTTTGTTGAGGATTTTTGTATCTATGTTCAACAGGGATATTGGTATATAGTTTTTTTTTCCTCTGTTGTTTCTTATTCTTGTTTAGGAATTGATTAAGGCAATGCTGGCTTCATGGAAGGAGTTTGGTAGGATTCCCTCCCTTTCAATTATTTTGAATACCTTGAGAAGAATTGGAATTATTTCTTCTTTTATGTCTAGTAAAAATCAAGGTGAATCTATTCTGCCCTGGACTTTTCTTTGTTGAAAAGATATTTATCACTGATTCTTTTTTAATCTTGGTTATTAGTCAGTTCAGATTTTCTGTGTTTTTATAACTCAATTTTCTTAAATTGTCCATGTTCAGGATTCTGTTTCTTTTAGATTTTCCAATTTGTTAGCATATAGCTCTTTATAGTAATCCCTGATGGTTCTTTTTTATTTATGTGGTATCATTTGTTACATTTCCTTTTTCAGCTCTTGATTCTATTGATTTGGGCCTCATCCCTCTTTTTTGGTAATTTGGGCCAACTGTGTATCAATTTTGTTGATTTTTTTTAAAAAAACTGTTCATTACCTTGATATTTGTATTTTGTTATTGTTTCAGTTTTGCTTATTTCATCTCTAGTTTTAATGATTTCATTCCTCCTCCTAATATTGGGCTTGATTAGTTGTTATTTTTTTCTATGTCCTTGAGGTACGTTCATAGTTCATTCATTTGGTGTCTTTTAATTTTCTTGTTGTAGGAACCAATTTTTATATACTTCCCTCTTAATGCTGCTGTTGCTGTACCCCATAAATTTTGTTATGTTGTTCATTCAAGAGCATGTTGATCAGTTTCCATATTTTTGCAATTATTCTTGAGATTCTTGAGTTGTTAATTTCCAGCTTCACTCCACTGATGTCAGAAAAGATGCAGGAAATTATTTCAGTTTTTGAATTTAATGAGACTTGCTTTATGGTCTATTCTAAAGAAAGTTTCATGTGCTGATTTCCCTTCAAAATCTCCCTATGGACTAATTTGTCACTCCATTCAGTAGTTTATATCTCTTCCGTCTGTTAATCTTAAAAGAAGAAAGTGGCTGAATGTGAGAAAAAGTAGTGTCCGCATAAGAGGTCAAGGGAGATATTAACTGATTTGCTGCAGGAAAAAGATGTGTGCAACATCCAACTTTCCCAAGATATTGGCAGAAAAATACTGTTTTGAGATTGGAGGAATATTTCATAGAAACTGAAACCAATAAGGTAATTTTTTATGGGTGTGAGAAAATTACATTCATCTTCTCCTGCTAAAATAAATAGCAAAAAGAAACAATAACTATATATCAGAGTCAAAAATATTGACAAGGATGGAGCACCCCAGTATTTTAAAATGGCGTAATGCATTTAAATATTTTCTTATGTGAAATACATTTGAATAGTAACTTAAAATTTATTCACTTCCCAGTGAGACCAGGCATCTGAGAGAATGGGCATTTTGTAATGAATTGTCTCATTTGATTTGGGAGCTGCCAAGTCTAAATAATTTTGGCTCTAATAAACTGTGTTTCTGTCATCTTTTCTAAGAAATCTTTGTGCATGCCAGTGTCTTACAGAGTTTGCAATGTTCTCTAGAAATTTGATTGTACTGGGTCATAGATTTCTGTTTTTGATCTATTTTAGGTGGATTTTTGTGTAATGTGTAAGGTAGGGGTGTAGTTTCATACTTATGCATTTGGAGATCTACTTTTCTCAGGAATGTTTGTTAAAGATCCTGTCCTTGCTCCAGGGAATGATGTTAGCTCGTTTTTTAAAGAGAAGTTGATTGTGGATGGATGGATTGAGTTTCTATTCTTTTCTGTTAGAACCACTGGCTGAATGTTGCTCTGTTCCTGCCATTGCCACCAATCCTGCTGATAAGATGGTGTTCTGTCTCAGCCAGTTGTTGTATGCACATACAAAGTCTTCCACAGATCCCACCCACCCTTTCTCAGCTGGGCATTGGGTGCTGTTGTGGGGAAGTACGGGTGAGATAAATGTGCACCCTCTATTTTTGCTGGGTCCATGGGCAACCACTAGAAATTGATAGATACCTCTAGGGCTGCAGTCCTAACTCACACCATTCTCTCCCTCTGGCTATATCATCACTACTTGCTTCAGTCCAGTCTCACCTCTGACTCGAAGCTGCTGCCCATCTGTCTCTCAGCTGCTGCAGTTGTGCATTGTGTTCATTTTCATGCTGCGTATTGTTCCCTCCACACAGGTCCAAAGCATTCATTTTCCTCTTGTAGGATTTACAGTGTGATTTTTCCCTCCAATTCTCCCCTGAGAGTATACTTTCTACAATTTTTTTTACTGTTTATCCCAGTCTAGCTCAGTATGTGGTTCCGTAATCCACCATCTGAATTATTCCCAAATCAGGTTAAACATTACTGGCATTTACTTGTGTATGCTAATTTGCTTTTCCATTTTGGTTCCAAAACTGGATTTGTCTTTGTTGATAAGTCCATTACAATGTGTCTCATTGAAAACATCTTTCTACTGAAACTGTATGGGGTTGATTGGAATTTCAAGATCTAGAACTTTATTTCTAGTTTGGTTTAATACCATTTGTCTATTTTTGCTTTGATTGCCTCTGTTTCTGTGGTTATTTTTCTTGAAATATTAGATAAATTTATGGTATATGCTGACTGTCCTTGGGAGAGTAATATTTTCACCAATCAGAACAACTAGAGATTTTAGAGATTATCTCAGACTTTTCTATAGATATATTTACTTCACTCTTCTTGATTCTTTTTATTTTATTTATTTGAAAGGCAAAGTTACAGTGAGAGATAAAGTGGTAGATATAGAGCTAGAGAGAGTTAGAGAGAGAGAGAGAGAGAGAGAGAGAGAGAGAGAGAGAGAGAGATCTTTCATCTGATGGTTCACAAATGGCTGTAATGGCTGAGCTGAAACAAATCATATCCAGGAGCCAGTTGCTTCACCTAAATCTCCCATGTGGGTGCAAGGGCCCAAGGACTTGTGCCATCTTCTGCTTTCCCAGCACTTTAGCAGCAAGCTGTATCATAATTTCAGTAGCCAGGACTTGAAGCAACATCGATATGGGCTGCAGGTAACACAGGTGGCATTTTCCCATATTATACCACAATGTCAGCCTCTTTTTAATTCTTATTAAAAGAAAATTTTAAGTATTGTTTGTTTTCTCTCAATGCAGAAAAGCCAGGCCTTGATCTGAGAGCAACCTATTTATTTTCCCCTGAGTAGTATACAAGGGTGTTTAAATCTGTTTGCTCTCTACTAATCTAGCAAATCTACTTATTTGAGCCAGACAAGATTCTCACCTGATGCTGTGATCTATATGCTTTCTGTGGGAAATCATAGGAGCCATTCAAATTGATGTGTGGGGTGTTGTCAGTTGGGTGGTTGGAGGTCACGTTGAGTTCTAGGAATTAACATTAGATGATTGTCATGTGTCCTTAAGTGAGTCATTCTGTAGAACGTTGGATGAAGTCCGTGAACTGCAACATTAAAACCAGAATCTCTCTTTAGTGGATTCATAGCAATAAATTTCATCTATTCTGACTTTATGTTGCTTCTACAATTATCCCAAACATTTTATATCCATTCCTATATAAATGCTCTGAATTTACATATGTATAAATTCCTATGGAATCACAAGAGACCTCCCCAAAAAATTAAAGGAATCTTAAAAAATGGAAAAAAAAAGCCAAAAATATCACCACACAAGATTTAAAGCCTACTATAGTGCAGTTATAATCAAAACAGTCTGGTACTTCCATGAGTAGGCATGTGTACCAAAGGAATAGATTAAACATCCCAGAAATTAAACCATACATCTACAACTAACTAATCATTGAAAGACAAACTAACTCTTAGGAGAAAGGACAGTCTCTTCAAAAATGGTATTGAGAAATGACTTCTCTTCAGTCAGAAATATGAACAAAAATACTTCTGCCTTGTAGCCCATACAAGCATCAACTCACAATGGATGAGGACTCTAAACCTAAGACCAGAAACCATCAAATTACTTGAGGAAAACATAGGGGAAACATGATAAGACATTGGCATTGTCAAAGACATCTTGGATAAGACCACCAAAGCAAAAGCAAAAAAGACAAAATACGGATGAGATTACATCACACTAAGAAACTTCTGTACATCAAAGGAAACAGTCAACAATGAGAAGAGGCAACCAAAAGAGTGGGAGAAATATTAATAAGCTATATATCTGATATAGAATATCCTGGATATATAGGGATCTCAAGAATCTCAACAACAACCATCCCTGTTAAATATAACAGTGGGAATAAGAGAGGGAGGAGATGTACAACTTGGGACATGCTCAATCGGACTTGCCCCAAATGGTGGAGTTAGAAATGTGCCAGGGGATT
>CM027386.1:78418450-78474847 GCA_015711505.1 Sylvilagus bachmani | reverse complement strand
TCATCATAGCGTCTTCCTTGGTCTTGCTCCCTCGGAATTTATGTTTGTTTGGCATTTTTTTTTCCCCCACACTCTTTCTCCGGGTTGTCAAGGTAACGGAGTTTGTGTACGCAGTGTGTTCCCAGCCTTTGGGTCTTCCGTAGGTTTATACAGACACTGGTTTTTTGGTTCCGCCTGCCGCAGTTACGGGTGGGTGGGCGGGCGGGCGGGCGCGCGCGCGCCGTCCCACTGCGTTGGATCTATTTCGACTTCGCAAGGTGGACACGAGAGAGTCTAGTATCCCTGCGGGTTCCCCTCAATTGTTCTGCTTCCCCCGTGGGGTCTGTTTCCCCCCGTCAATATCTTGGGCGCTGAGTTCCTACGGCGACTTTGTTCTGGTGACTCCCGCCCCACTCGCGACGCGTCCCGCCCCGCGGCTCCCACTGTGGTACGATTTGCCATCGGCAGACTTACTTTCTCCTAGGTGTTCTGTGTCCCCTTCACTGAGTCCAGAAGAATTTCCTCTGCATTTTTCCCCTGAGAATTTTCCTGAGGCTACGGTAACTCTGCTGTTATTAAACTATCTTTTCTCGGACTGCCAGTGCACGTCCTCACTATTCCGCCATCTTGGCTCCGCCTCTGAGTCCGAATCTTAGCTATTGAGAGCAGAGCTGCAATAAACATGGGAGTACAGACACCACTTTCATATGCTGATTTCATTTCCCTTGCATAAATTTACAGGAGTGTTATTATTAAGTCATATGGTGGATCTTTTTTCAGCTTTCTGAGGTATTTCCATACTTTATTCCCCAATGGCTGTACTTGTTTACATTCTCACCAACAGTGGATTAGGCACCTTTATCCCTTCATCTTCACCAGTACTTACTGTTTGTTGATTTCTCTGTGAGAGTGATTCTAGCTGGGATGAGTTGAAACATCATTGTGTTTTTGAATTGCATTTCCCTCATGGCTAGTGATCCTAAAGTTTTTTTCACGTGTCTGTTGGCCATTTGAATTTCATCTTTTAAAAATTCCCCTTTCAAGTCCTTTGCTCACTTAACTGCATTGTTTGTTTTATTGTTGTTGGATTTATTGAGCTCTTCATAGATTATGGTTATTAATCCTTTTTTAGTTTCATGGTTTGCAAATATTTTCCCTCATTCTGTCAGCTGACTCTTCACTTTGTTGAATTTCCTTTGTGATGCAGAAGCTTCTCATCTTGATGCACCTTTAGGGCACCTAAAGTCTATTTGGACTTTGATTCCTGGTGCTTCTGGGGTCTTTTCCAAGAAGTATTTGCCTAGGCCAATATCTTGCAGAGTTTCAGCAATATTGTCCTTTGGTATTTAGATGGTATCAGACCATAGATTTAGATTAATGATCCATTTTGAGTTTATTTTTGTATAAAGAGTAAGGTAGGCAGCTTTTTTCATACTTCTGCACAGGGAGATCCAGTTTTCACAACATAATTTATTAAAGATAATGTCCTTTCTCAAGGTATTGATTTCAACTTCTTTGACAAAATTAGTTTTTTTATAGATTTGTTTATATATTTCTAAAGTTTCTATACTGTTCCATTGGTCTATATGTCTGTTTTTGTGGCAATACCAGGATGATTTAATTATTACTGCATGGTGGTGTGTCTTGAAATCTGGTATTCTGAAGCCTATTGCTTTGTTTTTGTTGTTTAAGGTTGCTTTAGCTATTCAGGGTTTCTTGTGCTTCCACATGAAATTTAGCATTTTTTTAGATCTGTGAAGAATGTCGTTGATATATTGATTGGGATCACTTTGAAACTGTTAATTGCTTAAGGTAGTAGAGACTTTTTGATGTTATTAATTCTTCCAATCCACAAATGTGGAAGAATTCTCCATTTTTTGTGTCTTCTTCTATTCCTTTGTTTAATGTTTTGTAATTTTCATGATAGAGATCTTTGACTTCTAGGTTAAATTTATTCCAAAATATTAAATTTTTGCTTAGAAGTTGTTTTTCAGCCATGACATTTTCTGTGTAAAAGAAGGGTACTTATTTTTATGTGCTAATTTAATATTCTGCCACTTTACCAAACTCTTCATGAGTTCCATTATTCTTCTAATGGAGTATTTTGGTTCCCCTATACATAGATTCATGTCATCTGCAAATAGGGATACTTTGACTTGGTTAAATTACTTCTAAAGTCTTTACATATCTACATTTTTATAGCTAAAGTGAATATGATTGATCTTAGAAGGTTTTTTTTCTCAGCAGTGGCATTGTCTGTGTATAGAAAGTCTATGGATTTTTGTATGTTAATTTTTTATCCTGCTACTTTACCAAACTCTCATGAGTTCTGATAGTCTCTTAGTGGAGTTTTATGGTTCCTCTATATTTAGAAGCAAGTCATCTGCAAATAAGGATAATTTGACTTCCATGTTTCCAATTTTTTTTCCTTTGATTTCTTTTTTTTGTTTGTTTTGACCTAATGGTTTTGGCTAAAAATTGAAATGGTGAAAGTGGGACTCCTTTTCAAGTTCTGAAACTTACTGCAAATGCTTCCAACATTTCCCCATTCCATAAGATATCGGCTGCAGGTTTGTGATATATTGCTTAATTGTGTTGAGGAATGTTCCTTCTATATCCAATTTGCCTAACAGTTTCATCGTGAAATGATGTTGTATTTTATCAACTGTTTTATGTGCATTTACTGAGATAATTATATGGTTGTTATTCTTCAATGTGTTAATGTGATGTATCACATTTATTGATTTGCATTTGTTGAACCATCCCTTCATACAAAGGATAAATCCTTCTAGGTCTGGGCAAATGATCTGTCTGATGTACAGTTGGATTTGATTAGCTAGTATTTTGTTGAATAGTTTTGCATCTGTGTTTATCAAGGATATTTGCCTATAGTTCTCATTCTTTTTTTTTTTTTTAATCTTTTCTGGATTAGGAATTAAGGTAATGCTGGCCTCATAGAATGAGTTTAGGGGCATCCTGTACCTTTCAATTGTTTTGAGTAGTTTGAGAAGAATTAGAATTATTTCTTCTTTAAAAGTCTGATAGAATTAAGCAGTGCAGCCATCCATTACTGTGCCTTTCTTTGTTGGGAGGGTCTTTATTACTGATTCAATTACTGTCTTGGTTATTGGTCTATTTAGGTCTTCTAGGTTTTTATGACACAATTTTAGTAGAGTATATATGTCCAGGAATCTATCTATTTCTTCTAGTTTTTCTAATTTTTTGGCATATTCTTTATTTAGTAATTCCTGATTATCTTTCTATCTTTGAGCTGTCTGTTGTTAAATCTCTTTTTTCATCTCTGATTTTATTAATTTGAGTCTTCTCCTTCTTTTTTGATGGGACAATTATGATTGAAATTTGTTGTTTTTTCAACAAACCAGCCCTTTCATTTCACTGATCTGTTCTAGTTTTTCTGTGTTTTGTCTATTTTGTACATATATTCTCTCATTATTAATTTTTTTTCTTCCTGCTAACATTTGTTTGCTTTGTTGATTTTTTTCTAGTTCCTTCAGATGCATTGATAGCTTATTTATTTGGCACTTCTCCAATTTCATGATGTAAGCACCAGTTGTTATAAACTTCCAATTGTTACCACTAATTTTCTTGTATCCTATAAGTTTTGTTATGTTGTATGGTCATTTCCATTCTTTTCCAAAAATTTTTGATAACCCTTTTGATGTCGTTTATGACTATCTGCTCATATAGGAACATGTTATTCAGTTCCATACATTTGCATATTTTCTAGAGATTCTTCAGATGTTAATTTCCAGCTTCATTCCATTGTGGTCAGAAAAGATGCATGTTATGATTCCATTTTTTTTTAATCTGATGAGACTTGCTTTATGTCCTACCATATGATCTGTCCTTGAGAAAGTTCCATGAAGTGATAAAAAAAATGTCTGTTCTGCAACTGTGTGTTACAAAGTTATGTAGATATCAGTTATGTCCATTGTTGCATAGTGTATAATATCTCAGTCGTTTCTTTGTTGATTTTGTATCTAGTTTATTTTTCCACTTCTGAAAGGGTGTTTTGAAGTCCTCCAATTACTACTATGATGGAATCTATATCTCTTTTTAAATTTATTAACATTTATTTTAAATATCTAGGTGCCCTGGCATTTAGTGCATATACATTTAATAAAGTCACATCTTCCTGGTGAAACTAAACATTAATCATTACATAATACCCCCTCTTTATCTCTCTTAACAGTTTTTGTGTTAAATTCTATTTTCTCTGATATTAGGATCACTACACCTGCTTCTTTTTGTTTTCTGTTAGCATTTTTATAAGATTTATTTATTTAAAAGGCAGAGTGTTACAGAGAGGAAGAGGAGAAAGAGGAGGAAGAGGAGGGGTAGGGGGGAGAGATAAAGAGAAAGAGAGAGAAAGTCTTTCATCCACTGGTTCACTCCCCAAATGGCTATAATGGCCACATCTGGGCAGATTTGAAGCCAAGAACTAGGAGGTTCTTCCAGGTCTCTCAGGTGGGTGCAGTAGCCCGAGGACTTGAGCCATCTTACACTGCTTTCTCTGGCCATAGCAGAGAGCTGGATAGAAGTGAAGCTGCCAGGTTTCAAACCAGTGCCCATATAGGATGCTGGTACTTCAGGTAGCAGCTTTACTTGTTATGCCATAGCACTGGCCCCTCTTTTAACATTCAATCTCACCTTCTATCCTTTAATTTTCTGTCTCTTTTTATCCTTGTTGGTGTAGAGTGTTTCCTGTAGGCAGCATATTGATGGGTCTTGTTTTTGCTCCAATCAGCCAGATTGAAATTTTTAATAGAAGAATTTAAGCCATTTTTGTTCAGGTTTACTATTGCTTTGTCAATATTGGCCTGCATTTTCCATACATGTTCCTACTTTTTTACATTGGATTTTATTTCTACCTTTACTGGGAGATTTTCTACCTTCACATTCTTTCATGATGATGACTGTTTATCCATGTTCATGTGTGTATCATATCCTTAAGCATCATTTGTAAGGCTGGACTGGGGTGACAAGTGTTTCAATTTCTGTTTGCTATGGAAGGTCTTTACTTCCTCTTCATTAATAAATGAGAGATTTTCATGGTACAGTATTCTTGATGACAGTTTTTTTTTTCCTTTTAAGACTTAGAATATTGGCCGGCGCCACAGCTCAATAGGCTAATCCTCTGCCTTGCGGCGCTGGCACACCGGGTTCTAGTCCCGGTCGGGGTGCCAGATTCTGTCCCGGTTGCCCCTCTTCCAGGCCAGCTCTCTGCTGTGGCCAGGGAGTGCAGTGGAGGATGGCCCAAGTGCTTGGGCCCTGCACCCGCATGGGAGACCAGGAGAAGCACCTGGCTCCTGCCATTGGATTAGTGCGGTGTGCCGGCCACAGTATGCTGACCACAGTGGCCATTGGAGGGTGAACCAATGGTAAAGGAAGACCTTTCTCTCTGTCTCTCTCTCTCTCCCTGTCCACTCTTCTTGTCAAAAATAAAAAAGTTAAAAAAAAAAGACTTAGACTATATATCTCTATTCTTCCCTAATCTGTAGTATTTTTGATGAGAAAGCGTCTGTGAGTCCAATTGTAGATCCTCTGAATGTGATCTGGAGTTTCTGTCTTCCACACTTCAGAATCTTTTCATGGGACTGACTCTGGTATAGTAAGCTAAGCCTCCATCTACAGGACTGGCATCCCATATGGGGTCATGTCCCAGCTGCTTCTCTTCTGATCCAACTCTCTGCTAATGTCATTGGAAAGCAGTGGAAGATACCTAAACTGTTTTGCACCCTGAATGCACATGGGAAATTTGGAAGAAGTTCCTGGCCCCTGGGTTTAGATTGGCTAACCTCTGGCTTTTGTGGCCATATTGGGTGTGAAACAGCCAATGGAGGACTTTACTTTCTGTCTCTCCCTCTCTCTGTCTGAAACTCTACCTCGCAATTAAGTAAATAAAATTTTAGCATCATGTATTTATGTTTTATTTTTGAATTTTTTAAAATTTTTGACAGGCAGAGTGGACAGTGAGAGAGAGAGGCAGAGAGACAGAGAGAAAGGTCTTCCTTTGCCGTTGGTTCACCCTCCAATGGCTGCCGTGGCTGGCACACCACGCTGATCAGATGGCAGGAGCCAGGTGCTTCTCCTGGTCTCCCAGGGTGCAGGGCCCAAGCACTTGGGCCATCCTCCACTGCACTCCCTGGCCATAGCAGAGAGCTGGCCTGGAAGAGGAGCAACTGGGACAGAATCCAGCGCCCCGACCGGGACTAGAACCTGGTGTGCCGGCACCGCAAGGCAGAGAATTAGCCTATTGAGCCACGGCGCCGGCCCTCTTATGCTTGAATTTTTTGTCTTGTGGAAGATCATTTCTGGTCATTTTTATTAGGAGTTCTATCTGCCTCATGTACTTGGATGTTCCATTCTATCTCCAAATTTGGGAAGTCTTCTGTAATTATATCACTGAGTAATCCTTCTAATACATTCTTTCCACACCTTCAGGAACTCCTAAAATCAGTATGTTGGGTTGTTTGATGGTATCCCATAAATCTCAAACATTATTTTTCAATTTCTAATTTCTTCTCCTTCTTCTTTTGTTTTTCCTTTTAGTCCGTCTATTTCCAAAGATTCGTCATCTAGCTTGAATACTTTTTCTTCTGTCTCAACAAGTCTGTTGTTAAAGATTTTTTCCCCGTATTTCTATTTGACATATTGAATTCTTTATTTCAAATATTTCAGTTTGATTTCTCTTCAATATCTCATTTTCATGGGACATTTTTTTCTCCATCTCATGTATGGATTATTTCAATTCCCAAATTTGCTCCTCATTGATTCTGAAAAATCCCATGAACAATTGTTTGAATTCCTTTTCACTCATATCATCAATTGTTTCATCTTCACATTCTTTTTTTTGACAGGCAGAGTGGATAGTGAGAGAGAGAGAGAGACAGAGAGATCATCTTCATATTCTAATAGTGAAGTGTTTGTGTGTTCCTTTGGTAGAGTCATGCTGTCTTCCTTACTCATGGTTCCTTTTTTTAAAAGATCTTATTTATTTATTTGAGAGGTAGACTTATAGACAGTGAGAGGGAGAGACAGAGAGAAAGGTCTTCCTTCCGTTGGTTCACTCCCCAAATGGCTGCAATGGCAGGAGCTGTGATGATCCGAACCCATGAGCATGGTCTCCCATGCAGGTGCAGAGAGCCAAGGCCTTGGGCCATCTTCTATTGCTTTCCCAAGCCATAGAAGAGAGCTGTATCAGAAGAGGAGTAGCCAGGACTAGAACTGGTGCCCATATGGGATGCTGGAGCTGCAGAAGGTGGATTATCATCTTTCCTTTTTTAAAAAAAAAAAAAGATTTATTCATGTATTTGAAAGTCAGAGTTACACAGGGAAAGAATGAGAGGCGGAGTTATAGAGAGGTCTTCCACCCACTGGTTCACTCCCCAGTTGGCCACAATGGCTGAAGCTGTGCCATCCAAAGCCAAGAGCCAGGAGCTTCTTGGGTCTTCCATGGGAGTGCAGGGGCCCAAACACTTGGGCCATCTTCTACTGCTTTCCCAGGCCATAGCAGAGAGCTGGATGGGAAGTGGAGCAGCCGGGACTCTAACCAGTGCCCATATGGGATGCTGCACCGCTATGCCACAACACTGGCCCCTTCATGTTTCTTGAATTTCTGCATTTATTTTTATGCCTTTGTGGAAGTACTTGTTGGTTTCTTCTCTGATGGATTTTGTCTTTGAATTATGCCTTTGTGACTTAGTGGAGTGTCTTTTCTTTCAGTGAATACCCAGATATGTGTGGCCAGTTGCTCTGGTCAGTGCTCCAGGATGGGGCTAGCATCCAGGGTAACACCCACACTGGGTGCAGTAGATCTCCTCTATCATCAACAACTAGTAGGGTATGATGATATGTGTTGGTGTAATCACACCCTCACCTCCTCTCTTCCAAGGTAATGTGTTTCTGAGGTTAGCCCACAGTGGGTGCAACAATCACCCATGTTGCCTCTTCAACCACACAAATCTTTTCAGTCTTCCATGTAAGCATGTATTCAGTGCAATCGACCCACCCCAGGTAATCAGGGAGTTTTGCAACACTGGCACCAGACACAGTGTTTTCCTAGAGCCCTAGCTACACTCTGTACCCTATTGTGCTGTCACAGCGTTCCCATAGTTACAATAAACAAGGATCCCACGGTCTTGAAGTCCAGAGAAACTGATATGCCCCACTATCCTGTCCCATGCACAGAAAGAGAACAGACATCCTCAGAGCCTGCTGCTTGTCAGTGCTGCAAATTGGCAGTTTGAGCCCTGGATCTCGTCATATGTTGAGAGGCTGGGGGAAAGTTCACAGTCCTACGTGGATGTCAGCCCCCTGTCTACAGTCCCAGATATACTTAAAGTCAGTAAGGAACATGGATTTTTCCCTCTGACAAAATCTCCAATACACACGTGCCCAAGTGTCACAGCAGCCACTACTAGTGTCAAAACGGAACCTTCTCCCTGCTGGTTTCCAGGCTCTTTATGGAGGAATGGGAAGATAGAAATGTGTTAGGACTCTAGGCTGGCCTCAAATACAGTGTGGTCTAAAAGCACTGCATTTGGCAATGTCAACAGTGATACAGGCTGCTGCAGTCTGCCCTCCCCTCTCTCTGCAATACTGGCATATACACAAGTCTCAGATGCAGGGATCATATGCAGTTTAGGTGCTTGTTTCAGCACATCCACACATTCCATGCTGAGCCACAGCATCCCTATTTCTTCCGTAGAATTTCCACTGCATATCTCTCTCCAAGTCTCCCTTGAGAATGCATTTATTTCTGTCATTTTCCCCTTGCCTAAAGCAGTACATCTTTTCCCTATTCAACCACCATGGAATCCTGGCTTTCTTTATTTCTAAGTAGTAAAGAAACAAGTTTCCTTTATATAAATACTTTGGAATTTTCTTAGTTCATGTAAATACACAAGTTGAAGATGTTTATTTAGAGATGTAATTTCATAATCAGAGTATTGGATTAAAATTAAAGTACGTTAAGCAACAGGAACTTCATTATTTGACTGTTTCTAGGGGATACTCTTTTATAATTTGGAGAAATTCTTAACATACATGCTAATTATTAAAATTGATCCCAAAATAAAAATCTAAGATGTGCTAAAGGGGTTTCCACAGTTGTTCTCAATTAACACTGAATTATGACACCCAACTCAGATCCAGTGATAATGTAGACTTTCAATGGTTGATGTCTTAAGATAAAGTAGATAACCATTCTGTATTAACACACAATTATTCTTAGGTGTTTAAATTTAACTGAAAAGTGATCCCTGTTAAATATAAGAGTGGGAATAAGAGAGGGAGGAGATGTATAATTTGGGACATGCTCAATTGGACTTGCCCCAAATGGTGGAGTTAGAAATGTGCCAGGGGATTCCAATACAATCCCATCAAGGTGGCATGTACCAGTGCCATCTCACTAGTCCAAGTGATCAATTTAGTTCACAATTGATCACACTGATAGGTCTAAGGGTCAAAGGGATCACACAAACAAGACTAGTGTCTGCTAATAATAACTGATAGAATAAAAAAAGGGAGAGAATGATTCATCATGGGAAGCGGGATACACAGCAGACTCATAGAATGGCAGATGTCCTAAACAGCACGCTGGCCTCAGAATCAGCCCTTAAGGCATTTGGATCTAGTTGAATAGCCCATGAGAGTATTTTAGGCATGGAAAGCCAAGACACACTGGCAAAAAAAAAAAAAAGACCTAAATAAAAGATCTCTGTGAATAAGATCCCAGTAGAAAGAACGGGCCATCATAGAAGGAGGTACCTTTCTCTGAAGGGAGGAGAGAATTTCCACTTTGACTATGACCTTGTCTAAATAAAATCAAAGTCGGCAAACTCAAAAGGCTTCCATAGCCTTGGCAACTCATGACTAGAGCCTAGGGAGATTACTGACGCCATAAACAAGAGTGTCAAATTGTTAAATCAACAACAAGAGTCACGGTGTACTTACTTCTCATGTGGGATCTCTGTCCTTAAGGTGTTGTCCAATGTGAAGTAATGCTATAACTAGTACTGAAACAGGATTTTACACTTTGTGTTTCTGTGTGGGTGCAAACTGATGAAATTTTTACTTAATGTATACTAAATCAATCTTCTGTATATAAAGATAATTGAAAATGAATCTTGATGTGAATGGAAGGGGAGAGGGAGCAGGAGATTGGAGGTTTGCGATTGGGAAGAAGTTATGGGGGGAGCCATTGTAATGCATAAACTGTACTTTAGAAATTTATATTTACTAAATAAAAGTTTAAAAAATAAATAAAGGCAAAAAAATCAAGTAGATAGTATGATTGGTAATTGAAATTTCTAATATAAAAATTGGATGTGATCATTTTCTGAACCATACTTTTTAATGATAATGTAGGTACTTTTCTACAACAAACTTTTTGAGTTATAATTCACATACAGTGAAATTTGTCTTTTCAAATCATTCAACTCAGTGGTTTTTAGTATATCGACATTGTTTGTAACTGTCACAATTTTAGAACTTTTTACCACCCCAAAAAGAAATCCCATACTTACTAGCAGTCTCTCTCCAGTCTTTCTATTACATACCATACCTTAAGTAACCAGTGATCTACTTTATTTATCTTCAAGCTTTCTTATTCTTGATAATTTATGCAAATGGAATAATATATTTTGTTTCCTGATTCATTCATTTAGTATCATGTTTCAAGTCTTATACATGTTGAACCCTTTTTGTGGCTGAATAATATTTTGTTGTATCAATATATTTTATTTATACATTCATCCATTGGTGGATATTTGGCTGTTATGAATAATGTTGCCATGAAATTCCCTGTACATGCTTTTTCTTAAGTACTATTTTTTTAAGAAAATGCTCTTGTATTTTGGTTTTTGTCTCCAATCTCAGGAACCTGTGAAGTTTGTGGATCTGCTTGGTGATCATGGGAAGCCTATCAACCCTCTGTGGGAATTGATCAAATGGTGCCTGGGTCTGTCAGTGTACACCATCCCTTCCATTGGTAGGTAGATTATCTCCCCTAGATTTGTTTGATATCTTTTTGGAAGAATATAGCATTCTATCCAAAGTATCCTAGTAAAGATAACTCCCAGTGCTAGAATGAATGCTGAAAACTGTATAAATGAGTCAATTTCTGGTATATGATAATATTACATAATGTAACAAGCACCATCTTATACTATTTATCCCATGATTTTCGTTTTGTTTTGTATTTATTTCATAACCACATTCTTTAAAAAGATACACAAATAAGATTGTCAACTTTCCCCACAATCCCTACGTCCTGAGTCAACTTTTTTTAAAAAATTACTTATTTGAGAGGTAGAGTTATAGACAGAGAGAGGGAGAGGCAGAGAGAGAGGAATTCCATCCACTGTTTCACTCCTCAAATGGTCCCAAGGTCCAGAGCTTGGCCAATCCAAAGCCAGGGGCCAGGAGTTTCTTCAGGGTCTCCCACGTGGGTGCAGGGGCCTAAAGACTGTGGCCATCTTCTACCACTTTCTCAGACCAAAGCAGAAAGCTTTATCAGAAGAGGAGTAGCAAGGACTCAAACTGGAGGCCATATGAGATGTCAGTGCTGCAAGTGAAGGCTTAGCTCACATGGCCACAGCACTGGCCTCTGAATAAATTCTTGTTATTCATTTAGTTTATATTGTGCCATAATTTGCTCTTGTACTTATAATTATATCTACACATAAACATACAATGTAGTCTACAGAGGAAAGTAATATTTTATGTAGATTTGAATTTGAGATACTACAATATAAAATATTATATGAAATTTCATATAGTTGAAAACAACATTTTTACAAGTTGTCAGAATCATAAAGCTTTTTAAAACAACATAATTGGGATATGATTTAGCTCATGTACTATGTAGTTCATCTATTAACAGTCCATAGAATTCACTGTTTTACAGTTACATGTAACATCATCACTGTCAATTGTAGAATAGTTTTGTCACCTCAAATTCCAAATGTGGGAGTGGACCTGGTACTCAAAATGCTGCTTGAGAGAAACACATCCCATATGGCCTAGTTTTGAATCAAAGTTCCAGTTTTTAAAATTTAATTTATTATTTTATTTTATTTTAATTTATTTTACAATATAATGGCATTACCTCCCTTCCACTACATTTTCCCCTTCATTATTTCCTTTCTTTTTTTCTTTTTCTGTTTTTTAATGTTTCAGATAGCATATAATGTCATCATTTTGCAATCTATCAATTATAATGTCTATCTAATAGAATTAGAATCTTTAATTCAGGAGCAGGTATTTAGCCTAGAAGCTAAGACATCCATGTCCCATATCAAAGTACCTAGGTTCAATTCCTGGCTCTAGCTCCTGACTGCAGATTCCTGCTAATGCAGACCCTGGTAGGCACTAATGATGGCTCAAGTAATTGGGTTCCTGCCACCAATGTGAAAGACCTATGTTGAATTGTCATCTCCTGACTTTGACTCAGTCCAGTTATGGCTGTTCTCAGCATTTGGGGAGTGAATCAGCTGGCAGGAGCTTATGTGGCTCTCTGTCTCTGTATAGTTAATTAAGTTAAAAATAATAATTTACCAAGGTTATGTTGCTGCCAAGTTACAGAACACACTTCAAACACTTATATTAAAAATTCAAAAACTTATGCTTTCCAATGTTGTGATTATGTCTCAACGCCATAAATGTATATTTTGGTCAGTACATTTTACTTTAATATTTGACACACTCAAGAGTATTTTGATGAATTAGCCTATCAACATTGTACTCACTGCTCATGATGAATAAGCTTAATGCAAAAAGTATGGGGATATATACTTGTTGTCGTTTATTGCTCTTATTTAAAAAAAAAATGCTCATCGAGTACTTATGTGCCAGATTTTAGACTTTAGGCTCATTTGTATGTTTCGAATCTTTAAATATTCAATAATTTTGATAGAATAGGTACTGTTATTATATTGTAGTTGGAAACTGAGGCCAAAAGAAATTAGTGGACTTAGCTCAAATGGCGGGGGGGGGGGGGGGCGGGATTTAACCCTAAGTTTTGTAACTGTTAACATTCTTGACTTCTGTCCAGCAGGTTATATTGCCATTGGGTCATTTTTCTTAACTATAAAATGTGATTAGTTAAAAGTGTGTATTATTAATGTGGTGCAATGGATGAAACAATATCTACTTCCTTGCATGGATTTGAAAGTTAAATGAAATTATGCATTTGAAGTTGGGATACATAGCCTACTCATGTATGCGCTTGGAAATTTCAGTTTCTTAATGAATTCAGAATTACAGGTATTAGAATATAGTTAAGACTCAAAGAGTGGGAGCTATTTTCATTATTGTTATTATCAAATAGCTCTACTAATGAGGTCTCTATTAACAGAAAGTGCTATCATATTTTCAATGGCTCTGGTATTCTGATAATATCAATAAAATACATATTTCTAAGGACAGTGAGCATTGGATGTACTATGAAATATTTGTCAAAGTTCCTTTCCTTCAAACAAATATTGATGATATTCAATTCACTTTCTTAAGTTTATACATCAAAATTCAGGAAAAGTAGTATACTGACATCAAAGCTTTAAGCAATGTTACTATCCTAGTAGCATCAGAGACTACTGTGAACTAGGTGGAGAGATGAGCTGTCAGGTGTCAGGCTATTAAAGCAACAAGTTAAACTAGAGACTAAAGAAACAAAAACCAGAGGGGGGAAAATAAACTGCTACTTTCCATTTTCCCTTATTGAATGTTATCCTAGTCAATTATTCTACTTCCCAAATATATAAATAAATAAATAAATAAATCTTTATACAAAACACAAGGTCAGACAGATCAATGCAGGTATATGGGGTTTTCTCACTGTTGATAGAGCTCTGAACAATTATACTCCAGCAGTTTTATGGACTCTGATGTACGGGTAGCATAATGAAGAGGGACTAAGACTACAAAATCCACAGTACTGAAGTAAGGAAAAGTTTTCAAGTTTTCAAGGCTTATACAATTGAAGAACTCAGTCAAAGTCTTCAAATAAAGATACCTAACAATAAAAGTGCCTTAGTCAGGAACACAACTATGCATAAAGCTATGACCTTCCTGAGGGACCCAGACCCTTGAATACAGCACCCTTCAGAGGTTGCAGTATATTGGCTATGAACCCTGCCAGGTAAAGTCTTATAATTGCCTATGGTTGATCCTGAACAATCACATATGTTTTTTGGTCAGTAATTAGTCTCTTCAGTAAAACATCTTAAACATAGCCAAAATTATATTTTTAAAGTATATTTCAGCAAGTTATACAATGACCAAAATTTATAAATATTCTAAATGTGTAACAAAAGGAAAAAAACAGTAAATTATAGTTCACACATAAGACTGAATTGGAAACAGTTATTTAAACCCAACTGTGTTAATGACATAGGGATTTCTGTTTGCTAGTGGAATGTTTCAAAAATGGATTGAAATCCACTGATAGACCTATAAAATTTGTGCTTAATACATAAACAAAGTGCAATAACATTTTTCCATTTTCCCCTTGAGCATTGTATTTCTCTGTTTTATGGCCTTAAAATGTGTCCTGTTTTCAAAACAACTTGAGAGTTCCTTTAAAACAGTAAAATAAACTTTATTTCTACAATAAATAAATATATATATGATAAATATATAAATATATATATATGATATTAGATAGAAAGTATTTAGATTTATTAAACATTGGGTGAGCATTTGCCCTGATAGATGAGGTGCGAGTTAGGACACCATGTCCCATATCAGAGTGTCTTGGTTTGAACACCAGCTCTGTTCCAGATTCCACCTTTCTGCTAATGTACACCTTGTTGCTGGACTCATTTGGAGACCTGGACTGAATTCTTGGCTCCTAGCTTCAACCTGACACAACTGGTCCATTGTGGGCATTGCCTAGTAAATAAAAACTCATCTTATCTGTCTCTGTCTCTCACTCTGTATGTCTCTGTCTCTTTGATTCTCAATTAAACAATCAAAAGTTAAGCAAAACATGTAATAATTATGCATTAGCTGCACTTTACTAAAATGCAAAATATATATTATATATATATACATGTGCATATGTGTCTATTTTATGAAGTACTTGTAGATATATTATGTAAAATCTTCTAAAAGTACAATTCTATTATAAAATTTTGCTAAGTGCATTGTGTATGAAGATATCTATTATGCTATTTAAATTTTGGAAAGAGTCTACTTGCCCCCACCCCGATCATCTATAATTAAAGAAAAGAGGCCAGCACTGTGACTCAACAGGCTAATCCTCCGCCTTGCGGCGCCGGCACACCGGGTTCTAGTCCCGATCGGGGCGCCAGATTCTGTCCCAGTTGCCCCTCTTCCAGGCCAGCTCTCTGCTGTGGCCAGGCAGTGCAGTGGAGGATGGCCCAAGTGCTTGGGCCCTGCACCCCATGGGAGACCAGGAGAAGCACCTGGCTCTGCCATCGGATCAGCGTGGTACACCAGCCGCAGCGCGCCAGCCGCGGTGGCCATTGGAGGGTGAACCAATGGTAAAGGAAGACCTTTCTCTCTGTATCTCTCTCTCTCTCTCTCACTATCCACTCTGCCTGTCAAAAGTTAAAAAAAAGAAAGAAAAGAGAAACCTTATACCATATTTCTACAATTAAAATATCATGCATTCATAATAAAAGAATTGTGTAATAGGATTTTTATTGATTAAAAAAATCTCCATGATATAATATGCTGTGGAAAAGTTTAGGAGCTCTCTATATATGGCATTACTAAAACTTAGGAATTAGCAGTAATTGATAAATGAAACTCATATATGGTCTGTAAGGTTAAAAATATTTCTGCCTCGTCACTTTTTTCTCAGCATTCTATAATGAACATATAATAGCTGGAGAAGAAAAGACAATGAACACTGGAGTTTCAAATGAAATTTCTGACTTTAACTTTATATATATTATCCTTCTCTAGGGCTGGCTTTGTTTGAGGAAAAGCTCAAATATGAAAATGAGAAATATAAAAAGTTTAAGGCAGTAGAAGAAAGTCTGCATAAAGAGCTGGTGGAGATGCTAGGTGATGATGGTGTTTTCTTATATCCCTCACATCCCACAGTGGCTCCAAAGCATCATGTTCCTCTAACAAGGCCTTTCAATTTTGCTTATACAGGTAATTTATTGTATTATTTTCATTCTATAATTTTAAGGAAATAGAGATGTTTCCCAAGAAGGCATATTTTATTGCGCTGTTTGGACACACTTTATTTTTTAAATTTGATTTAAAGTATACAAATCTTGAGCTTCAATGATTGTTTACAGCCCTTGTCTCTACTGTTGAGGAACAGTGTTTTTTTTTTCTCTTCATACTATTTGTTGAACTCATTAGGTTGCGTAGGGTTAATTTTAAGAGTATAAAATAAACTGAAAGTATAACATTGAAAAATGAAGAGAGGGAGTAGGAGTGGGTACACTTTAAACATATATGTAGGTGTGAAGTACAAAAGTTATTCTAATTGGGCAGCATAAATTGTTAATGGAGGACTGGGAGATGATGCATGAGATTGGAGTGGCAAGACTATCATGGAGAGAACCTTGGAAGCCAGATTAAAAACTGCAAAAAAATTATGTCATGCTTCCTTTCCTGGAAACTTGTCCTCATCCTTTTCTTTCAATGTCACTAGAATAACACAGTAATGAAAGAGAACGATCAGGCCTGAATTATATTAGAACATTGTGTTGTCCTTACTATATCCCTTGGTAAAATGGGCCACCAATGTTTCACAATGTTTCTTTTTTAAGATTTATTTATTTGAAAGACAGAGTTACAGAGAGAGGTAGAGACAGAGAGAGGTCTTCCATCCGCTGGTTCACACCCCAAATGGCTGCAATGGTCGGAGCTGCACCTATCTGAAGCCAGGAGCCAGGAGCTTCTTCCAGGTCTCCCTTTTGGGCACATGGGCCCAAGAATTTAGGCCATACTCAACTGCTTTCCAAGACCACAGCAGAGAGCTGGATTAGAAGTGCAGCAGGAATGGGGGCTCCAAGATGGTGGAATATGGAGGGAGCTCACTGATAGTCCAGGAAAAGATAGCTTAATAAAAGTGGAGATACTGTAGTCTCAGGGAAGAGTTAGGGAAAAAACTGCAGAGGAAACTCTTCTGGAATTAGAGGGACATGGTGGACCTACGTGGAGGGCATGGGCACCCATGGCTCAGGAGCCCAGCTGCTGCGAGAATCTCTGCTCCAGTGCTGGAAAGGGAGGTGAGGCAAAACCTCAGTATCCCGAGGCACTGGCAGGAAAGCAGCAGGAAGAGCCTAGAGGGAACGAGGCTTGTAGCCTCATGAGGGAAAGTACACCAGCCTAACTAGAGGAGAGAAAAAAAAAAATAAAAGGAACCATACAGACATGATTCTGTCTCTCCACTCACCTTACAAAGGTGAGTGAGACAATAAAGCAGACGTCATTTTGGACATACATAAGAGCTGCACCCACCCTCAGCTAAGCAGAAAAACCTGACTCTGGTGGGGAGAAATAACAGGAGATTAAGACCTAGTGAATATGTGGAGCTTATGAACTGGGGCTGTGAAAAAAAAAAATACTGAAGGTGGGTGGGAGAACTCATGGTGTGGCTGAGACATGAGTAGTCTCTGTGGGAGATGCCACACATTCGGGAAGCCTTGGCTATGTGGTAAGAGACATTGCAGGGGAATCTGAGCTTACACTGAGGACAGCACAGATCCTTTGTGTGGTCCTTCGGACAGAGCACACAAATATCATACCCACTAGGGCTAGCACTGAGGCACTGATCGCTATCAAGGAGAATAGATCAGCTGAGGGGAATTAAATCTCTTATGAATAAGAGAGAGAGGGGGGGAGAGAGAGAGAGAGAGAGAGAGAGAGAGAGAGAGAGAGAGAGAGAGAGAGATTTACCACGCCAAACCTGGGTGTGTCACCTTTGGCACACCCTTAACCCTGAAAAACTGAACAGAGCTCTCTGGCCACACCCAGCACAAGCCTCCAGAGATTCACCAAAAGCAGACAGTCCACTTAATCTGGAGTCATAGTATACCAAGAAAAGCCACCACAGTTGAAAAAAAGGAAAAATAAACCAAATAATAACTCCACAATGCCAAACAACAAAGGCAGAAACTGAGGAGAAAAAAAACTGCCATCCAAGAACATTATATCCTGTAAAGCTCTCATTTGTGAATGAAGGTGATAAAGACTTAAAGGAAACAGAAATGGAAATGCAAAAGATGATTAAAGATGTGTTACACAGAGAAGCACAGAAACACGGTCATCAATATGAAAGAAGGTAAAGGAAGACAATCTCTCAGTAAAAGATTACAGGAAGTTCAAAGCATGTATTAGAAATATCTTTGGGAAAATGGCAGGGCAAAGTCACTACTTATCAATAGTCACGTTGAATGTAAATGGCCTCGACTCTCCAATTAAAAGACAAAACCAATCTATTTGCTGCTTACAAGAAACACATATTTCCGACAAAGATGCTTGCATACTGAAAGTGAAAGATTGGAAAAAGTTATGCCATGCCATCTTAATATCAGACAAAATAAACTTTACACAAAAATTGTTAAGAGGGACAAAGAGGGGCACTACATAATGATTAAGGGATCAATTCAACAATAAGATGCAACTATTGTAAATGTATATGCACCTAATTATATGGTACCACATTATTTAAAAGATATGTTAAGGGACTAAAAGGGAGACTTAGACTCCAATACACTATTATTGGGGGACTTTAATACTCCACTTTCAGCAATAGACAGATCAACCAGAAAGAAGATCAACAAGGAAACAGCAGATTTAATCGACACTATAGACCAAATGGATCTAACAGAGATCTACAGAACTTTTCATCCTACACTTAAAGAATACATATTCTTCTCAGCAATACATGGAACCTACTGTAGGATTGACCACATACTAGGCCATAAAGCAAGTCTCAGTAAATTCAAAAGAATCAAAATCATACCATGCATATCCTCAGACCACTGTGGAATGAAGTTGTAAATTAGCAACTCAGGAATCCTTAGAGAATATGCAAACACAGTGTACACTGAACAACATAATCCTGAAGGAACACTGGGTCATAGAAGAAATCAAAGATAAATCAAAAACTTTCTGGAAGCAAATGAAGATAACAACACAACATATCAAAACTTATGGGATACAGCAAAAGCAGTATTAAGAGGAAAGTTTATAGCAATAGGTGCCTACATCAAGAAATTGGAAAAGTATTAAACAAATGAGCTATAAATGCATCTCAAGGATCTAGAAACCTGCAGCAAACCAGACCCAAAATTAGGAGGAGAAGAGAAATAATTAAAACAGGAGAAGAAATCAAAAGAATTGAATCCAAAAAACATTACACCAACATCAGCAAAATGAAGAGCAGATTTTTAGAAAAAAAAATAAACAAATTGACACACCATTGGCCCAACTAATTTAAAAAAGGAGAGAAAAGACCCAAATCAATAAAATCAGCGATTAAAATGGGAATGTTACAACAGACACCACAGAAATAAAAAGTCATCAGAAATTGCTACAAAGAGTTGTATGCCAGCAAACAGGGAAATCTATCAGAAATGGATAGATTCCTGGACACATAAAACCTACCAAATAGAATCATGAAGACAGAGAAATCCTAAAAAGACCCATAACCGAGTCAGAAATCGAATCAGTAATAAAGGCCCGACCAACAAGAAAAGACCAGGACCTGATGGATTCACTGCTGAATTCTACCAGACATTTAAAGAACTAACTCTAATTTTCTCAATCTATTCAGAACAATTGAAAAAGAGGGAATCCTCCCAAATTCTTTCTATGAAGCCAGCATCACCTTAATTCCTAAACCTGAAAAACATGCAGCATAGATAGAGAATTACAGACCAATTTCCCTGATGAACACAGACACAAAAATCCTCAATAAAATTCTAGCCAATAGAAGGCAACAAGACATCAGAAAGATCATCCACCCAGACCAAGTGGGATTTATCCCTGGTATGCAGGGATGGTTCAATGTTCACAAAACATCAAGGTGATACACCACATTAACAGACTGCAGAAGAAAAACCATATGATTATCTCACTAGATGCAGAGAAAGCATTCGATAAAATACAACACCCTTTCATGATGAAAACCCTAAGCAAACTGGGTATGGAAGGAACGTTCCTCAATACAATCAAAGCAATTTATGAAAAACCCACGGCCAGCATCCTACTGAATGGTGAAATGTTGGAAGCATTTCTACTGAGATCTGGTACCAGACAGGGATGCCCATTCTCACCACTGCTATTCAATATAGTTCTGGAAGTCTTAGCCAGAGCTATTAGGCAAGAAAAAGAAATTAAAGGGATAAAAATTGGGAAGTGAGATGTCAAACTAAACTTCTTTGCAGATGATATGATTATTTATTCAGGGGGATCCAAAGAACTCTACAGGATACATAATGAATGCACAATAATCAACAGCTTTCGTATACACAGGCAATGCCATGGCTGAGAAACAACTGCTAAGATCAATCCCATTCACAATAGCTACAAAAGCAATCAAATACCTTTGGTAAACTTAACCAAGGACATCAAAGAGCTCTACAATGAGAACAACAAACTCTTAAAGAAAGAAATAGAAGAGGATACCAAAAAATGGAAAAAAACTTCCATGCTCATGGTTTGGAAGAATAAATATCATAAAAATGTCCATTCTCCCAAAAGCACCTGGATTCTGTCCTGGTGGCCCCTCTTCCAGTCCAGCTCTCTGCCTTGGCACGGGAGTGCAGTGCAGGATGGCCCAAGTGCTTGGGCCCTGCATCCACATGGGAGACCAGAAGAAGCACCTGGCTCCTGGCTTCAGATCAGCGTGATGCACCGGCTGCAGCGCGCTGGCCACAGGGGCCATTGAACGGTAAACCAACGGTAAAGGAAGACCTTTCATTCTGTCGCTCTCTGTCCACTCTGCCTGTCAAAAGAAATACCAAACACATTCTTCTCAGATGTAAAAAACGATGCTGAAATTCATATGGAGGCACACAAGACCTCAAATAGCTAAAGCAATCTAGGATAACAAAAACAAATCCAGAGACATCACATTACCAGATTTCAGGACATACTACAGGGCAGTTATAATCAAAACAGCATAGTACTGGAACAGAAACTGATGGATAGACCAGTAGAACAGAATAGAAACACCAGAATTCAACCCAAACATCTGCAGCCAACTTACATTTGATCAAGGATCTAAAACCAATTCCTGGAGTAAGGACAGTCTATTCAACAAATGGTGCTGGGGAAACTGGATTTCCACATGCAGAAGCATGAAGCAAGACCCCTACCTTACACCTTACACAAAAATCCACTCAACATGGGTTAAAGATCTAAATCTACGTCCTGACACCATTGAATTATTAGCGACCATCGGAGAAACCCTGCAAGATATAGGCACAGGCAAAGACTTCTTGGAAAAGACACTGGAGGCACAGGCAATCAAAGCCAAAATTAACAATTGGGATTGCATCACATTGAGAAGTTTCTGTACTGCAAAGAAGCAGTCAGGAAAGTGAAGAGGCAACCAATAGAATGTGAAAACATTTGCAAATTATGCAACTGATAAAGGATTAATAAGCAGGATCTATAAGGAGATCAAGAAACTCCATAACAACAAAATAAACAACCCTTTTAAGAGGTGGGCCGAGGACCTAAATAGATATATTTTTTTGATGGGCAGAGTTAGACATTGTGAGAGAGAGACAGAGAGTGAAAGAGAGAAAGATCTTTCTTTTCCATTGGTTCACCTCCCAAATGGCCGCTGTGGCCGGCACGCTGTGGCCAGCATGCTGCACTGATCCGAAGCCAGGAGCCAGATGCTTCCTCCTGGTCTCACATGCGGTTGCAGGGCCCAAGGACCTGGGCCATCCTCCACTGCCCTCCCAGGCCACAGCAGAGAGCTGGGCTGGAAGAGGAGCAACTAGGACAGAATCCTGCACTCCAACCAGGAGTAGAACCCAGGGTGCTGATGCCACAGGCGGATTATTAGCCAAGTGAGCCGCAGCGCCAGCCCCTAAATAGATATTATTCAAAAGAGGATATCCAAATTGCCAACAGACACATGAAAATATGTTCAGTATCACTAGCCATTAGATACATGCAAATCAAAATCACAATGAGGTTTCACCTCACCCCGGTGAGAATGGCTTACCTACAGAAGTCAACTACCAACAGATGCTGGTGAGGATGTGGGGAGAAAGGTACTCTAAGCCACTGTTGGTAGGAATGCAAACTGGTAATGCCACTATGGAAGACAGTTTGGAGATTCCTCAGAAACCTGAATATAGCCTTACCATACAACCTAGCCATCCCACTCCTTGGAATTTACCCAAAGGAAATTAAATTGGCAAATAAAAGGGCTATCTGTACCTCAATGTTTATTACAGCTCAATTCACAATAGCTAAGACATGGAGTCAACCTAAATGCCCATCAACAGAAGACTGAATAAAGAAATTATGGTATATGTACTCTATAGAATACTATACAGAAGTGAAAAAAATAAATCCCGTCATTTGCAACAAAATGGAGGAATCTGGAAAACATCATGCTGAGTGAATTAAGCCAGTCTCAAAGGGACAAATGTCATGTGTTCTCCGTGATCAGTGACAACTAACAGAGCACCTAAAAGGAAACCTGTTGAAGTGAAATGGACAGTATGAGAAACAATGTCTTGATCAGCCATGTCCTGACTTTCAAGAAACAATTTACTATTGTATTCCTTTTAGTGTTCTCTTGTTCTAATTAATACCATTGATTGAACTCTTTAATTAACACACAATTACTTTTAGTCATTTAAAATTAACTGAAAAGTGATCCCTGTTAAATATATGAATTGGAATAAGAGAGGGATGTTATGTACAGTTTGGAACATGCTCACTTGGACTTACGCCTAATGGTAGAGCTAGAAACGTGCCAGGGGATTCCAATTAAATCCCATCAAGTTGGCATGTACCAATGCCATCTTACTTGTTAAAGTGATCAGTTTAAGTTCATAATTGATAATAAAGATAGGATTAAGTGTCAAAGTGATTATGGAAGTAAGACAAGTGTCAGCAAATAACTGATAGAATTAAAAAGGAGAGAATGATCCTACATGGGAAGCAGGATACATAGCAGATTCATAGAATGGCAAATGCCCAAATAGCACTCTGGCCTCAGAATCAGCCCTTAAGCCATTTGGATCTGAATAAAAAGCCCATAAGAGTTTCACAGGCATGGAAAGCCAAGACATTGTTACAAAAAATGACCTAAATGAAAGATCTCTGTGAGTAAGATCCCAGTGTAAAAAATAGGGCATCAAAAAAGCAATACCTTTCTCTGTAGGGAGTGAACTTCCACTTTGAATATGGCCATTAATAATTGCAGAGTAGGTGTGGACTCATTTTCATAAACAACATTCAAATACATACACAAACAAACTATGAATAAAAATGGATCTTACAGAATTACTTTTAAGGAACTCAGTAAATTCTTTCTCAAAAAAAACAGCAAAACTGGAAAAATCATAAAATTTCTTTAAGTATGAAAGTAATAGAATTTGAGAACCATTTATTCAAGAAAGCCTATGATCTTAATAAAAAACTGCTGAAATCTATGGTATGTAAATTAAAGTCTTCTCACAGCCTTCACTCCTTAGATATAACATTGAGATATTCAAGTTCTACACTTGGTAGGCTAGGACAGACTTTACAAGCCAACAAATCCTATCCTTCCTATAACCATGTCACAAATATTTGAACCCGAGTAATGAAGATGGTTAGATACAATAGTTTTAATTACAGTTAACATCATATAATACAAATTCTAAAGGAGGTCATGGTAGGTCATTAGTACTAACAACACTTTTTTTTATCAAAACTAAAGGGGTGTTAATTGCAAAACTGGAAATTAAATTGAAGATCTGTCATGCTTTAAGATACTTTTTTTTTTGGACAGGCAGAGTTAGACAGAGAGAGAGACAGAGACAGAGAGAGAGTTATAGACAGTGAGAGAGAGACAAAGAGAAAGGTCTTCCTTCTGTTGGTTCACTCCCCTAATGGCTGCCACGGCCGGCGCTGCACCGATCTGAAGCCAGGAGCCAGGTGCTTCCTCCTGGTCTCCCATATGAGTTCAGAGATCCAAGCACTTGGGCCATCCTATGCTGCCCAGCAGAGAGCTGGACTGGAAGATGAGCAATCAAGTCAATACCCGGCGCCCCAAATGGGACTAGAACCCAGGGTGCTGGCGCCGCAGGTAGAGGATTAGCCAAGTGAGCCATGGCGCCGGGCCACTTTAAGATACTTTCAATTATTAAGTCCATTACTGTTAATATGTAAAAAGAGAAGTTTAGATCAGATCAGTGTAGTTCTGTTAAATACTGATATTATGAACTGTGTTCTTATCTGTAGCTTCCTTTATTATATTTTCTTTTTTAAAATTTATTTAAGTCATACCAGTTTCATATATTTCATATGACAGATTTAGGAACAGTGGCACCACCCCCACTATGCTTCCTCCCTGTCCGTATCCAATTCCTATTCTTAATTTTTACGATGCCCTATTTTCAGAATACTTAATGACTGTATATTTAACCCTACTCTAAGTAAAGAGTTCAACAAATAGTGTGAAGAGAAAGGAAACAAAACAACACTGTTTATCAATGGAAGACATAAGGGCTATAAATTATTATCGAATCTCAGAATGTCTATTTCACTCCTATACATTAAATTTCAGGTACTCCACTGTTACCTTTGATCAGCAAAAAGATATGCTACCTGTCTTCTTTGGACTTGCTTATTTCACTAAGTATAATGGCTTCCAGTTGCATCCATCTTGTTGCAAAAGACAGGATTTCATTTTTTTTTACAGCTATTACACCATAGTGTATATATTCCATAATTTCTTTATCCAGTCAAAAGTTGATGGGTATCTGGGTTGATTCCATATCTTAGCTATTGTTAATTGTGCTGCAATGAACATGGGGGTACAGATAACTCTTTCACATACTAATTTCTTTCAATTTGGGTAAATTCTCAGGAGTGGGATGGTTGGATCATATGATAGGTCTGTATTCAGATTTTTGAGGTGTCTCCATACCGTCTTACACAGTGGTTGCACAAGTTTAATTTCCAACAACAGTGAATCAGGAGGGTATCTTATACCCTACATCCCTACCAGCATTTTTCATTGGTTGATTTCTGTATGAGAATCATTCTAACTGGAGTTAGGTGAAACCTCATGTGGTTTTGGTTTGCATTTCTCCGATAAGTAGTGATCCTGCACATTTTCTCAAGTGTCTATTGGGACTGATCTTAAAATTTCTTTCTCAGACATGACATTGTCTGTGTATGCAAAGGCTATTGAATTTTATATCCTGCCACCTTTCCAAACTCTTTTGTGAATTCCAATAGTCTCTCAGTGGAGTTTTTTGGATCCCTTATATATAGGATCATGCCATCTGATAATAGGGATTGCTTGCTTTCTTTTCTAATTTATATCCTTTTGATTTCCTTTTCTTGCCTAATGGCCCTAGCTAAAACTTCCAGAATTATATTAAATAGTAATTGTGAGAAGGGGATCTTAAGTTTTTAAGTTTTCTACTTTCTCTTTTTATTCTATTTTGGTCTGACTGTTAGATTTCCAAATATATGTCTTCTTGTTCAAACATTCTTTCTTCTGACTCACCAATTCTGTAATTAACTTTCCATGACATTTTTTATTTCATCTATTGAGTTCTTCTTTTCAAATATTTCAATTTGATTTCTCTTTAAAATCTCAATTTCATGGGAAAAAGTTCTATTCATGTCATGTATGCTTTTCTTTAGTTTCTGGATTTGCCTCTGAATGCTTTTGAGTAATCCTATGATTCAATTTTGGAATTCCATTCCCAGAATCTCCTCAATCTCTTCATTTTTGCATTCTAATATTGAAAGTGTTGTGTTCTTTTGAGGAGGGTCATGGTGTCGTCCTTATTCTTGTTTTTTGAAGTTCTGCATTTGTTTTTAGGGATTTGTGGAATTGATTGTTGGTTTTTCCTTCTGATGGCTATTATCTTTGATCTACGCCTCTTTGGCTTAGTGAATTTCTTCACTTTCAGGGATTACCAAGTGGTGTGTTTCAGGTATAGCCAAGGAGCTCTAATCAATACTCCAGTGTTGGATGAGTACCAGGGTAACATCCATATTGGACATGGTAGATCACAATACCAAGTGACAGCCTGCACCTTCTCATGTTACCACTGAGTTCCCCCTTGTCTCAGCACACAAGGCTCCTGCAGTAACCAGATCCAGAGGTTTCTCTCTGCCCTGCCAGCCTGTTCAGTCAACAGAGAGGCAGATATTCCACAAGACAGCTCCAATAGGCATCTTGACCCTGGGAGGCTCTGGGCACCCCTACCATCCCACTGTCCGGCCACATCTCCGCCAGTCTCAAAGTCAGTGAGGACTGCAGACCATTCCCTCTGCGAAATAACCGGTATCATGTATACACAAGAGGCACTGACCAAAAATTGCTGCCTGCCCACCACTGTTGCAGGCACTGCTGATTAGGATCCCCCTCTCAGTCAGCTGCTGTGCTTGTGCACCAAGGTCTCTGTAGATGTTGCCCTAACCCCAAATGGTGCCTGCTCTCTCTAAGTCAGGGAGCAGGCACTGTTTTGGGGAATTGGGGGGAAACAAACATCACCCTCTGCTTAACTGGGTCCATGGGCAAATGCCAGCAACCACCAGCCCCTATGGCTCCAGTCTGGACCCATATACACTCTCCCTCTTTCTCTATCGCCATGGGTTGGTTGCTGCAGTTTGATCTCACCTCTATCTCCAAATTGCTGCCTGTCTGGCTCTCGGATGCTGCAGCAGTGCTCGTCTTTTAGCAGTTTATCCACACCTTCCACACAGGTCCACGCTGTTTCTCCTCTTCCCGTAGGACTTCCAGTGTAGTTTTCTCTCCAATTCTCCTCTGAAAGTACACTTCCTGTGCTTTTCTCTTCACTGTTTATCATTAACCCAGCACAGCATATTGTCCTCTAATCCATCATCATGGAATCTCCCCTCTAACAATTCTATCCGTAACTGAGTACTCTAAATTTACATAAGGTAGAATATGGATGATCTCCCTTGCAAATAAAGTTAATTTAGTCAAACATTTTTATAATAGTCATAGAGTCAAACTAAACAGAATTTAAAAAGAAATATCAATGAAAGAGACAACTACAGAGAACCCTGCTAGGATCACATTCACTCCTGATTCACTCCTGATTGAGGCAGTGCACCAGTACAAAGCTGCAGTTTCTCAAGGGAATCTAGATAGAGTATTAATATCTGGATAAATAAGGTACATATTTATAAACTTCCTGAAATTTGGATTCATTTTCTAAAACACACAAAGATCCAATATCAAGAGGCAGAAGAGTTACTGTCTGAAGTGATTAAAGAACAATATCTCACTGCAGCATGAATTAAGTGGAAGACATTTTCACAATCTGAAATGCTAAATAACTAAAGCAAAGGAAATCATGTTAAAATCCATACCCAGAAAACAATGAATGTCGTCCCGGCACTGAGGCATAGTGGATTAGGCCTCTGCCTCCATGCCAGCATCCCATATGGGTGCCAGTTCTTGTCCTAGGTGTTCCACTTTCAATCCAGATCCCTGTTGATGGCCTGGAAAAGCAGTGGAGGATGGCCCAAGTGTTTGGGCTCCTGCATATACATGGAAAACCTGGAGGAAGGTCCTTGTCCTGGTTTGGATTGGCAAAGCTCTGGCTATTACAGCCATTTTGGGAATGCACCAAGAGGATGGAAGACCTCTCTCTCTGTCACTCCCTCCCTCTGACTGATAACTCTGCTCTCAAATAAATAAACATCTAAATTATTGAATCTGTCTTCTTTATTTTTCCTTCTTTATTTTTATTTTTAATATGCTTATGTGTTTATCTCTTTATATCTCATATAGGTTTCACTTTATGAATGATGATACTGTTCTTTATTGCATAAACCCAACCTGGATGTTGACTGTAAATTCATCTTTGGGCCTTCAGATCTATTTTTTGGGGTTTCATTTATATTTTTCCTTACTTTATTCTATTACTCTGTCTTTCCATTATATGTAGCTTGACCTTTCTCTTGTTGCTTTTAAAATTCTTTCTTTGTCCTGGACTTCAATAGTTTGAAAATAATATGATGTGAACAGGAACTTTTCTGGAAAACTATATTGTGATCTTTCACTTTGAGGACATGGATGTCCATATCTCTCCTAACTTTGGAAAATTTCCAGATAGTATTTAATTAAATGGGCTTTCCATGTGTTTTCCCTTCTCCTTCTTTAACACCCATAATTTGAAAACTTCTTAATTTAATGGTGTCTCATTCATCTCCACTTTTTTAAAAAGATCTATCTATCTACCTATTTAAATGGCAGAGTTACAGAGAGGCAGAGGCAGAGGCAGAGAGAGAGAAAGAGAGAGAGAGAGAGAGGTCTTCTATCTGCTGGTTCACTCCCCAGATGGCCACAATGGCCCGAGCCATTCTGATCTGAAGACAGGAGCCAGGATATTCTTTCTGGTGTCCCATGCAGGTGCAGGGGCCCACAGACTTGGACCATCTTCAGCTGCTTTCCCAGGCCATAGCAGAGAGCTGGATTGGAAGTGGAGCAGCTGGGACTTGAACTGGCACCCATATAGGATGCCAGCACTGCAGGCAGAGGGTTTTACTTGTTATGTCACAATGCCAGCCTCTCACCTCCTCTTTTTGTCTGAGTTAATTCAAATATCTTTCCTCAGGATCAGAAATTATTTTTCCACTTGATCCAGATGTGTTTTTCATTTAATTTGATGAATTCTTCTGTGCAAAAATTTCTGTTTGTTTCCTTCTTTGTGGTGATACTCTTGTTAATTTTATTTAATGTGCAAAAAATTCATGTGTTTTGTATGTGCAGATTTAGGTGCATAATTAAATTTCCCTACTACCATCCCTCCTGCACATGCTCCTTCACTGCCTCCACCTACCTCTCTTATTCCTACTCCAATTTTTACAACAATCTACAGTTTACTTTCTACTCATAAGCTTAACACTACATTAAGTAAAGAGTTCAAAAATACTATGAACAAAAAAACACTGTTCCTCAACAGTAGAGACAAGGGCTGTAGACAATCAATAAATCTCAAAATGTCAATTTTACTCCTATGCATTTTAAATACCTGTAACAGATCAGAGAAAACATGGTACTTGTCTTTTGGGGACTGGCTTATTTCACTAAGTGTAATGATTTCCATTTGCATCCATTTTGTTTCAAAAGACATGATTTCAGTTTTTCTTTCATCTGAGTAGTATTCCATACTCTATATATCATGCAATAAGGGAAACACCAATACCACATTTACTGACTCATTAGCTTTTTTTCCAGTCAATATAAACCTTTAAATTGGTGGAGTTAATCTGTTCACATTCAAGGTTACGAACTACTCCTATCATTTTGTTGTTTCTTTATGATTGTATTGTATATCATTTCTTCCTTTCTTTTGTGTAACTTTGTGATTTTGCTATTCTCTGTATTGTTAATGTTTGATACTTTTTCTCTTTCTTTTTCATGTGTTTGCTCTACTAGTCAGTTTACATTTGTAGGTTTACTGATGCTAGTTACTGTCATCTGACATTTCAATGTAGGACTTAAATAATTCTTGTATGGCTAGTCTGGCTTTTGATGAACTGGCTTATATTTTGCTTGTTTTGGAAAGTCTGTTTCTCATTCCTTTCTGAAGTACAGTCTTTCTGGAGATAGTATTCTTGGTTGGCAGGTTTTTTTATTCTTAAAAAACTTTGAATACATCTTCGCATTCTCTCTTGGACTACAAAGTTTCTGCTAAAAATCCTCCTATCATCCTAATTAGCCTTCTCTATATGAGAGTGTCTTCAAACAGACCATGGAACATGAATATTAAGAAAAAATGTAAATAAATTTAATTTTTATACCACACTATACTTGTCTTAATTAAATTTCATGATTTTTTAAGAACTTGCATGTGTGACGTGATACTTCTTCCTTGTTATTTTTAGAATCCTCTGATTTTCTTGCGTTTTTTACAGTTTGTCTGCATCATGCTTCATAGAGAACCTTTTCTACACAAATGTATTTTTGGCATTTTCCTCTTTCTGTATCTGGATATTTATATCTTTCCTGAGATTTGGAAAATAATTAGCTCTTATCTTATTAAATATGTCTTATCTGCCTTTAACTGTCTTTTTCTTTTGGAGCACTCACAATGCACTGATTTGCTCATTTAATCATGATCCAGAAGTTTCATAGGCTTTCTTTTTTTAAAGATTAATTTATATATTAGAGTTAGAGAGGCAGAGTCAGAGAGAAAGAGAGAGGGGGAGAGAGAGAGAGAGAGAGAAAGAGAGAGAGAGAGAGAGAGAGAGAGATCTTCCATCTACTGGTTCACTCCCCAAATTGCCTCAGTGGATGGACCTGGGCTGATCTGAAACCAGGAGTCTGGAACTTCCTTCAGGTCTCCCATGAGTGTGCAGGGCCCCAAGTACTTGTGCCAACTTTAACTGATTTCCCAGGCCATAGCGGAGAGCTGGATTGGAAGTAGAAGAGCCAGGACTCGAACTGATGCCCATGTGGGATGTCGGCACTACAGCCAACAGCTTTATCTATTATGCCTCATTGCCGCCCCCTTAGGATTTCTTCATTTTCTTCATTTCTTTTTGGCTGTGTTATTTTATAAGACCTCTTTCCAAGATCAGAAGTTCTTCTCTTAGACGTAATCTGTCGTTGAAGCTATCAACAGTTTGTTTTGTCTTCATCTAATTAGTTTAATCTTCTTTATAATGTTTATCTGCTTGATTTCTCAGATAATGAATTATTTTTCTCATTCAATTAAATTTTGATTATTCTTTTGTATCTCATTGAGTTTCTTTAAAATAGTTATTTTAAATTCTGTTTATATCCTCTTTTAAATTTTTAACATTTACTTATACAAAAAAGATGTATTTCATGTATTTTATGCATTTTCTATATACAATTAAAAACATAAAACTACTCCACCTTCTCTCCCGCCCTCCCTCTTCCTTCCATTCCTTTTTATTTAATTTTTGAATAACACAGTTTCAATTTAATTCATAATTCCAGGCTTAATCCTCCAGTAAATAAATAATTCAACAAGTGGAAAGTAGATGTCTACTCAGGAGTATAGACAAGGGCTATAAACAATAATCAAATTTCAAAATGTCAATTTCACTCATACATATTACATGTTATTGTGTGTACTCTATATATTTAGAGTCTGGTGATACAGACTTGTGTTTTTTGAAGCCATCATGTTAATTGATTTTTTTATGTGTCTTATTTTATAATGAGAGTACTAAGGATGATGTTTTTGTATCTGATCTATCAGTGTACTATGCTGATGTTCAAAGATGATTTCTTTCTTTCTTTCTTTTTAAAGACTTTATGTATTCGTATTTTTAAATTTTATTTAAATATTACAAGTTTCATATATTTCATATATACAGATTTAGGAACGTAGTGGGACTTCCCCTCCCTCCATTCTAATCTTTCCCTTTCGGATTCCCATTGTTAATTTTTATAATGATCTGTTATCAGTATACTTAATGATCATTTAGTTAAACCCACTCTAAGTAAAGAAGTTTAACAAATAGTATGAAGAGAAAGAAAACAAAAAATATAAAACAAAATTAAACAAAAGATTCCTTTTGATTTTCTTAAAATGCTAAATGTAAATTTAGCACACGTTTCAGCAGCTTCATTCCTCCATATACACTAGAGAGAAATACATATATATATATGACTGTATGCATAATTGTATATACCTATATGTAATATAAATACAGTTACCTTTGCATGAATTTATAATTAGGCTGCTGCAAATCATGAAATCTTTAATAATAGTAAAAATTTTAAATATCAACTGTTGAATGGGTTATCAAAATTTGATATATTCATTTAATGGAATACTCGTAGTCAATAAAAAGGGACCAAATAAATAAGCACTGAAATCCTTATGCTAGGTAGAATAAGCCAGACACAAGACATTAGGCATTATCTGATTCCATTTGGGGGAATGTCCAGAATAACAAATGCATGGAGGTATCAAGCAGATTACTGGTTGCTTAGAGTTGAAATTAAAGACATTGATTATAGATTTTATTATGAGGGTTATGAGAGTATTCTAAATTTTGTTGTAGCAATGGTTGTAAAATTCTGTCAATTGATTAACAATGACTGAATTGTACATTTGAAAGAGAACTATATTTTATGTAAATTATACTACTGTACATCTTTATAATACCATGAATGAGGTACATACCTGCAATACACAATTCTGGACTATCCAAAGCTGATATAACAAAATGTTTATAAGTGAAAAGAGACCTATATATTTGAGAACATATTACTCTAATTTGGCTTTTAGTATGATTTTCCTGAAAAGGAAACTGGGGAAAATTAGAAACATATTAACAAGAATACAATTGGGCTTTAATTTTCATTTTTGGTGTTCAGATCCAGATTTTAGCTTTTATTAGCCAAGCAACTTCTTAATAAACTTCAAAAATTTAATATTCCTATTAAATCAAATATTTAATACACATAATAAATATAATTTATGTTTTAATAAACATAGTTAATTGTTTGCAACTGCTATCCTCATTATTGGTGAAATGAGGAGATGAAGTTAGTTTTGGGAGCTAGGCCTTGATTTCTAACATTTTCTATTTTGTGTTTCAGGTGTCTTCAATGCCCTGGGTTTGCCTGTGACTCAGTGTCCACTGGGTCTGAATGCCAAAGGTCTTCCTCTAGGCATTCAGGTTGTGGCTGGACCATTTAATGATCACTTGACGTTGGCTGTGGCCCAGTACTTTGAGAAAAGTTTTGGGGGCTGGGTCTGCCCTGGAAAATTTTAGGAGGACATTCTCCAAGGTCAACGTGTGTGTATATGTGCTTGTATCTACTGATTGTGTGAGACCAAGCTCCAGCAGGCTAGTAGAAATAAAAAGAATTCATTCTCTTTTTCCAATTATACTTTTCATTTTAAATTTCTTGTAATAATTACTGTTCTTATTAAATGAGAATATTTGATTTCTGCCTTCACTTCACTGGAGAATATGTACTTAGAAATGAACAAATAGAGTATAGTTTCATATATGTTGTAATGATATTTATTTTGCATGCAGTAGGGAGATCAAAGGAAGGAATACTTAATTTGTATGAGAGATCTTAAACTTCATAGACTAGATGATGATTTAATTGATAAATTATAGACAATAATATTTTTTTGCAAAGAAGGTCATAATGTATGGGGTTGACACTGTAGCGTAGCAGGTAAAGCCTTCGCCTGCAGTGCCGACATTTCATATGTGCGGTGGTTCGAGTCCCTGCTGCTCCACTTCCAATCCAGCTCTCTACTGTGGCCTGGGAAAGCAGTAGAAGATGGCTTAAGTCCTTGGGCCCCTGCACCCGTGTGGGAGACAAAGAGAAAGCCCCTTGCTCCTTGCTTCAGATCAGCATAACTCTGGCCGTTGCAGCCATTTGGGGAGTGAACCAGCGGATGGAAGACCTCTCTCTCTCTCTCTCTCTCTCTCTCTCTCTCTCCCTCTCTCTCTCTCTCTGCCTCTCCTTCTCTCTGTGTTTAACTGTGATTATCAAATAAAATAAATAAATATTAAAAAAGAGGGTCATAATGTAAAGCAATTCTAGTTAGAAGAAGCTAAAGGGGTAAAGGCAAGGCATTATTTATGCAATACTTAATATGACCAATCTGCAGTTGGGGGAAGAGTAATTGAAGCAATAATGCTTCAAAAAGAAAAGTTTCTAATATTGTTAAGAAATATATTTCATAATTTTGACCTATGAGAGAGCCTAGAAAAAATGACATCTCAGTAGAAATGAACTAAATAGCACTCAGAACTTTATTTTCAAATACCGTTTTATAATAAAAGAACTGAGGGTTCATTGAGAAGAAGCTGGTTTCAGGGTTGAGACAAAGAAATGGTAAGTTAAGCCTAGAATAGGTTTTGTGCCTCAATGTTAGGAAATGCACAAAACTGAAGGCAGATATGTCAAAATGTCAGAAGATATTTAAGAACGCTACATTGGAGAGCACCAAAATAAATTACACTGGCTCAAAATTATTGATAATTCAAATGGAGAAGAAAAGAAGTACAGGAAGATAAATGGATAGATAGAAGAAAGACTGAAATGAATAGTTTCCCATTTTTTCTCACATACATATCTGTATGTTCTCATATATATATATATATAAATAAATATTTGTATCTATAAGGCATAAATACATGTATACATGTAAGTATGTGTGTGTGTGTGTGTGAGAGCGAGAGAGAGAGAGAGAGAGAGAGAGAGAGAGAATGAGTTATAATATGCTAACTTATAGAGAGACAGAAATACTGATGATGGCATTATAAAGTCATCATTTTGCCACTCATCAAAATAATACTTAACTCAAGCATGACTTAATGGATCCTAAATCCACTGGATAAAATTATTTGTGAAAAGTTTTATTTTAGCCTCTAAATATCTCCTCACTCATTCTTTATCATTTTCAAAGACAGGGGATGGTTCTTTTAGAATGTAGACACATGGTAGACAATGCTTTACAAAAATTATCACAATTAAGGTGAATAATAGGATAAATTAATACTACATATATTCTATTTATATGTACTGAGAAGAATATGTCATTACTTTTGTGATATTTCTTCCCAAAAAGCATCACGTGAATCTAATTATAACAAGGCAAAAAGCAAATTCATATTTGTGATATCTTACAAAATTAGAGGCCAGGAATCTTCAAAAATGTTAAGGAATTATAGATTGCAAAAGGCAACAATATGAAATCAATTAAATAGCAAGGTAGGGGCTTCATCAGGCTTCATTGCTCCCCCTCCCAACACACACTTGACAATTCTCTAGTGAAAAATACATCACCCTGATTATCCCAGAATTTGAAACTGAAGCTGGGGTGATCCTTTGTGCCACACAACAGAGAAAATTATGAGCACACACTAAGGGAAATAGATCTCTTTAGAGATGCCTCCCCTCAAGTCGACATGGCATGTAGAAATAATCTGAATTCATGATTTCTCCACTAGAGAATGCCAGAAGCAGAAATCCAGCTTCATTGCCATCCTAATTCCTTTTATAATAAACTTTCTCCTGCCTTCATCTTTGCAAAGAAAGCACCATGAGTGCCTGACAGGGCTAAAACACCTGATACCATCTTAAAAAAAAAAAAAAACTGTCTCTCTAAGCTTGGCTAATTTCAATTAAAATAAAGACCTCCAGCTCCATCCATGTTGTTGCAAATGACAGAATTTCACACTTCTTTGCCTATTCTGTCGGTTGCCTCTTCGCTTGGCTGAGTGTTTTATTTGCTATATAGAAGCTTCTCAGATTAATGTAATCCCATTTGAATAGTTTTGCTTTTATTGTATGTGCTTTACGGGTCTTTTCCAGGAAGTCTTTGTCTATCCCAATGTCTTTCAGAATTTCTCAATGTTCTCCTCTAGTAATTGTATGGCATCTAGTTAAATTCTTGATCAATTTCGAGTTTATTTTTGTATAATATGTCAAGCAGGGGACTTTTTTCATACTTACACATGCAGAGATCCAATTTTCCCAGCAACATTTGTTAGAAGACACAATTCCGTTGTCCAGAAATTGATTTTACCTCCTTTGTCCACAATTCATTGTTTGTAGATGCTCAGATTATTTTCTGGGTTTTCTAGTCCATTCCATTGCCCTACATGTCTACTTTTCTGCCAGCACCTGGCTGTTTTGATTGTAACTGTCAAGATGTATGTCTTGAAATCTGATATTGTGATGTCTTTGACCTTGTTTTTGTTGTTGAAGATTGTTTTTGATATTTGGGGTCTCTTGTGCTTCAATATGAATTTTAGAATGCATTTTTTCTAGATCTGAAAATGTAGTTGGTATTCTGATTGGAATCTCATTGAATTTGTAAAGTGCTTTCTGTAGCATGCACATTTTGCTGCTAATAATTCTTCCAATGCACAAACATAAAATATATTTACATTTTTTGTGTCTTCTTCTATTTCTTTATTAATGCTGTGTAATTTTCATTGTAGAAATTTTTCACATCCTTGCTTAAGTTTATGCCAAAGTATTTAATGTTTTGTAGCTTTTATGTATGGTACTGATCTTAGAAGTTGTTGCTCAGTCATGGCATCTCATTGTCTGTGAATACAAAAGCTACCTTTATATCCCTTATAAAATTCTATTTATGAGAATTCTCTTATGAGTTCCAGTAGTCTCTAAGTGGATTCTTTTGGTTCCTGTCTATATAGAATCATATCATCTCCAAACAGGATTGATTTGATTTCCTCCTTTCCAATTTGTATCCCTTTAATGACTTTCTCATGCCTAATGGCTCTAGCTAAAACTTCCATGACTCTATTGAATAGTGATATCGAAAATGGGAATCCTTGTCTCATTGGATCTTTGTGGTAATGCTTCCAACATTTCACCATTCAATGTGGTGCTGGTTGGGGGCTTATAATGAATTTCCTTGATTTTGTAGAGGAATGTTCCTTCTGAATCCAATTTGCTTATACATTTTATCATGAAAATATATCATTTTATCAAATGATTTCTCTTCAAGTCGAGACAAAAATATGTTTTTATTCTTCAATTTGTTAATGTGATCTATCACATTTACTGATTTGTGTGTGTTGTACCATCTTTGCATACCAGGGATAAATGAATGAACTTTCTGATGTGTTGTTGTGTTCAATTAGCTGGTATTTTACTGAGGACTTTTGCATCTATGTTCATCAGTAATGGTCTGTAATCCTTCTAATTTTCAGTATTTTTTCAGGATTTGAAATTAATATCATGCTGGCCTCATAGAAGATGTTTAGTAGGATTCCATTCCTTTCTATTTTTTTTGAATAGCTTGAGAAGAATTCAAATTAATTATTTAACTGTCTGGTAGAACTAAGCAGTGAAGCCATTCAGTCCTGGATTTTTCTTTGTTGGTAGGCTCTTTATTAAACTAAATCAATCTCCATCTTGTTTATTGGTCTGTTTTGTTTCCTATGGCTTCATGACTCAATAATCTTAGTTTTATGTGTCCAGGAATGTATCCATTTCTTATATATTTTCAAATTTGTTCCCATATAGCTGTTCATAGTAATTCCTGATGATTCTTGTTATTTCTGTGGTGTCCATTGTGTCATCTCTGATTATATTCATTTGCATCTTCTCCCTCATTTTTGGTGAGTTGGGCCAATGCTGTATCAGTTTTGTTTACTTTTTCAAAAAATCCAGACCTTCGTTTCAGTGTTCTTTGTTATTGTTTTCATTTCGTTTGTTTAATTATTCTCTAATTTTAACTATTTCTTTTCTCCTACTAATTTTAGGTTTGTTTTGTTGTTTTTCATTATGTGCTTGAGATGCATTGACAGCTCATTTATTTTATGCCTTACCAATTTCCTCATGTAGGCATTAATAGATACAAACTTCCTTCGTCATACTGTTCTTGCTGCTTCTAATGAGTTTTTTTATGTTGCATTGTCATCTTCAATCATTTCCAGGAATTTTTTATTTCCCTTTTGAATTTTTCTATGATTCAGTGTTCATTCAGGAGTTTGTTGTTCAGGCTTCCATGTGTTTGCATATTTTCTAGAGATTCTTAAGTTGTTCATTTCCAGCTTCATTCCATTATGGTCACAAAAATTGCATTTCAATTTAAATTTTTTTGTGAATTTGATGAGACTGGCTTTGTGGCCTAGCATATATTCTATTTAGAGAAAGTTCCATGAACGTAGGGAACAAAATTTCTCTCAAAACACTCTCAGTGAGGTCAAATTCTCCTGACCACAGGATGTGGCTGCAGAAACTGATTAAGGATATTAAATGGCCTAGTAAGAAGAAGACCAGTGAGCCCATTTGGGAACATTGGCTCCCACAAGGATATGCAGCTGCTTTCCCAAACTTGCTTATCTAATAACCAAGTCACAAGAATGCACATGTGCCATACAAATGGCTGATGCAATCCTTGTCAATAAAAAAGCATTCTGGGATTGTCCAGCAGTGCTTTTCAGAGGAAGTGCTCCTGTGTCCTGTCTCTCCTTTCTCTTGCAACCCCCAACAACTGTTGCCTGAAGAGGGACCCTTGGCATGGTGTGCAAAGGACAACTCTGCAAACCCAACACGGCCTACAAATGCATCATTTCATCTCCTCAAGATATTAGTGAGTGATAATCCTGGGGAATTCCCTGTCCATGGCACAACAGAAACATAAGGCTGAACTGCACTATCTCCTTCAGAAAGCAGGACATCATTTATCAGAAAATGTGCTCATGAATTTGCTGCAGTAAATTGATAGTTTCTGCCCTTCGTACCTTATAAAAGCACCTTAAAAGTAACTAAGAGAAAATCGGTCAGAAGTTACATCAGGAGCCTCAAGCTGCAATTCTGGTTTTTCATTCATGGCATCTCTGTCATGATGCCATTACTAAGGTTGCGAGTCCCAGGCAACTCTTCTGTCCAGAAGGGTTGGTCGAAGGGCTCATCCCCGCTGCCCCATTATGAAGTTTCCATGCCTTCTGCAACTGCTGAATGTTACCGAAACCCAGTACAATTTTGGACTCAGGAATATCAAGAATTGTCTTCTGTGCAGTCCATAGATAATTTAAATAACAATGTCTCTATCAATCTGGAACAGTCACTAGGAGAGCGAGCCTATTCGAATCTTGGTCAAGAAGTTGCTTATTCTCTAAGGGAGGCCTATATGCAAATCTCTAACGATGCACTAAAGGCTTGGAAAAAGTCCTGATGTTAAAGACCCTTCCAAATCCTTTTCAGCAGTCCATCAGGGGATGACTGAGGGCTATATGTCCTTTGTGTACAGGATAGAGTATGTGATTTGACATCAGGTAGATAATCAAGAAGTGGCACAAATATTCCTAAAGTAAATGGCTTATGAAAATGCTAACCAAGACTGTAAAAAGTCATTGAAATGGTCTACACTAAGCCTGAAACTACCATGGCAAAAATGATCAAATTATGTCAAACTGTAGGGACCAAAACTTACAAATTTAACTTACTGGAAGCTCCCTTAAGGCCTGTGGGAACCAAGGCCATTTTAAAAGAGCCTGCCAGTCACTGCCAAAATCAAATTATTGACCTTCAAAAAAAAGTGTCCACAATGCCAAAAACGATATCATTAGAAAATCAGTGTCACTCTGTCCCTTCTGCAAACTTGAAGTTGGGCCAGCCCTCAGCTCTGGCCCAACAGAGGGTATTGATTGTGCAGCAACCCAACCCCAGCCATCCAAGTCCCTGCCCACAATCTTCCAATAATTCCTTCATGCTACTGCCTGCAATGCCAAGTTATATTTGTATATTCAGGAGCGAATCTCCCCTGAAATACCTGGAACTGTCTACAAGGTAACCACAGAATTAACAGGTTCCTTACCTGGAAAGTCTGTGGGACTAGTTTTGCCAAGGACCCATGCCTATAAAAGTGCTGATTATACAGGGATTATTTATGTCCAGTTGTGGTAAAAGTTACCCCCAAAATTTTCCTCTCCAACTTCTGTTGTTCAGCTACTTGCCCTATATATTTCTGCTTTGAGTAAAGATATTTTGTGAGATCAGGGTTTTGGAGCTACATTGGTAGCTGCCATTACTCAGATTTATAATTTTCTTCCTCAAGTGCCTATTCAGATTGACTCTCAGGAGTTTTCTAGATTGATTGATACTGAGGCAGACTTCTCTGTCACTCCTCTAATACAGTGGCCTTCTGCATGGTCCTCAGTTTCTGCTGACCCCTTGTGGGGCATAGGCCATAACTCTCAAACCTGACAGAGTCATAAATGGCCAGCTTGTTAGAACCCAAATGATCATCATCATGTTGTTCTTATTCACTCTTATATTCTTCCTAATCCTTTTCCTATTTGGGGACGGGATCTCCTACAACTTCAAGCCACCATTCATAAAATTTATTGTAGGGGCCTCCGCTTGTGTATTCCTTTGACATACTGCTCTCCCCTTAACCTGGCTGCCTGAAGAGCCAATATGGGTAGAACAATGGCCACTTTCCAAACAAAAATATATCTGCTGTGGAGGCCATAATCAAAGAACAATTACAATTAGGACATATTGGACAATCTACAAGCCTTTGGTATATACTTATCTTCTCTATTAAGAAAACATCTGGTAAGTGGAGAATATGGAACCCCTTCAGTATAGATTACCTAACTCCAACAACTTTGGAACACACCCCTTAAGGGTGAATCTACTCGCCACATTATCAAACATTACTCTTAGCAGTGGTTGTCTTGGGTAAGTCTAGCCAACCAAAAACTGATAATGCCACCACATACACTTCAGCTGGTTTTTCTAGTTTCTCTCATTTATGAGAAAACAAAAAAAAAAAAACACATGGCATTCCTTACAATGCCACTGGTCAAGCTATTTTAGAATGCACAAATCCACTCTTAAAATCCTTTTACGTAAATAAAGAAAGGAGGAAACACTGCGGGACAAATTAATCAAACCATGTCTATCCTTTTATTTACACTAATTTTGAGGCAGCTAAGTTCCTGTTGAAAAAAACATTTTCACTGGCCAGCGCCACGGCTCAATAGGCTAATTCTCTGCCTTGTGGCGCTGGCACACCGGGTTCTAGTCCCAATTGGGGTGCCGAATTCTGTCCCAGTTGCTCCTCTTCCAATCCAGCTCTGTGCTGTGGCCCGGGAGTGCAGTGGAGGATGGCCCAGGTCCTTGGGCCCTGTACCCACATGGGAGACTAGGGGAAGCACCTGGCTCCTGGCTTCAGATCAGTGCGGTGGGCCAACCTCAGGGCGCCGGCTGCAGCGGCCATTGAGGGGTGAACCAATGGAAAAGGAAGACCTTTCTCTCTGTCTCTCTCTCACTGTCCACTCTGCCTGTCAAAAACAAAACAAGACAAAACAAAAAGAAAAAACATTTTCGCCCCCCACAGGGTGCACTAAGTCCATTAATGTATTACAAAAAACTCTGATATGACCTGGAAAGGACAAGAACTACTGCTAACATGGGGGAGAGGGCATGCTTCTGTTCTCTCCCACAAGACTTGTGTAGATGCTTGCACATTGTGTCTGCCCTGTACACCATCACGAGTTGGCTTCAAGGCCTTCAGAATCTGATCCCTCAGTTCCATCTCAGGTTGGAGGGAAGAGAGACTACATCTCAACCTCGTAAATTTCCTCACCTTGAAAAACCACCAGTACGTGGGGAGGCATCAAGTCATTAGTCGCCTCAGCTCAGTGATTGCTCCAAGAACATCAAGAAGAAACCACTGACACTGTTTTGTTAGCCAATTGACAAAGAACTCATTACTGTTACTTCACCATCATCACTGTCAGGATGTGTTGTTTCAACATCTCTGAGAGTAGTCACTCCATAGAAACTGAAATTCAACATCTGAAAAAAACTAGTGGAAGAGATTAAAATAAGTGATGAGCCTTGGAATATCTAGGATTTTATTACAGGATGGCTGCTGAGTTTTGCCTGGTTAAAACAATGGTTTTTCTATAGTTGCCAAGTTGTGGCCTCAGTTATCCTGATATGCTGCTTCTTTCAGTACATCCCATATTTGATTAATACTTGTAAAGATTGTAATCCCTGCTTCCAAAAACCAACATATTTCTAATGGTTACTTATAAAACAAACAAAGGGGGGAATATAGGGAAAGATTTTCTTCCAAATAACTCTCAGTGAGATAACATCCTCCTGAACACAGAATGTGGCCACAGAAACTGATTTTGGATAATAAATGACCTAACAAGAAGACCAGTGAGCCATTATGGGAACATTGGCTCCCACGAAGATATGCAGCTGCTTTCTCAGACATGCTTTTCTAATATCCAAGTCACCAGAAGAACACACATGCACCATACAAATGGCTGATATAATACTTGTCAATGAAAAAGCATTCTGGGATTTTCCAGCAGTGCTATTCAGAAGAGGGGCTCTGGTGTCCTGTCTCTCCTTTTGCTTGCACCCCCCAACACATGCACTGATGAAAATAATGTGTATTTTCCATCTGAGAGCTGAAAGGTTCTTTAGACATCAGTTAGGGACATTTGGTTCATTGTAGATTAGCCCTGTTGTTTCTGTTTACTAGACCTATCCATTGATGAAAGTGGGTTGTTGATGTTCTTCATTACTATTTATTTGTGTGTATCTCTCCCTTTAGAACCATTAACATTTATTTAAATAGCCATGCACCGTGGCATTGGGTGCATGTGTATTTATTATAGTTACAACTTCCTGCTGAATGAACCACTTAATTATTGCATAATGCCCATTTTTGTATCTTTCAAACACTCTTCTGTTAAAGTCTGCATCGTTTGATATTAGGATGTCTATACCAGCTTGTTTTTGCTATATATTAGCATGGAATATCTTTTTCCATCTTTTCATTCAGTCTGTATCTTTGTTGATGTGTTTCTTGTATACTGCAAAGAGTTGGATCTTCTTTTTTTAATCCACTCAGCCACTCTATATTTTTAACTGGAGAATTTAAGCCATTTGCATTCTAGGTTACAACTGATAAGTAACAACTTGGTCCTTCCATTTTCCAGTAAATATTCCTATTGGTTACTTTGGATTTTCTTTATACTTTTATTAGGAGATTTTCTGCCTTTACTATCTTTCATAATGATGACAATCTTTCTGTGGTTCTCTGCAAAGCACATTGTTATGTATAGTGTATAAAGCTGGATGAGTGTTGAGAAATTATTTCAATTTCAGTTTCTTATGGATGGTCTTTATTTCATTTTCAATCTGAATGACATCTTTGCACAGAACACTGTTCTGAGTAGACAGTTTTTTTTTCAAGACTTGAACTATGTCTATTCTCTCATGGCCTGTAAGGTTTCTAATAAGAAATCAGCTGTCAGTCCTTTTGGAGATTCTCTGAATGTAATCCGACATTTCTCTCCTGCACATTTCAGAATCTTTTCTTTAAGTTTGACTACACTGTTTTGTGAAGTTCTTCTCTGGTTATTTCTGCTAGGAGTTTTATACGCTTCCTCTACTTGGATGTCCATTTCTTTCTCCAAATTAGGGAAATTTTCTGTTATTATTTCACTGAATAGGCTTTATAATCCATCCTCTCTTTCTACACTTTCTGGAACTCCTGACACCTGCATGTTGGGTCATTTGGTAGTATATCATAAATCTGTAACATTAATTGTAAAATAATTTCATGTACTTAATCAATTTCATCTTCATATTCTAATATTGAAGTGTTTTTGTGTACTTTAGAGGAATTATGTTTTCTTCCTTATTCTTATATCTTCAATTTCTGCATTTATAATTAGGATTTTCTGGAAATACTTGTTGGTTTTCTCCTCTAATGCATTTCACATTTGAACTATGCCTGTGTGACTTAGTGGAGTATCTGTTCTTTCAGTGACTACCTAGAGGTGTGTGCTGCACGTGTCCAGGTATCTCTCGTTAGTTCTTCAATGTGAGGCAAGTGCTGGAAATAGATCTACCACGAATATGGAAAAAAACTGATTAGGAGTACTTTTCTCATATCAGATAAAATAGACTTGGAATCAAAACATGTAAAAAGATGAAAAGGTCATTATATATTAATAAAAGGAACAAGTCAGCAAGAAAATATTACAATCATAATTATGTTTCCCCGCAGCACAACAACACAAAGAAATATAAAGCAAAACTATTAGACTTAAAGGGAAACATTACTCCAATACAATAATAGTATGGGACTCTACTGTCATAAATGCACTGACCATCCAGATAGAAAATCAATAAGTAGCATCAGAATTGAACCATACTACTGAATAAATGGACCTAACAGATACATTTATGAAACACTTCACTAAAAACTACAGAATATACTTTTTCTCATCAGCACATTGAACAATTTCTGGTATATAGCCTATATTTGGCCCAAATAAAGTTTAAATTATTTTTATAAAGATTTGTTTATTACTTGAAAGACAGAGAGGGCAGAGGGAGAGAGAGAGAGCAGGAGAGAGAGAGAGGGAAAGAGAGAGAGAGAGAAATCTTCTGTCCAATGGTTCAGTCCCCAGATGGCTGCAACAGCAAAAGATGTGCTGATCCGAAGCCATGAGCTTCTTCTGGGTCTTCCACAATGGAGAAGGGGTGCAAGGACTTGGACCATTTTCTGCTGTTTTCTGACACCATACCTGAGAGCTAGATCAGAAGTGGATCAGCCAGGTCTCGAACCAGCACCCACATGGGATGCTGGCACTGCAGGCAGTGTCTTTACCTGCCACACCACAGTGCCCGCCCCTCAGTTATTTTTATTGCAAAATTGATACGGGACCATGTATCTTCTCAGACCACTAAAGAATGAAAGTATAAATTAACAAGAACAGTAGCATATTCAGGAATTTATGGAAATTAAACAACAGGCTAGTGAAGAAAAATTTTATCCATTGAAGACATTAGAAAGATAATAAAAAACTTTCATGAAATTAATGAAAATTAAAACATATTAAAACTGAAAAAAGAATGAAATTCCTATTTTTTCAACATGATGGATGCAACTGAAAACCCTTATACTTAATGAAATAAAACCCAGCTTCAAAAAGAAAAATGCTATCTTTTTTCCCTGATTTGTGGTAACTTATACAGTATGAAATCATGTAATTTATATGAAGAAAAGTAACATTTTGAGAATTTATTATTATTTACATCCCTTGTCTCTACTGTTGAGGAACAGTGGTCTTGCCTTTCATCTTACTATTTGTTAAATTCTTTACTTAGGGGGAGGGTTAATCTTATGCTCATAAAATAGACTGAAAGTATGTCATTGTAAAAATTAAAAGAAAGTATAAGAAAGGAAGGATCAGGGAGTGTTGGAGCATGGGTAGGTAAAAGGAGGGTAAGAAGACTCATTATTCTCTCAAATCTGTATATATGAAATACACGATTTTTTTCACTATGCATAAATTTACAAAAAGAATAAGAAGCAGAAAGAAAAAATTGAAAAGTATAAAGAAAGCTTATCCTAAATATAGGTTGCAATTAAGTGGACAAAATAACAATTTTAGGGATTTCTGAAGGAGAAAAGAATAAAAATGACTTTGATAACCTACTGAGTAAAATAATCATGAAAACTTTTCAAGTCCTGAAAGAGATAAAATCTAAATACAGGAATCTCAAAGCATCCCAATCAGGCTCAAATAAGAGTAATCTTTTTCAATGCATACTATAGTTGGATTTTCAAAAGTTAAAGGAGTGAGGGTCTGGCGCTGTGGCACAGTGGTTAACACCCTGGCCTGAAGCACCAGCATCCCATATGCGTGCTGGTTCAAGTCCCAGCTGCTCCTCTTCTCATTCAGCCCTCTGCTATGGCCTGGGATAGCAGTGGAGGCCCCTGCACCCACATAAGAGACCCAGAAGAAACTACTGGCTCCTGGCTTTGGATCAGCGCAGTTCCAGCCATTGTGGACAATTGGGGAGTAAACCATCAGATGGAAGGAAGACCTCTCAAACTCTATCTGCCTCTCCTCTCATTGTGTAACTCTGACTCTCAGGTAAAATAAAAATAAAAATCTTTAAAAAATAGTTAAAGGAGAGAATCATTAGTACAATAAGAGAAAAATAACAAGTTATACACAAAGAAAAAACCAATTCAACTAATAGCTTACTTCTCAGCAGAAATCCTACAGGCAAAATTACCGTGCAATAATGTATGCACGGTCTTGAAAAATAACAATATTCCAACCAAGAATACTGTATCTGATGAAGCTAATTTCAAGAACTGAAGGCATATACAATATTTCTTGGACATGCAAAACCAAAGAATTCATCACCACCCAGCTAGACTTAACAAATATTGAAGAGACACTTGCATTAGAAGTAAACAAAATGAAAACACACTACAGTTTGCACCCACACAAAAACACAAAGTATAAAGTACTGTTCGAGTATTAGTTATACCGTTAATTCACATAGTACAACACATTAAGGACAGAGGTCCTATATGGGGAGTAAGTGCACAGTGAATTTTGATGTGAATGGGATGGGAGAGGCAGTAGGAGATGGGATGGTTGAGGGTGGGAGGGAGGTTATGGGGGGAAAAACCACTATAATCCAAAAGTTGTACTTTGGAAAATTATTTTTATTAAATAAAAGTTTAAAAAAAAAGATGAAGAAAAAAAAGATACCTAATGAAATTTTTAAAAAAATTTCTTCAGTGTCCTTTTCTGATTTAAGCAGATGTAACCTGAAACACTCAAATATTTACATTTCTGTAAATGGCTTTAGTCTATTTTGTCACTTAATTGTATAAATCTATCTTCTACAAAATAGAATACTGATACTTTGAAATAAATTGATTTTTACAAATGGAAAAAAAAACACACTACAGTACCATATTCACTAAAAGAGTCGCTATAATCAGTAACCAATCAATAAAGTGGCAGAAGTTAGTTCTATTAATATTAACCTATTATATGAATGAATTAAATTGGCCAGTCAAAACATACATGCTACCAGAATAAATAAACACAACAAATGCAATTATATGCTGCTTCAATAAACTCACTTCAAAGGTAAAGACTCGTATAAATTAAAAGTGGATTGCTGAAGAAAGATAAACAACACAAATGAAAAGCAAAACTTGTGGGAGTAGCTGTATCCATATAATAAAAGGCAGACTTGAAATTTTTTTAAAAATGCCAAAAAGATAAAAGGCATTAAAAATTGGTAAAATGATTCATTAAAATATAATAATCATGAAAAAAGAGGGGCAGTTCCAAGATGATAGAATAGGGAGGGAGCTTACTGATATAGTCCAGGAGAAGATACTTTAATAAAAGTGCAGATAGTGTAGTCTCAGGGAAGATTTAGGAAAAAAAAAATGGCAGAGGAAACTCTTTTGTAATTAAAGGGACATGGTGGACATATGTGGAGGGCATGGGCACCCATGGTTGGGAGCCCCAGCTGCCAAGAGCCTTCGCTACAGCACTGGAAAGTGAAGTGAGATGAGACCACAGTAGCCTGAGACACTGGTGGAACAGAGGCATGAAAAACCTAGAAGGAACGAGGATTGAAGCTCTGTGGGCGAAAGTAAACCAGCCTAACTAGAGGAGAAAAGAAAGAAAAGGGACGGTACAGACATGATTCTCTCTCTCCACTCACTTACAAAGACATACAAGGTGATAGAGCAGGCACCATTTTGGACATATGTAACAGCTGCACCAGCTCGGGGCTGCACTGGCAATCAGCCGAGCAGAGAAACTTGACTCTGGTGGAAGAGACTAAGACCTAGTGAATGTGTTGAGCTTCTGAACCAGGACTGTGGAAAAAAAAAAAAAACAGGATGTGTGGGAGAACTCACGGTGTGGTTGAGACTTTGAGTAGTCTCGGGGGGGTTGCCATAAGCTCAGGCGGCACTGGCTGCCTGGTGAGAGACATTGCAGGGGAATCTGGCTTGGTTGGCCTGGGCTACCTGGTGAGAGACATTTCAGGGTTTTCTGAGCTGACACCGAGGACTGCATAATCCTTTGTGTGGTCCTTGGGACAGAGCAGATGAGTATTATACCCACTAAGGTTAGTACTCAGGCACAGAACGCCATTGAGGAGAAGAGCTCAGCTGAATGGAATTACTTCCCTTTGATTAAAAGAGAAAGAGAGAAAGAGAGAGAGATATTTACCACGCCAAACCTGGGTGTGTCAACTTAGGCACACCCTCAACCCAGAAAACTGAACAGAGCTCTCTGGCCACACCCAACAAAAAGCCTATAGTGATTCACTGAAAGCAGACAGTCCACTTATCTACAGTCATAGTACAATGAGACAAGCCACCACAGCAGGAAAAAAGAAGAAACCAACGAGTATCTCCTCAAATGCCAAACCAAAAATCCACAACCGAAGAAACAAGAATAAGAAAGACAACATGACGCTCGCAAAAGAGCATGACACTTCAATACAAGATTATGAAGACAATGAGATAGAAGAAATGCAAAAATGGAACTCAAAAAATTGATTGTAAGAATACTTAGAAGAAATCAAAAACAAACACATGAACTACTGAAATCCATACAGGATATGAAAGAAAATCTCTCTCATGGAAATGAAATTTTAAGGAGGAATCAAAATGAATTCAATAGAAAATGAAATTGAAATATTGAAGAGAAATCAAAATCAAATGAAGAATTCAATAGAACAAATTAAAAACGCGGTTGAGAGCCTTAGAAACAGAATCAGTGAGGCAGAAGAGAGAATATCGGACTTAGAGCACTGGAAAGTATAAGTCAAACTAAAGAAAAGAAGAGGAAATTAGAAATCTAAAAAACATTGTTGGGAATCTACAGAATACTATTTAAAACGTTTGGGTTCTAGGAGTTCCTGAAGGCATGGAGCGAGAAAAAAGACTAGAAGGTCTTTTTAGTGAGATATTAGCAGAAAACTTCCAGGGTTTGGAGAAGGAAAGAGACATCCAAGTACAGGAAGCACACAGAACTCCAAATAAACATGACTAGAACAGATCCTCATCATGATACATTGTAATCAAACTCACCATAATGAAAGATAGACAAGATTCTAAAACGTGCAAGAGAGAAATGCTAGATTGCTCTCAAAGGATCTACAACTAGACTCACAGCAGACTTCTCATCAAAAACCATAAGGCTAGGAGGGAATGGCAAGATATACCCCAAGTACTAAGAGCAAAAAAATTGCCACCCCAGAATATTAAATCCTGTAAAACTTTAATTTGTGCATGAGGTGAAATAAAGAGCTTTCACAGCAAACGAAATTGAAAGAATTTGTCACCACTCGTCCAGCCCTGCAAAAGATGCTTAAAGATGTGTTACACAAAGAAACGCAGAAACACGGCCATCAATACGAAGGAAGGTAAAGGAAGAAAATCTCTCAGTAAATGATCACAGGAAGTTCAAAGCATATATTAGAAATATCATTTGAAAAATGGCTGGGCAAAGTCACTACTTATCAATAGTCACATTGAATGTAAATGGCCTCGACTCTCCAGTTAAAAGACACAAACTGGCTGAATAGATTAAAAAACATAACCCATATATTTGCTGCTTGCAAGAAAAACATCTTTCCAACAAAGTTGCAGGCAGACTGAAAGTGAAAGGATGGAAAAAGATATTCCATACCAACAGAAACCAAAAAAGAGCTGGCATAGCCATCTTAATATCAGACAAAATAGAGCTTAACACAAAAACTGTTAAAAGAGACTAAGAGGGGCACTATATACTGATTAAGGGATCAATTCAACAGGAAGATGTAACTATTATAAAATTATATGCACCAAAATTACAAGGCACCGGGCTATTTAAAAGATATGTTATGGGACTTAAAGGGAGACTAATACTCCAATACAATAGTATTGGGGGACTTTAATACTCCACTTTCAGCAATGGACAGACTAACCAGACAGAAAATCAACAAGGAAACCGCAGATTCAATCAACAGTGTAGACCAAATGGATCTACAGAATTTGTGATCCTACAGTTGCAGAATACACATTCTTCCCAGCAGAGCATGGATCTTTCTCCAGGATTGACTACATACTCGGCCGTAAAGCAAGTTTCAGCAAGTTCAAAGAATCAAAATATTACCATGCATCTTCTCTGACAACAATGGAATGAATCTGGAAATTAGCAATTCAAGAATTCCTAGAGCATATGCAAACACATGGAGACTATTCAACATGCTCCTGAATGAACAGTGAGTCCTAGAAGAAATCAAAAGAGAAATCAAAAACTTTCTGGAAAGAAATGAAGATAACAACACAACAAATCAAAACTTATGGGATACAGCAAAAACAGTGTTAAGAGGAAAGTTTATAGCAAGAGGTGCCTACATCCAGAAATCAGATTGGCACCAAATAAAAGACTTATCAATGCATCTCAAGAATCTAGAAAAACTATAGCAAATCAAACTCAAAAATAATAGGAAGAAAGCAATAATTAATATTAGAGAAGTCAACAAAATTGAATGCAAAAACACAATACAAAAGATCAGCAAAATGAAGAGCTGTTTCTTTGATAAAAAACAAAATTGACATACCAGTGCCCAACTAAACAAAAAAAAAAGGAGAAAGAAGACCCAAATCATTAAACTTAGGGGTGAAAAGGGAAATATAACAATGTACACCATGTAAATAAAGAGTCATCAGAAATTACTACAAAGAGTTATATGTGAACAAACTGGGAAATCTATCAGAAATGAATAGATTTCAGGGCAGAAGCCCAGCCGCAGAATCTGTGCGCCAGCACTGAAAGGGGAGGTGAGACAAAAACCTCTTGGTAACCTGAGACATTGGTGTGGAAAGGCAGAACGAGGTCTGAGGTTCCACTGGGGAAAGTGAACCAGGTTGACTGGAAGAGAGAAAAAAACGAATAAATAAGGGGAACCGACATGGACACTAGACTCTCTCTCCACTCACCTTACAAAGCCAACCAAGAAAAAGAGCAGGTGTAAAATGGCGCCTGCCATTAGCCAAGCAGAAAAACCTGACTCTGGTAGGGAGAAATAACAGCAGGTTAGATATAGTGAAAGTATGTGGAGCTAATGAACTGAGACTGTGAAAATCTGAGGAGGGGGGTGAGAGAACTCACCAAGTACACAAACTCAGTAACCTTGGCAACCCGGTGAAAGACTGCAGAGAAATTTGAGACCATACTGAGGGCTGCATAAACTCTTTGTGTGGTCCCAGGGGTAAGCAGACAAATACCCACAGAGGCCAGATTTCATACATATACATCAACTACCCTCAATTCCACTCAGTGGTGCGTGATTACTTCCCAACTGAGTCAAAAAAAAAAGAAAGAAAGAAAGAAAGAGAAAGAGAGAGAGAGTGAGAGAACAACCTGGGTGAGTCACCTTAGGCACACCCTTAATCCTAAAGAACCAAACAGAGCTCTCTGGCCACAACCATCACAGCCTCTAAGGATCCATCAAAAGCAGACAGTCCACGTAATCTAGAGTCATAGCATTACGAGAAGAAGCACCACAAAAAAGGAACCAAAGAATATCTCCAATATGCCAAACAAACATAGAAACTGAGGTAACAAGAGCAAGGAAGACAATATGATGCCCCAAATGAAAAAGACACCCCAATTCAAGATTATGAAGATTATAAGATAGAAAAAATGCAAGAAGTTGATCTCAAAAAATTGATAAGAACATTAAGAAGTTCTCAAAAACAAATTCTTGAACTACAGAAATCCTTAATGGGCAAGATAGAAAATCTCTCTCTTGAAAATGAGACATTAAGGAGGAATCAAAATGAAATGAAACAACTAGTAGAACAAGAAAGTGTGATACAGCCGGGGCCGTGGCTCAATAGGTTAATCCCCCGCCTTGTGGCGCTGGCACACCAGGTTCTAGTCCCGGTCAGGGTGCCATATTCTGTCACAATTGCCCCCCTTCCAGGCCAGCTCTTTGCTGTGGCCCAGGAGTGCAGTGGAGGACGGCACAAGTGCTTGAGCCCTGCATCCCATGGGAGACCAGGATAAGCCCCTGGCTCCTGCCTTCAGATCAGCGCAGAGCGATAGCTGCAGTGTGCTGGCCGGGGCGGCCATTGGAGGGTGAACCAACAGCAAAGGAAGACATTTCTGTCTCTCTCAATGTCCACTCTGCCTGTCAAAAAAAATAAATAGAAATAAAAATGATTTAAAAAAAGAATCTGTGATAGTGACGAGAAACCATAATGAAATGAAGAATTCAATAGATCAAATGACAAACACATTAGAGAGCCTTAAAAACAGAATGGGTGAAGCAGAAGAGAGAATATCGGACTTAGAAGACAGAGAACAGGAAAGGAAACAGTCAAACCAAAGAAAAGAAGAGGAAATTAGAAATCTAAAAAATATTGTTGGGAATCTACAGGATAATATTAAAAAAAATCCAACATTCGGGTTCTAGGAGTTCCTGAAGGCATGGAGAGGGAGAAAGGATTAGAAGGCCTTTTTAGTGAAATACTAGCAGAAAATTTCCCAGGTTTGGAGAAGGACAGAGACATCCTAGTACAGGAAGCTCATAGAACCCCTAGTAAACATGACCAAAAGAGATCCTCACCATTACACATTTTAATTAAAATCACCACAGTGAAACATAAAAAAAAGATCTTAAAATGTGCAAGAGAGAAACATCAGATTACTCTCAGAGGATCTCCAATTAGACTCACAGCTGACTTCTCTTCAGAAACCCTACAGGCTAGGAGGGAATGGCAAGACATAGCCCAGGTGCTAAGAGAGAAAAACTGCCATCCCAGAATATTATATCCTGCAAAGCTCTCATTTGTGAATGAAGGTGAAATAAAGACCTTTCACAGCAAACAGAAATTTAAAGAATTTGTCGCACTCATCCAGCCCTGCAAAAAATGCTTAAAGAAGTATTACACACAGAAACACAGAAACACGGTCATCAATATGAAAGAAGGTAAAGGAAGGAAACTTAACATCAAAAGAGCACAGGAAACTCAAAGCATATATTAGAAAATATCTTTGGCAAATGGCAGGACAAAGTTACTACTTATCAATAGCCACATTTAACGTTAATGGCATGAACTGTCCAGTTAAAAGACACCGATTGGCTTAATGGGGTAAGGAACAAAACGCATCTATTTGCTGCTTACAAGAAATACATTTTTCTAACAAAGATCCATACAGACTGAAAGTGAAAGGCTGTAAAAAAGATACACTATGCCAACAGAAATGAAAAAAGAGTGGGCATAGCCATCTTAATATCGGATAACATAAACTTTACCAGAAAATCTGTTAGGAGAGACAAAGAGGGGCACTATATAATGATTAACGGATCCATTCAACAGGAATATATAAAAATTATCAATGTATATGCACCTAATTACAGGGCACCGGTTTATTTAAAAGACTTGTCAAGGGACTTAAAGGGAGACTTAGACCCCAACACAATAATACTGCAGGACTTCAATAATCCACTCTCAGAAATAGACAGATCAACAGGACAGAAGACCAACAAGGAGACAAGGGATTTAAACGACACTATAGCCCAAATGGACCTAACAGATATCTACAGAACTTTCATTCTACACAGAAAGAATTTACATTCTTCTCAGCAATACATAGAACCTACTATAGGAGTGACCACATACTAGGCCATAAAGCCAGTCTCAGCAAATTCAAAAGGATTAGAATCATACCATGCAGATTCTCAGACCATAAAGGAAAGAAGTTGGAAATCAGCAACTCAGGAATCCCTAGAGCTTATGCAAACACGTGGAGACTGAACAACATGCTCCTGAATGAACAATGGGTCATAGAAGAAATCAAAAGAGAAATCAAAAATTTTCTGGAAGTAAATGAGGATAACAGCACAACATACCAAAACCTATGGGATACAGCAAAACCAGTGTTAAGAGGAAAGTTTATGTCAATAGCTGCCTACATCAAGAAAGTGGAAAAGCACCAAATAGATGAATTTTCAAATCATCACAAGGATCTAGAAAATTTGCAGCAAACCAGACCCAATCTAGTAGGAGAAGGGAAATAATTAAAATCAGAGAAGAAATCAACAGGTTTGAATAAAAAAATTACAAAAAAATCGGTCAAACAAGGAGCTGGTTTTTTGAAAAAATAAAATTGACACCCCATTGGCCCAATTAACTAAAAAAGGAACGACCCAAATCAATAAAATCAGAGATAAAAAGGAAACGTAACAACAGACACCACAGAAATAAAAAGAATCATCAGAAATTACTACAATGACTCGTATGCCAGAAAACAGGGAAATCTATCATAAATGGATAGATTGCTCGACACATACAACCTACCTAAATTGAATCAGGAAGACATAGAAAACCTAAACAGACAGAAATTGAAACAGTAATAAAGGCCCTCCCAACAAACAAAAGCCCAGGACTAGATGGATTCACTGCTGAATTCTCCCAGGCATTTAAAGGAGAACAAACTCCAATTCTTCTCAAACTATTCAGAACAATTCAAAAAGAGGGAATCCTCCCAAATTCTTGCTTTGAAGCCAGCATCACCTTAATTCCTAAGCCAGAAAAAGATGCAGTATTGAAAGAGAATTACAGACCAATATCCCCGATGAACACAGATGCAAAAATCCTCAATAAAATTCTAGCCAATAGAAGGCAACAAGACATCAGAAAGATCATCCACCCAGACCAAGTGGGATTTATCCCTGGTATGCAGGGATGGTTCAATGTTCACAAAACAATCAAGGAGATACACCACGTTAACAGACTGCAGAAGATAAACCATATGATTATCTCAATAGATGCAGAGAAAGCATTCGATAAAATACAACACCCTTTCATGATGAAAACCCTAAGCAAACTGGGTATAGAAGAAACATTCCTCAATACAATCAAAGCAATTTATGAAAAACCCACGGGCAGCATCCTACTGAATGGGAAAAAGTTGCAAGCATTTCTACTGAGATCTGGTACCAGACAGGGATGCCCACTCTCACCACTGCTATTTAATATAGTTCTGGAAGTCTTAGCCAGAGCTATTAGGTAAGAAAAAGAAATTAAAGAGATACAAATTGGGAAGGAGGAAGTCAAACTATCCCTCTTTGCAGATGATATGATTCTTTATTTAGGGGACCCAAAGAACTCTGCTGAGAGACTATTGGAACTCATAGGAGAGTTTGGCAAAGTAACAGGACATAAAATCAATGCAGAAAAATCAACAGCCTTTGTATACCACGGCAATGTCATGGCTGAGGAAGAACTTCTAAGATTAATGTCATTCACAATACCTACAAAAACAATCAAATACCTTGGAATAAACTTAACCAAGGACATTAAAGTTCTCTACGATGAAAATTATAAAACCTTAAAGAAAGAAATAGAAGAGGATACCAAAAAATGGAGAAATCTTCCATGCTCATGGATTGGAAGAATTAATATCATCAAAATGTCCATTCTCCCAAAAGCAATTTATAGGTTCAATGCGATACCAATCAAGATACCAAAGACATTCTTCTCAAATCTAGAAAAAATGATGCTAAAATTTCATGGAGGCACAGGAGATCTCGAATAGCTAAAGGAATCTTGTACAACAAAAACAAAGCCAGTGGCATCACAATACCAGATTTCAGGACATACTACAGGGCAGTAATTATCAAAACAACATACTGGTACTGGTACAGAAATAGATGGATAGACCAATGGAACAGAATAGAAACACCAGAAATCAATAACAACATCTACAGCCAACTTATATTTGATCAAGGATCCAAAACCAATTCTTGGAGTAAGGACAGTCTATTCAACAAATGGTGCTGGGAAAGTGGATTTCCACATGCAGAATCATGAAGCAAGACCCCTAACTTTCACCTTACACAAAACTTCACTCAACATGGATTAAAGACTTAAATCTATGACCCGACACGATCAAATGATTAGAGAGCACTGGAGAAACCATGCAAGATATAGGTACTGGCAAAGACTTCTTTGAATATACCCCAGAGGCACAGGCAGTCAAAGCAAAAATTAACTATTGGGATTGCATCAAATTGAGAAGTTTCTGTACTTCAAAAGAAACAGTCAGGAAAGTGAATAGGAAACTGACAGAATGGGAAAAAATATTTGCAAACTATGCAACAGATAAAGGGTTAATAACCAGAATCTACAAAGAAATCAAGAAGATCCATAACATCAAAACAATCAATCCACTTAAGAGATGGGCCAAGGACCTCAGTAGACATTTTTCAAAAGAGGAAATCCAAATGGCCAACAGACACATGAAAAAATGTTCAAGATCACTAGCAATCAGGAAAATGCAAATCAAAACCACAATGAGGTTTCACCTCACCCCAGTGAGAATGGCTCACATTCAGAAATCTACCAACAATAGATGCTGGAGAGGATGTGGGGAGAAAGGGACACTAACCCACTGTAGGTGGGAATGCAAACTGGTGAAGCCACTATGGAAGTCAGTCTGGAGATTCCTCAGAAACCTGAATATGAGGGTATGGGCAAGATGGCGGAATAGGAAGGGAGCACACCGATAGTCTGGGGAGAGACAGTTTAATAAAAGTGGAGATACTGCAGTTACAAGGAAGAGTAGGGGAAGAAACAGCAGAGGAAACCCTTCCAGAACTGGTGATTCATAGTGGACCTGCTTGGAGAGCGTGGGAGCCCGCAGTTTGGGACACCAGCAGCAGATTCAACACACCAGCGCTGGAATGCGAGGTGAGCCGAATCTCAATAGCCCGAGATACCAGCAGGGAAGCGGAAAGAGGAGACTAGAGTGAACAAGGCTTGAAACCCTGCGGGGAAAAGTTCACCAGGCTAACTAGATGAGAGAGAGAGAGAGAGAGAGAGGGAAAAAAAAAAAGAG
>CM027386.1:78387652-78417950 GCA_015711505.1 Sylvilagus bachmani | reverse complement strand
CACCTACATATACTTTAAAAGTGGTTGTATTCATTTAGTGTAAAAGAAAAAGTAGACATACTTTTGTAAATCAAAGAAATGTTTGAAATTTTATTGTGTCTACATATCGACAGTTTTCCTTCTTTGCCTTGGAAATATTTGTACCTATATATTTCATAAATTTTAATCATTATGGTCTCATAAATAGACTGCTATTTTTTTGTGTCTGGCAGATAAGTATGTTGAGGATTGAGATGAACACTCAAGTCATGAAAATCTAATAAATTGATAAACAAGAGAATTTAATGCTGTGATGTTGTTATTTCCTTAAAGCAATTTCCTCCTAATAAAAATGCATATATTATTTTGGTACAAATTTTTGTAATTTTCAAAGGACAGGTGCTAATTTTTTCAAAGATAACAGTTTTTATTTGTCCATGGACTCACAAAGTTTCACTGAACAAATTTGTTCAATGGATTTCTTTAAATACTCTGTAAAAATGGTTAACAGCTTTATACTTTGAAGTAATAAGTTTAATGTAATAAGTTTAATTTGTATAGGTGGTGGCATAAAGTTACCATCACTCCTTTTAGTATTACTTGCTTTAATTTCATCCTACCTCCATTCTGCTTCTCTTCAATCATGCATTCATTCATTCATCCTCTTCATTGTGTGAAAACACAATGACATGATGGCTTAAAATGAAGTCTGTTTATAGGGGCTGTGTTGATCATGTAGATAAGTAATTAAAATGCATTGGTTTTTGTGGGTTTTGCTAATTAGTATAATATAACAAAAATCTTGAATAGTAGGTATGAATCATGGATAACTATGAAGTTTATTTTTCTCTGTGATCTGAACTTATGTGCTATGCAGAAACATATATCAAGAAGGCAATTATAAGCTGGAGATTCTTCTGTATATATATATATCAAATTAACAAAGATTTTTTTAAACATCATTGTTCAAAATACAGCATAGAATGCTGAGAATTCTATGAGAACAATATCACATACTTAAAAGATGAAAATATAAGTTTATTTTTGTACAAAAAAATTGAAATCCATGCATAAGAGCCTGAACTTCTAGATCACAGTTGATGTGAAGAGATGGAAAACTAAGTAAGCAATTGGAGAACAAAAACAGGAAAAAAAATAGTTTGTTATCAAAATGACTGAAAGGGTTTTTTAGAAACCTGTAAAAATGGCTGGCGCCATGGCTCAACAGGCTAATCCTTCACCTTGCGGCACCGGCACACCAGGTTCTAGTCCTGGTCAGGGTGCCAGATTCCGTCCTGGTTGCCCCTCTTCCAGGCCAGCTCTCTGCTATGGCCCGGGAGTGCAGTGGAGGATGGCCCAAGTCCTTGGGCCCTGCACCCCATGGGAGACCAGGAAAAGCACCTTGCTCCAGATCAGCACAGTGCGCTGGCCGCAGTGCGCCAGCCGCGGCGGCCATTGGAGGGTGAACCAATGGCAAAAGGAAGACCTTTCTCTCTGTCTCTCTCTCTCACTGTCCACTCTGCCTGTCAAAAAAAAAAAAAAAAGAAACTTGTAAGAATAATGAGCTTATTCAGGACACGGAGGAGAGTCAGTGAATATGTTATAATAGTAATAACAGCTTCTGAAAATGCTATAGAAATGTTAATGTAATAGAGGTGTACAATGTGGATTAGATGGACAAAAATGAAATAAAAAATTAGTTAAAAATCTTCTATAGCAATCAATGTATGATAATGTTGAAACATGTAGCCAAGGCTAGTGAGAATGTGATAGAGAAAACAGATATTGGAGATATTCAAAAGTATCTTCTGCTTTCCCAGGCCATAGCAGAGAACTGAATTGGAAGTGGAGCAGCCAGGACTGGAACTAGTGCCCTTATGGGATGCTGATGCTGCAGGCTGGGGCTTTAACCCACTGTGCCACAGTGTCGACCGCAAATTATACATAGTTGTCTTGTATAAGCTATCCATATTGAGGTTTATTTGCTTTCCAGAAGACAACAGAAAGTCACTTCCTCTTTTTTGGTTCGCTTAGTCCTCAGAACTTCCTACATGGTTTTGATCCTTTTATTTCCTTTTGAATTACCAGAAGCCTCTTCATCTTGTCTTGAATGATCTAGATCTGATTCACTAGCATGGTAGCTACTAGCCATATGGACTGTGTAGTACTTGAAATGTGGCAAGTGCAAGTGAGAGACTGAATTCCTAATGGAGTTTAATTCAGTGAATTTTTAATTTTGAAATTGAAGAAGTTAAAATTCTTTTCTGTTAAACACAACTCTGTTGTTTTGATAGGATTAAATTTCACTTTATCCATTGAAAATAAAGCATCCAAACCAGAATGTAAAATACAAACCAGATTTTTGAATGCACAGTACAAAATATAAATGTCATTTTTTAATATTTATTTTTGAATAACATATTAATGTATTTGGATAAAATATGCTATTTTTAGTTTACCAATTTCATTTCATTTTTAATGTGTGTACTAGACAATTTGAAATCATACATGTTGCTCTTGTTACAAGTGAAATTCAGAAAATTAATATTATGTATGTGTTTCTTTTTATAGAACACTGATCTGGATGTTATATTACCTCACTCTACTCACTACAAAAGTGAGTTATGTTAGGGTGAGCATTTGGTGCAGCAATTAAGTCCCTGCTTATGATGCCCACATCCCATATTGAAGTGTCTGATTGAGTCTTGGCTGTATTTCACTTTGATCCAGCTTCCTATTAATGCCTACTTGGGGAGTCAGCAGTTAAGTACTTGGGTCTCTACCATCCATGTAATAGTCCTGGATTGGATTCTGGCCTCCTGGCTTCAACCTGCTCTAGCCCTGGCTTTTGCAGGCATTTGGGGAGTGAACCAGTGGGTGGAAGCATGCTCTTTGTCTCTCTGTCTCTCAAATAAAATTAAAATGAATAATTTTTAAGTGAACTGTGCTATCTCTTCATTGAATATCTTTTCTACTGCTTTTATGATTCAGAAGCTATTTTAAGTTTATGGTAAAATGTATGATAAAAGACTGTACCATATTTTGGGGAACAGCATATTGTCTTAATTCCAGCAGTTCTTCATAAAATATTTATTGGAATGTGTAGGATAAAAAAGTAGTATTTCTTGGTCTGCGTAAGCCCCAGTCGGCTTCTGGCTGCCATTTAGCACAGGGAATGTGCAGAACCAGGATGATCCCATTGGCATGCTCTAGGACCTGGCATGGTGTGAATCGCACACACACAATGCCTGACTAAAGGCAGTAACCAGCCTGAGGCCCTGCTGGCGTGACCTAGCCCCAGAAGCTATGTAAGAGGAAATGCATCACTCATGTACAAGTTTTTTGTGTATGTGCGGTATTTGCTTCCTTCTGGGCCCCGGAGAATCTCCCACGGGTTGGTCAGGTGAACCCCTCCTCACTGGAAATATGGAATGGTATGTGGTCCCCTCCTGACCAGAAGTATGGGCTACTCATCTGATTCCCTCATGACCCGAAGTATACAGCAGCCCGTGTATACTGCGGGAACTACATTGCCTGGATGCCTTCAAGCAGCCTACTGGGATACCTGGACAGCCTGTGCCCTCACTCCATTCTGTCTGCATAGCTAGAGTTTCAGGGATGTCAGGTTTCCATTCAGACAGATGGATCATGGCACACATTCCCAGAAATCTTGGCTTTCTGGGAGCAATTGGACTAGACATGGGGTTGATAATAATCTCTTCTGTCACTAGAGAGAATTGTAAGCCTTTTGACAGCATAGGAACATAGTCATGAGAACCCCTACCATACCCTTTCCTTTTTATAACTCCTCAGTCGGTTAAAAGACACAATGAAGGAAGGGCCACAATCTGCTTGGAAACTGGCCAGAACAGAGAGCCCTGTGAGAAACTGCAGTGGATGGAGCAGCAGCAGTTCATCTTAAAATAGTTCCAACTTTAATACTGCCACAGTGAATCCTTTGCAGCTGAAAGTGTCAGCACTGCTTAGTTAACACCAACTAAAATTGAGTCTTAACACTTATTATTTCTAAGATGACTTATCATTTTTCCTTAAATTTACATATTCTTGTGTGCTTCTTGGTGCTAATTATTGTTATTATCTTAACTGTAATTTCATCAGTTATACTTTATAGATTATCTTCCATTAAAATTTGTTTGACTAAATTGAAAAATACATGTGGGCACATTTTCTTACACTATTTGAGTACTGATCTGCTTCAGAACATTTTTGGAGGGGTGGGCATTTTGGCACAACTAGTTAAGCGACTACATGGAAAGTCCACATCCTTCCAATCCAGTGTCCTGCTAATGCATCCTGGGAGACAACAGCAGATGATGTCTCAAGTTTTGGGGCTCCTGACACCCATGTTGGAAACTTGATGGAGTTTTAAACTCCTGGATTCTGCATTGGCCCAATACTAATTGTTGTGGGCATTTGGGTAGTGAACCAGCAGATGGTAGATCTCTTTAACTGTTGTTCTGCTTTTCAAGTAGAAGAAAATAAATAAATAAATAAATAAATATATTTTTTAATTGTGGAAATGGAATTAAAAGGTAATTTGGTATGGGTGTTTGGCACAGTGGTTAGGAAACTTGCATCCCATATCAGAGTGTCTGGGTTTGAGTTCTTGTTCTGTTTCTGAATGTAACTTCCTGCTCATGGACACGTAGCAGACAGCAGTTTATGGTTCCATGAAATCCATGTAGGAAACCTACATGGAGTTCCTGGTTCCTGGCTTCAGCCTGGCCCAGCCCTGGCTGTTTGTGGGCATTTGAGGAGTGAGCCAGCAAATGAATATATCTGTCTGTTTCTGCCTCTGTCTCCCTACCTTTCAAATAAAAAATAATTAATTAGTTTAAAATGCAAATTTATTTTGGTGCAAGAAATGATGAAATCCATTCACTTAATAGATCCTCGAAAAGTCTGTGGAAAATGCATATGATGAAAAAAAAATCTACGCATGGATTTCAAAAGATTTTGCACCAAAATAAACTGACCTTTTAATTCTACTTTCCACAAATTTTTGAAGTACTCTTACATTTCTCAATCCCCTCTGAGTGTTAGAAGTAATAAAATTTGGAGCTAAGTTAACATTTGTTTAGGTAAACATTTAGAGTTATAAATTTAAAATATTGGCTGTTTTGAAAAAGGAGAAAGTTAGGCAGCTTCCCTCATATTCATAGATCAGTGATAGAGCTTCTAGAAAGAACTGATGGAGACATGAAGTAATACCACTTTTTCCCCTCTGGCAAGTTGCCATTCTACTATCTGCTTCTATGAGATTTCCTATTTTGAATTCCTCATATAAATGGTATTATGTATTATTTTTCTTCTATATTTGACTTATTTCGTTCATTATAATGTACTCTAAGGCCACTCATGTTGTCAAAAATACCAGGATTGTCTTCTCTCTACAGCGGAATAATACTTCATTGTATGCATATATCAAATTTTCCTTATACACTCATCCATCTATGGATATATAGGTTACTTCCATGTCTTGGCTGTTGTAAGCAATGTTGTGGTAAACACAAGATTGTAGATATCTTTTCAAGATCTTGATTTCAATTCCTTTGGACATATACCCAGAAGTGGGATTGCTGGAGCATATGTTAGTTCTATTTTAAAATAATTGAAGAATCTCCAGAGTGCTTTCTATAGTGACTGAATCAATTTCCATTCTCGCCAATAATACACAAGGTTCCCATTCTGCATATCTTTGTTAACACTTCCTATCTTTATTTATGTGGTTTCATGGTAGTCATTCTAACAATTGAGAGATGATATCTCAATGTATTTTTTCAAATTTATATTTTACTGACAGTTATGTTGAATGTGTTTTCATGTATTTGTCAACTATTTTTATTTCTTCTTTGGATAAAATTATTTAGTTTCTTTACCAATTTTAAGTAGAATTATTACATATATTTGTTTGTTATGTTTTCTTATTGAGTTGTAGGAGTTTCTTATATATTTTGGTTATTAACCCTTTATTATTTTTGTGATTTGCAAATATTTTCTCCCATTATGAAGATTGCCTTTTCATTTTCTTGCTCATTTCCTTTGCCATGAAGAGCTAATTCACTGTTTCAAAGAATTATTTATTTATTTGAAAAACAGAGTTACAGAGAGGTAAAGTAGAGAGAGAGAGAGAGAGAGAGAGGTCTTTCATCTGCTAGTTCACTTCCCAAATGCCCACAGTTGTCGAGACTGGGCCAGGTCAAAGCCAGGAGCCAGGAACTTCTTCCAGGTCTCCCACGTGGGTTCAGGAGCCCAAGCACTTGAGCCATTTTCTGCTGCTTTTCCAGGTGCATCAGCAGGGAGCTGGATGGGAAGTGGAACAGCCAGGACTCGAACTGGCGCCCATATGGAACGACAGCACTGCAGGCTGTGGTTTTAACTCACTGTGCTCCAGTGCCAGACCCCACTAATTCAGATTTCAAAAGATTTATATATTTGAAAGTCAGAGCTACATGGAGAGAGGTAGAGAAAGAGAGAGGGAGGGAGGGAGAGTATCTTCCATATACTGGTTCAGTTCCCAGATTGCTAGCTCTGGGCCAGGCCAAAACCAGGACTCAGGAGCTTCATCTGGCACATCCCAAACACTTGGGTCATCTTCTGATTTTCTCTGGCCACTTACAGGAAACTGTATCAGAAGTGAAGCAACTGGGACATGAACTGGTGACCATATGGTATGCTGGCATCACAGGAAGTGGCTTTATTTGCTGCACCACAGTGCCAGCTCCACTAAGCCATTTCGAATTTTTACTTATCTGAATTTATTGTTTTTTTCATTATGTAATTAAATGGCTGCCTATGTGTTAACATTTTTGAAGATATATATATATATATATATATATATATTTAACAGGCAGAGTGGACAGTGAGAGAGAGAGCGACAGAGAGAAAGGTTTTCCTTGTCCACTAGTTCAGCCCCAAAGGCCGCTGCGGCCGGTGTGCTGCAGCCAGCACGTTGCGCCTATCGGAAGCCAGGAGCCAGGTGCTTCCTCCTGCTTCCTCCTGGTCTTCCATGCAAGTGCAGGGTCCAAGAACCTGGGCCATCCTCCACTGCACTCCGGGGCCACAGCAGAGAGCTGGACTGGAAGAGGAGCAACCAGGACAGAAGCCGGTGCCCCGACCAGCACTAGAACTCGGGGTGCCGGCATTGTAGGCGGAGGATTAGCCTATTGAGCCACGGCACCGGCCTGAAGCTATATTTTTAATAACTTTGAAATTTTGTTTCAAAGATCTATGGAACATTTTTACATATTGCCCATTTAAAGAACTTTAAAAATATTTTTCTAGGTTTTTGTTCAAGAAATATGTTTATTGGGGCCAGCACTGTGGCCCAACGGATTAAAGCTCTGGCCTGAAACGCTGGCATCCCATATGAGCACTGGTTCTAGTCCCGGATGCTCCTCTTCCCATCCAGCTCTCTGCTATGGCCTGGGAAAGCAGTTGAAGATGGCCCAAGTGCTTGGGCCCCTGCACCTAAATGGGAAACCTGGAAGAAGCTCCTGGCTTCTGGCTGTGGATCAGCTCAGCTCTGGCCATTGTGGCCATCTGGGGTGTGAACCAGCAGATGGAAGACCTCTCTCTGTGTGTCTCTACCTCGCTCTGTAACTCTATCATATCAATTAAAATAAATCTTTAAAAAAAGAAATATGTTTATTGACATATAATACTTGCACATATTTATGGGGTGCAGTGTGATGCTTTGATATGTTTCTTTTTTTTTTTTTTTTTTGACAGGAAGAGTTAGACAGTGAGAGACAGAGAGAAAGGTCTTCCTTTTTCTGTCAGTTCACCCCCCATGTGGCCGCTACGGCCGGTGCTTTGCGGCCACTGTGCAGATCCAAAGCCAGGAGCCAGGTGCTTCCTCTTGGTCTCCCATGCGGGTGCAGGGCCCAAGCACCTGGGCCATCCTTCACTGCACTCCTGGGCCACAGCAGAGAGCTGGACAGGAAGAGGAGCAACTGGGACAGAACCAGCGCCCCAACCGGGACTAGAACCCAGTGTGCCGGCATCGCAGGCAGAGGATTAGCCTAGTGAGCCGCGGCACTGACAGATATAAGTTTCTCAAAATAATCTGTAAATATAGTGTATAAGAGTTTGAAATGCTTGATGTCTTTGTCAACTATTACTGTTTTCATCTTAATTTTAGCTATTATGGTAATATTTCATTGTGCTTTAAATTTGCATTTCTATGATGACTAATAGGCTTGAGAACCTTTCAAGGTTTATTGTGGACTTGGATATCTTCTTTTGGAAATTCCTGTTCCAATATTGTGCTAATTAGGTAAAGATTTCAGGAGATTTTTAATTTGTTTAACAATATGGAGAGCCCTTGAAAAGAAATCTGATTTCTATCGTGGTGTTTTTAGTTTTCAGAAATACTAATTATGATTACTTAGATGAAATCTAAAGGATATTGTGTACAAATATGTTCTAAGCAATAGTTTCAATCAAAACTATTATATAAAAATAATTAAAGTATATTCAATTAAAAATATTTTTACCATACTTTAGCCTTCATAACTGTGGGAGGACAACTGGTTTTTTAATAATCTACCTATACTTTAATCTTAGCGAATATTTCAATATACTTATTTAGCCACATAAATATCATTGCTTTCCTATTATAAGCACTCAGATAAATGCTTATCACTTCCTTCGTGTAAGTAAATTTTAGTATTACAGGGTTAATCAGGTCCCAGAACCTATGTAAAGATGAATAATATAGACATGTTTAGTGTCTAAGGTTTTAGTTATGAATAAATGCTTCCTGAATTAATCAGATTCCTTTTAAAATAAACGTTCTATATCTATTAAATTTCCATTTATTTATTATGTACTGAAGTCCAGTGAGTTCTTTTCCATGTTTTATCTGTTAATGTCTATTGAATTTTATATTATTTTCTTCCTTTCAAACACTACTATTGTAACATATATTCATTCTTTAGAATAGCCCCTACATTCATTTATATTGAGTTTTTAATGTTCATTTGCCACGTTTCACAAATCAGAAGTTAGTAAACCCACCAAACTTATAAAAATATTAGACTTCTGTATTTATCTCCTGTATGAAAAGAGCATAGAAGCTTTTACCCCACCCTATAGAAGAAAATACATGAACAAACTAAATATCAATTACTTTTCTTGGGCCCATCCCAGCAATAAGTTTACATTTCTGGGGATTGCAGTCTTAGTAGTGCCCCACCATATTTGTAGGTTTTACAACTAGGAATCTCACAAGTTCTCACAGTGAAGAATCAAGGAAATTCCTCTCTTTGCTATGGCAGAAAAAGGGAAAAGAAAAGCAAAGCGAGACAAATGGGATTACATCATACTCAGAATATCCTGCACAGGCCAGCTCTGTGGTGTAGTGGGTAAAGCTGCCATCTGAAGTGCCAGGATCCCATATGGGCACTGGTTTGAATCCTAGCTGCTCCACTTCAGATCCAGCTCCCTGCATTTGCACCTAAGAAAGCAGTGGAAGATGATCCAAGTAATTGGGCCCCTGCACCCATGTCGGGTACCTGGAGGAGGCTCCTGGTGCCTGGCTTTGGATTGGCCCAGCTCTGGACATTGTGGCCATTTGGGGAGTGAACCAGTGAGTGGTTATCTTTCTCTGCCTCTGGCTCTGCCTCTGTAACTGCCTTTCAAGTAAACAAATAAATCTTTTTTAAAAAGATACTGCACAACAAAGTAAGGAATCAACAGTGAAGAGATCTCTGAGTGAAAAAAGATGGGAAAATATTCATAACATACTGATCCAACAAAGGATTAATATCCAGGAACTCAAAAAATGAACAGTAAAAACACAACTAACCCAGTTAAGAAATGGGCAAAGGACCAGGGTTGACAGTTCTCAAAAGAAGAAATACAAAGGAACAATAAATATTTGGAAAAAAACGTTCAGTGTCTGAAGCCATAAGGGGAATGGAAATAACCACAAGAGATATCTCTCACTCCTATCAGAATGGCTATTATCAAAAACACAAACAGTAACAAATACAGGCAAGAGTGTGCATAAAGGGGAAGTATTACACATGGTTGGTGGCAATGTAAATTTGTACAGCCATTATGAAAAAAATGTGAAAATTCTTGAAAACCCTAGAAATAGAATTACCATATGGTCCTGCAATCCCATTTGTGTTATATATCCAAAAGACTTGAAACCATTGTACCAAAGAGATTCCTATTTTGCTGTTCTTACTTCAGCACTATTTACAATAGCCAACATAGGAAATCAATCAAGATGTCTATCATCATAAAGAAAATGTTGTGGGAGGACCCAGGATGGCTAAATAGGGAGAAGTCACTCTGACTTCAGCCACAAAAATATACCAAACAGGAAGGACCACATTTCCAGGGACTGACTGATAGAAATTTTCAATGGAAAATGAACAGAACATAACAGATTCCGTATAGCTGCAAGTAGACAATAGACACTCTGACGTCAGCCACTCTTGGATTTATACAACCAGACCCCATCTGGCAAGTACCATCTTCTGAGGCAAGATGAGAGGAGGTTGCTGCAACCCACACCACTGGTGGCTTTGGCTGAGGGAGAATTCTATAGTCCTCACTGACTTTTAGTCTATCCCAGGGATCTGGAGGTGCTTTGGGTGACTACTGTGCTCTGTGAGGGGAAGCCACATTGCCTCCCTCTACTCTGCCCAGCGAAGTGCCAGACTCAGTTCCTGAGGTGGAGCTGTAGCTGAACTCTTTTCTGACGCAGGGAACAGCAGGAAATTCTGCCACTGCCAGAGGCTTCCAGGGTCAGGACAGCTTGCAGGATGGAAAATAAATCACTTCCATCTTGTTACTGTGGAAGTTCTGGACATAGGCCATGAAGGCAGAGAGATTAATCTGTTGCAGTTGAGTTTCTGTACACCTGTCCAGTATGATTGCAGACTCAGAGCTCCATGAATGCTGGGAATGGATCTCATGGAGGGGTTTGAAATGAGTTGGTGCTCCCTATGGTATGTGTACATCGGTGGGTGTGGTGTGCACATATTGTAAGTTCATTCTAGGCTGTGAATCAATTGGTTCAACTTGGCAGATTAAAGGGCTGACTGAACATAGTAGCTGGCTCCAACATCTACTCTCTCACTGCCTATAGCCAGATGGGTTCAACCACACCCAATGTGGTTGTCAATCTGGACTCTTACAACACACACAAATTATGGCTAGAGCTCCCCAGCCTCACCCAGTACACAATCCTGGAAATCAAGAGTAAACCTTAGGCACAACAGTCATCCCCACAGGGCACATTTCCAAGGAGTAAAGCCTTCAATAAAAAAATGCTCCCAAAGAGATAGTAACAAGAGATCCCCTAAATCTGCAAAAATCAGTATAAAAACAAATTAAAAAGTCTGAACCAGAAAGGCAATATGCCTCCCCAAAAAGTACACAATAATTCATTAATATTGTACTGAAAAGAAGGGAATATTGATGAAATGACTGATAAAATTTAAAAGAATGATTGTGACGAGGAAATCCACATGACTGAAGAGGGTATAACCACACAAAGTAAAAATGCTTAAAAAAAAAGAAGACTACATGGGACAAGAGGAGAGCAAACAGACACCATTGTAGTCAGCTGGGTGGTGCTGCCATCTGCCAGCTGTGAGCTGTCATCTTGCCACATCAAGGTAGGAAAAAATTGCTGTGGGCCCCACTGCTTGCAGTTTTAGCTGAAGGGAATTCCATAGTAACAAACTGACTTTTGCTTCAGCCTGGAGAGCTGATTGGGAGTGCCAGGCTTAGAACAGGGAAGCTGCATTGATTTCTTTTCCTCCCCTGCTGCACCCACACAGAGCACAATATTTGGCAGCAAAAAGCTCTGCAGCACACCTTTATTCAGCTTCAACCAGCATTGTAGTCAGAATCAGGGCAACATGTAGGGCAAAGAACTAATCCCCTGCATTTTGCAACTGTGAGAGCTTAGGGACATTAGCTCCAGAGCTACAGTACATGAGCCAGGAGGATTTGCCTAAGCTGCTGACAGTCAACACCAGAAGCAGCCCATAAAAAGTCTGCACTCCAGATGCTCTGCACCCTGTGCATGTGAAAGTCTTGGATACTGTCACTGTAGGAACTCTGTACACAATAGGGTGGTGGGTGTAGCTGAGTCTCATGCCAGAGGCTCAGAGATCCCTGATTGCATAAGGCAGGTCATTGCAGAAAGAGCCATACTCACACTAAGGTCTGCAGAGATATTTTGTGTGGGTCATGTGGCACTGCGGGCTAACCCCACATTCATCAGCGTGAGCATATTGCCTTCTGCAATGACCATTACCACTATGGATGAATATTGCACCCGCTATGGGCTAAAAACCAGTCATTAATCACTTTGGAAGAAAGGAGGTGAGTGTGTGATTATGCCACAGTGATGATCATATGCTCCCCCCTGGTGACAGGAGAACTATGATCCCCAACGTGGGTGTCACCCTGGATACACACTCCACTGTGGAGCACTGACTACAGCCCCTGTCCACACCCAGAAAGGCCTCTGGGTATTCACTAAAAGAGCAGACACTCCACTAAGTCACAGAGGTAGAGGTATAGTTCAAAGATAAAATCCATTAGAAAAGAAAACTAATAAATATTACCAAAAATGCCTAAAAATAAATGCAGAAATTCAAGAAATAGAATGTGAAGACAAAAAGATTGATGAAATACCTGAAAAGAAATCTGAAACATTGATCATAGGATTACTCAAAAGCATTGATAAGCAAATTCATGAAGTAAAGAAATCTACACAAGATATGGAGGGGAAATTTTCCCTTGAGATTGAGATTTTGAGTGAAATCAAAAAGAAATATTAAAGATGAAGAATTCAATATTCAAATAAAAAATACAGTGGAGATCCTTAACCACAGACTTAGGCAGAAGAAAGGACTTCTGAGCTAAACACAAATCTTTGGAAATATGTTAGATCAAAAAAGAAGAAAGTAGAAAAATTAAAAACAGAGTTGGAGATTTATGGAATACTATAAAATGACCCAAAATACATATCTTAAGAATTCCCAAAAGTGTGGAAAGAGATACTGGATTAGAAGGCTTATTCAGTGAAATAATTACAGAAAACATCTCCAATTTGGAGAAAGAAAGGAATTCCAAGTACACGGGACACATAAAACAACTAACAAACATGATCAGAAAAGATCTTCACCATGACACGTTGTAGTCAACTTTCAACAGTAAAACTCAAGAAAATATTCTAAAATGTGCATCAGAGAAATGCCAGATTAATTTATACAGAAGGAACATTCCTCAACAAAATCTAAGCAAATTATGACAAACCCACAGCCAGCATCTTATTGAATGGAGAAAGGTTGGAGGCATTTCCACTAAGATCCATAAACAGCAAGGATGCCCATTTTCATCATTGCTATAAAATACAGTCCTGCAACTTTTAGCCAGAGCCATTAGGCAAGAAAAATACATCAAAGGATGAAAATTGGAAAGGAGGAAGTGAAAGCATCCCTATTTGCAGTAGACATGATTGTTCTTCTTAAGATTTTATTTACTTATTTGAAAGGCAGGGTTACAGAGAGGGAGAGGGATAAGGAGAGAGAGAGAGAGGTGTCTTCCATCTGCTGGTTCACTCCCTAAATGGCCACAAAGTGCAGAGCTGGGCTGATCTGAAGCTATGAGCCAGGAGCTTCTTCTGGGTCACCCACTTGGGTGCAGGGGCCCAAGGACTTGGCCATCTTCTACAGTTTTCCCAGGCCACAGCAGAGAGCTGTCATATAAAAAGAGTGACAATTTGACTTGCTAATTTTTATGTTCTTTATTTCTTTCTTTTTCATAACTTCTCTGACTAGATCTTCTACTACAATATGAATAAAAATACTAAAATTTTACATCCTTGTTTTGTTACAGTAATTATAGAAAAGGCTTTTAAATTTCCCCATTTACAGTATTAGTGCCTTACATATGGCTTTCATTATTTTGAGATATGTTTCAACTAAACATAGTTTTTCAAAATTTTTTTCCATTAAGGGATGTTGCATTTTATCAGATGCAATTTTGTAGCTATAGAGATCATGGGATTTTTGCTTTTGATTCTATTGACGTGACATATTGCTGCATGAGTGGACATGTATTTGCATTCACGGATGAAGCTGATTTAACATGATGATTAATCCTTTTTAAAAAGATTTTATTCATTTGAGAAATAGAGTTAGAGGCAGAGAGAGAGAGAGACAGACAGACAGACAGACAGAAAGGTCTGCCATCTGCTGGTTCACTCCCTAGATGGCCCCAATGGCCAGAACTGAGCCTATCTAAAACCAGAATCCAGAAGCTTCATCAGGATGTCCCACATGGGTGCAGGGACCCAAGCACTTGGGCCATTTTCAACTGCTTTTCTTGGCCATAAACAGAGAATTGGATTGGAGGAGAAGCAGCCAGGATGTGGGCCAGCACCCACATGGGATCTGACACTGCAGGCATAAGCTTAGCCTACTATGCCATGACGCCAGCCCCAATATCATAGTTCTAATAGTTTGTGACTATCTAAATATTTGCTGGATGAAGTGAAGTTGGACATCTTTTAACTTGAATATTGCTTATATTTATGCTTAACTGTGATGTTTTTATCTTTTGTTTAACTCTATTTTGTTTATCTTTTGTTTAACTCTATTTTGAGTAGCATTAAGCATTTGACTATAATATAAATTAAAATATTATCTTAAAATAATAAATAAAATATTAAGAAAAAAGGAGAAATTTTTCCTTGCTGTGAGTACTGCAATCAAAACAAAATGTAAAATCATAAATACACACATATCCATGTTTGCTGATATCTGTTCTATAAGTCCATTAATCCAATCATGAGTGTTCAAATCTAGTGGCCTCATCTGAGCCTTAATATCATCTGTAAACATGCCTTAGTCTTTTCATGCTACTATTACAAAATGTTTAATTTATAAACAATAGAAATGTCTTGCTTACAGTCATGTATGCTAGGAAGCCCAAAGTTAAAGCACCAATATATTAGTTGATAGGCTGTTTCTCAAAGATGGTACCTTGTTTCTGCATCTTCACATGGTGGTATGGGTAAAGAGGCTTGTCAACCCTCTTTTATAAAGACACTTATCACACTCACGAGGTTGGAGTCTTCATGACCTAATCACCACCAAAGGACCTCACCTCTTAATACTGTTATCTTGGAAGTTGAGTTTCAATGTACGAATTGAAAAGGGGCACAAAATATTCAGATAGCCATGTGCCACATCCCTCAAAATTCATTTTCTGAATATATTTTCTTCATTATATCTACATATCCTCCAAAGCCTTTACACATTCTGTAATCAATCTAAAATTCTGATGTCCAAAGACTCAACTAAATATCATCTAAATCAGATGCGATTGAAACTCAAAGTATTATTCATCCTCATAAAAGTTCTCCAGCTGTGAATCTGTGAAATAAAACAAGTTATATGCTTCCAAAATATAATAGTGGTACAGGCATATAGTAAAAACTGTCATCTCAAAGGTAGAAATAGGAGAAATGAAAGGGGTAACTCCCAAGCAAGTCCACAAAGAGGAAAAATAAATCTTTTTTAAAAAAATTATTTGAAAGGCAGAGTTACAGACACACACACACACACACACACAGAGAGAGAGAGAGAGAGAGAGAGAGAGAGAATCTGCCATCCACTGGTTCACCCCCAAATGACCACAAGGGCCCGGGCTAGGTCAGGCTGAAGCCAGGAACCCTAAGTTTTTTCTAGGTCTCCAACGTGAGTTCAGGGCCCCAAGCACTTGGGTCATCTTCCACTGCTTTCCCAAACCATTATCAGGGAGATAGATTGGATGTGTAGGGGCAAACTGGCACCCATATGGGATGCTGGCATAGAACGCTAACCCCAGGAAAAATAAATCTTTTTTAAAAAGATTTATTTTATTTATTTTATTTGAAAGTCAGAGTTACACAGATAGAGGAGAGGCAGAGAGAGAGAGAGAGAGAGAGAGAGAGAGAGAGAGGTCTTTCATCCATTGGTTCACTCCCCAACGGGCCGCAACGGCCGGAGCTGCACCTATCCAAAGCCAGGATCCAGGAACTTCTTCCGGATCTCCCATGTGGGTGCAGGGGCCGAAAAACGTGGGCCATCTTGTACAGCTTTCCCAGGCCATAGTAGAGAGCTGGATCGGAAGTGGAGCAGCCGGGTCTTGAATCAGTGCCCATACGGGATGCCGGCACTTCAGGTTAGGGCATTAACCTGCTGAGCCAGGGTGCCGGCCCCGGAAAAATAAATCTTAAGACTTGAGAATTATCTTTGGCTTTATGTCCTCCCTTCTAGACAGACTGGAGTGGAGATTGGACTCCCAAAGCTCTTAGCAACTCTCAGTTTGGAGTCAAAGATTTGTAATTTTCCCAATGTGAAGTCACACTCTGGTGGCTCTCCCAGTTCGGGGCTCTGAGATGATCTCTTCCCTTCATATGCATGAAGCATTTTCCTAGTCTCTGACTGGGCTCTGTGGTTCTCTGAAGTATCCATTGAAATCTAAGTGCAGATAGCCATTCTTTCACAGCTCCTGCTTTCTGCACACCTGTGGAGATGGCACTGCATGGTGGCAGGTATAGTTTTACCACTTGTGCCTCTTAAAGAGGTGACCTGAGCCACACGTGGGCAACAACTGAACCGCAGCTGAGACAGGCCAGGAATGATTAATCAAAATTCAGAGAGTGCAGCCTTGAAACCACCCTGTGCACAAGGCTTTGGCATTCTGCATTTTTGGCTTGTTCTGAGAGAGGCAGCTCCAGGGATATCAGATGTTTTGTGGATCTTTCTTCCACTATCTTAATCAATAGCAACAATCTTCATTCTAATCTTATCAAAGTGTTAACTTGGCCCTATACTTGATATTCTCTCCCAAATATGCTACTCTATTTTGTCTTTTTTAAAAGCACCTCAAATAATATAGGGATGTGTAAAGAAGTATTAAATGAAACAATTTTTAATATTTTTCAATATTTGCTTCATATGTAAACATTGTATGTATTTTGAAGTACATGCTAGAGAAAGCCAATATTTCCATGAATAGACCATAAACGTTATTTGATTAGAGTTCAGAAGAAGACTAAGTCTTCAGAGAGATTACCTAAGTAGTCATGAATAGAATAAATGTGACAATATAGATAGTAATGGCCATTCTGATGATGACTCAGACAAAAATGAGGGACGTGATTAAAAATTGGAAAAAAGCTGTCTATGTCATAAAGTGGTAAAGAACTTGACTGAATTGTGCTCATATCCTTGTGTTTTGTTGAAGGTAGAACTTGTGAAAGATGAAATAGAATATCTAGCAAGAAAGAATACCTAAGAAATGTGTTGTGGGTGCAGCAAAGCTTGAGTACTAATAAGAGTAAACTTTAAGAAGAGAAAAATGATTTGAGGAGGGGGTTTACAGTCAAAAGGGAAGAATGTAAAAGAATTGGAAATTCCTTAGCCTGGTCATGATGTAAAGAATAAAAAAAGCATGAGTTCTAGGTTTTATTTTAGTTTTGTATCACCTCACGATTTTCAAAGGCTTTTTACAAATATTAAACCTGTACTGATCCTGCAAAACAGGGTTTTACCTACCCAGTTGCACACATGGAAAAACTGAGACTTAGGTAAAATGATTTGCACAAGCCCTCATTATGAATGAAAAGTTGAGGCAAATTTTGAATCCAATACACTGGTCTTCTACAGACTGGTTATAAGTGGCTAGAGTGCTGTAGTCTCAAATAATAGTATGATCACAACCAAGCAACTACTTGCCAGAAACGAACATAGTAATTTAACTGAGTTGAAAAATATATATGCTTTTAATGAAGTCAATTTCATAATCCATTTTACTATATCCTTTAATTATTGATATCAAATGAATGTCTTCCTTGTATTTATTTATGAATTAACCTCAAATTATAGAATTCTTTTGACTGATTTGAAATGGACAGTATTCTATGCAAATGTTTTCAAATTTGTCTCACAATTACTGATTCTACCTTATATTTTCAGGGGATTTTAGCTCTGGATATATGGTGTGGAGAAGGTAGAAGGAGAACATTTTAGGCAAACCGTCTGCTATATACTAAAATGGAAACATTCCCATCACAGAGAAATATGTATGCTCTCTGTATTTCATTTGTATTTTATTAACTTCATTATTTTTCTCCTGCTTTCTGATAGAACCTTAAAAATATATGCTAAATTCAACTTATTTCCATATTTTCCAGTATGTTTTATTTATTTTTTGCTGTTGAACTCCATAATTTTAATATTGCCATTGAATTCCAAACATTTCATAATTTTCATTGGAGAAATTAATTTTGCTTCCTTCCAAGGTGCATTTAACAATTTTGTTTATATAAGGGGAACAAACTTCATGTATTTCATACACATAGTTTTAAGAACATAATTATGCTTCCCTTCCAATACAAATTAATGAATAACAGCAGAAATATGGAGAGGTACCATTTAAAATGACACTATTCCAATTAGTTAATAAATTGACTTTATGATCTCTGTTGGTAAGACCCTAGTGGAAAAAAGTGGTCATCAAACAGACTCACAGAATGACAATCACTTTAAATAGCACTCTGATCTCAGAATCAGCCCTTAAGGCATTCTGGTCTGGCTGAAAAGCCCATGAGAGCATTTCAGGAATGGAAAGCCAAGACATTGTGACAAAAAATGTCCTACATGAAGGATCTCGGTGGGTGAGATCCCAGTGGAAAGAAGTGGTCATCAAAGAAGGAGGTATTTTTCTCTTAAGTGAGGAGAGAACGTCGAACTTGCTTATGGCCTTGTCTAAATGCTAAACAGAATTTATGGATTCAAAAGACTTCCATAGCCTATGCAGCTCATGTCAAGCACCTTTGGTGATCACTGATTTCACACATAAGAGTGCTAATTGTTAAATTAACAATAGGGGTCACTGTGGACTAACTTCCCATGCAGGACCTCTGTCCTCAAAGAGTTGTGTTATGAGAGGTTTAGTAAAACTTGTTCTCCGAGATTTACTTCATTTTAATGTATGAGGTGGAGGATAGAGTTATGTCTAGGTGCTCTCAAAAGACGTATCATTCTTGGGTACTTCTTTCAAGTTAATTAAGTTTATCCAAAAAAAAGAATGCTTTAAAAAATAAGTGAAATCAACTTTGAGATACAATGACTTTGAACAGTCCTTGTCTCATCTGTTGAGGAACAGTTTTTTTCACGTAATTTGCTGAACTCTTTACTTAGTGTAGAGTTAATATTCTGAGTATAAAGTTAATTGAAAATAGATTTTAGTAAAAATAAGACTGGGAATAGGAGAGAGAGGAAGAAGAGGGTTGGGGGTGTGGATGGGAGGGCGGGTATGGTGGGAAGAATCACTATGTTCCTAAATTTGTATTCATGAAATGCATGAAGTTTGTATTCCTTAAATAAAAGGCTTCTTTGGGAAAAAAATAAAGTGATCTTAGTAGATGAAATAAGCTAGGCACAAAAAGACAAATATTACATAGTATCACTCTGTGTAATCTGAAATAGTTCAAATAATTGGAGCAACATGAAGAAAATGGTGGTGGCCTACAGGGAGAAAGAGATAGGGAGATGCTGGCAAAAGGATATATTCAGCTGTAAATTCTGGATAAACAATCTACAGTATAGTGACTATAGTTAATATTACACTACTCTAAATTTGTTGAGTAGAACTTAAACATTATCATCTTTCCAAAAATTAATTATAAATTATAAAATTACATGGACACAGATATGTTAATCAGCTTTATCTTGTTAATGATGTGATAATGTATATCAGAACATCACAATGTGTACTTTAAATACATATGATTTTTACTTGTCAATTATACCCCCAATAAAGCTGAAAAGGTACAATAAATGAATTTTTTTGGCATTTTATTTCCCTCAAACAAATTTCAAGAAATATCACTATTAAAAAGTTTTTAAGTAAGTTATTATTTTTTTAAAAAATTACACACTTCAAGGTTACTTCTATAACAATATATGCATCAATTCCTGATTTTAGGTGAGAATTGTAAATTAAATCTACAGTTAAATTTCTGTAAATGTATCTCAGGCTATGTGAAATAAACAAATTATCAGTTCTTAATGAGGTTGTGAAGGAAACAGAATTTTCATAACTTACTTTTGGTGTATATATTAGTAAAATTACCTTCAAAAATTTTGTGGCAGTATTTACTAAAACTAAACATATCAAGCTCCTCTCATGGGTATGTAAACCATAGGAATTCATACATGGCTCCACCAAAAGAAAAAGGTGTGTTTCACTGTTTATAGAAGCATGATTAACACTTTCCAATAATTTGAATCTACATACATTGCCTATAAATAGAATCTAAAAGTTATAGTAAAGGCATGCCCTATAACTCCGTAAATAATGAATGCACTTAAGTTTTAAATAAATGAATGATTAAAATGCACAATACAACTTCAAAACTAAGAACCTAGAGGTTATCAGAATGTTTATTGAATTGAATAATCCATCAGTTTAGTTTTAAAGATTTACTTATTTTATTTAAAAGTCAAAATTACACAGCGAGAGAAGGCGAGGCAGAGAGAAAGAGGTCTTCCATCTGCGGATTCACTCCCGAATTGTCCGCAATGGCCAGAGCTGCAACAATCCGAAGACAGAAGCCAGGAGTCTGGAGCCTCTTCTAGGTCTGCCATGCAGGCACAGGGGACTAAGGACTTGGGCCATCCCCTGCTGCTTTCCCAAGACATAGCAGAGAGCCTGATTGGAAGTGGAGCAGCCGCAACTCAAATCAGTGCCCATATGGGATGCTGGCACCGCAGGAGGTGGCCTCCCCCGCTCTGCCACAGCGCTGGCCCTGATCCATCAGTCTTTAAAATGAAAAATCAGTTAAGAATTTCAATGGCATGAATCAAGGGTTCATACCTGGGAAAAATATTTTAGGGAGTATTTTAGGTGGAAACAGTTAAAAGCACAACCTACTAATATTATCACATAAAATTATCAACAACATTCAGTTTGACGATTTCATAGTCAGGGCATAAATTTGGTAAATTTTTCTCTTTACTACTTATTGTTTTCATGAATCTTCCAAAAGCCAGGTGGTATTATGGAGAAGATTAACAATATTACAATAATATTTACTTGATTTTTTTCTTTCTAACTGTAACTGGACTATGATTGCCCTGTTTCAAAATCGCCACTTGCTTTTACCCAATTGTATTTGAGCAGACACTTAGGCAAGTCCTAAACATTTGTCTATAGGAAAAAAATAACTTTTCCTTTATTTATATTTTATTTTTCAGTTCTATTCTGGAGAAGAATCCCTGATAAACTTTATAAATACAAGTAACATTTCATTTTAGGAACTCTTTGGCCTCAAAGCAATCTGTAACAGAGGACAGCCAGAGTCACTTTCCAAGTAAGATTCTATGCAGTGTGTTTTTTACAATATTCAGTAAATTTGGCATATAGATTTAAAACTGAAAAGGACTATCAATGCCTACTGTCAAACATACAAATCAATCAAATTTTTAAGATCATATCTAAAGACTCAATGTTTGTAGTCTTCTAAAATGGGCAACTATATGCTGAATAATAGGAAAAACTGGATTAACCAGCAAAAATAGTAAATACAAAATATGACTTAATAACAAAAATGAAATCTGTTTCCAGTTAATTTTTCCTTTATTCTTTGGTATCTAGGAAAGTATTACAGCTAGCCTAGTTCTCTCCATTTCTAGAGAAATTTGGGAAAGTGGGTGGGAAAGTGAGAAAGTGAGTGCTCACATAAAAAAGAAACAAACCTTATTTAATCAACATTTTGAAAAGTGACACAAAAATAATACTCTCCCTTTTCATAACACCACGTCATGACATCTCATGCAATTCCTATTGATATTATGATTACTGATAATTAATAAAATAACAATTCTATAAGGCATAAGAATGTAAGATGACATTAAGGGGAAAATTCCTGCATCTCCTTGAAAATACCAAGTGCCAAGTTTAGCATTAACTAATGTCAACAAGAATTTGGAGGAAAAATTAGTACTTTGTGCATATGGAAGCACACAATCTAAAATTGGACCTAGCCTGAGTCATTGTTTGTGGAATTCTCATTTCAGCTCTCTGGCTCATTTCCCCACAGACAAACATAAGACAAGCTTCCTTCTTCCACATTCAACATTATGTAGTTTCACATTGCAGTTACATCCCTCCATTGTTCGTGTAAACAGGAAAAGGAAATGAATCCTGATAAAGGTTAGTCATTTCTTGCCTTTATTCCAAAGTGAGAATGCCTGAGAACTGAAATATTTAAATCTTTTGCTACCATTTGTGACTGTGCTAGATATTGTAAACAGTATTGTTTATCATTTGTTTCAAGTGTTATAATGGACTTTGTCTTCCTTTCCAAATGTGTCATGTTACTTGATTTTATTTAAAATCTGAAAGGTTTACTTGATGATTACAATGTCCCTTGCCCACCTGATTGGAGACATCTCAGAATTCTGTATGCTGAACTCCTATTCTCAGTATTAAATATCATGTGAAGCTTATATATCCTTCTTTTCATAAACACTTACAGGAAACAATTATAATCTAATTAAAGTGGTTGTTTTTTGTGTCAGGAAATTAAAATATGTCTTTGTGTCCTACATGAAGAAAGGTAATTTTATTTAAAAAATACAGGCTTATTAACACTTATTTATGTGCTTTGATTTTCTCATTTGAAAGTAACATATTTGTCTTATATGGTTTCCAATACAAAAGTACAAGAGTACTTTAACAATTCATGGAAAATGAAATTAAAAGATAAACCTCATCTATAAAAAGATAAGTTTATGTTGATACAAAAATTTTAAAAGTTCATGCATAGATTATTATGAATATGCATTTTCCAGGATTTTTAATGTACTCTCATATCCAAGGATTTTGATCTAGAATAAATCAAAATAAAGCACAATTTATAGTTTCTTTCCCAAATATTTTGTTCTAATTAGTTAAATCTACCACTCATAATTCTGTTCAAATTTTCATTTAGGACAGTTTACATTAGTTGCCATATCCCAACTTAAATTTTAACTTTTAAAACTTTGTGAAATAGCTTTCCATAATCTGTATACTGAATTTTTCATTACAATTTTCAGTCCATATTGTGAGAATAATAACCTCTATTTAAAACTGTATAATTATAATCTATAGTATTTTATTTGATTGTATATTATTTTTCATCATTTGCTGATTTTCATTTTTCTACATGATATATATGAGTAAAGGCCAGAATTTGTTAAATATGTGCTCAAATATCTGAATGAATTAATGAAATATACTACTATGTTATATTTTACAGTGCCTCATACAGCTAAGCAAACTCAATAACTATCAGCTGCTTAATCTGCTGGTGATATGATTCTTATGACAGAACTTTCAACAATACTTATCCTAGCTAGTAACAGAGAGAATTATGAGTAAGGAGCCCAAGGTTCACATCAAAATTAATTTTTAAACAATCCTAGTCCTGATCATCCAATTTGAGACAAAAATAGGTAAAATTCAGTCTAACAAATTTTATCCTGAGGAGCTCCTAAAATTAATGACTAAGGAGCATCAGTTACAGAAAGCTGATTTGATATATCCCCAAATACCACATAAAATATCTGCTGAATATCCATAGTAAGGAAGAGAATAAGAAAAAAAAATGGCAGCCAGAGGTAACATAGCTCAGTTTGAGTGAATAATCTGAAAATGAGTTGTATAATGCTTAAAACGTCTATAACTACTTAAATGGAAATAATGTGAATCTCAGAATATATGAGGAAGCCAAGCAAGATGAAGTAGCACTACTGTCCAATACTGTGCATAATTCACAATATACTGTTTACTCATGGAAAGCTACATCACCATGAAAGCTACATTGCCATAAACATGTCCTTAACCAACCATTTTCAAAAATAATCTTGAAAAGATTTCACAGTGCAATTTTATTTGTATTAATGAAATGTTTATAGTATCTAAGAAATCTTTAGCTATTTTGTATCTTCTGATGAATGTCCTATATATTCAGAAGTCTTATGTGGTATTTGTTTCCTCAATGAGAAACACCTTCTGTATCTGCCCCTTTCTGCCATCATTCCAGTCCAAGCCTTTATCATACACTCTGGAATTATTACAGTATACTCCTAAATCACTTTCCTAATTTAATAACATTTATATTTAATACTTAGAAGTACCTTCAAATAATCATATTTTCCATCTCCAATACTCAATATCACTTAACCATGTCCAGATAGCCCTCCAGAATTTGACTCCATGCTGGCAGTATAATCCTAACACTGAGCACTTAACCAAACATGAACATTTTAGCAAGGCTCTCTTTCCCAGTGCAATATGAACAAATCCTTTGCAAATCCTTTCCTTGTGCTTTTCTCCCTAGATGAAATTCATATATGTAAATAAATCTAATCATACATTAAACCTTAGCTTCTGCCCCTTTTCCTTCTGCCTTCTTTTCCTTCAAGTCATTCATTTTGGGTCTGGAAACACATTTTCTTGTATTCTTTAGTTGTGAAAGGTTTAATATGTGAATTTCTATGTGGTCTGCAAAATTAAGATAGGATTCATCTTTTACTTATCTACATCTCTAGTACTCTACATTACTTTCTGCATATAGTAAGTAAATTAACTTCAAAGAATAGTGTCCCTAGGTTAAAGTTGTTACTGAAAGTCACATCAATTTAGACTTGAAAAATCTATAAAATTAATTTTTAAAGAATACTTGCTTTTTTCTTTTCTTTTTACATACATTGAATATTCTTTATAAACACAGGCTTAATGGTCATTTCAACGAAATGATTGCTTTTCTTCTTTTAAAGATTTATTTATTTACTTTGAAGGTCAATGTTAGAGAGTGATAGTGAGAGAGAGAGAGAGAGCAAGAGAGTGAGAGAGTGAGAGCGAGATAGCGAGAGAGAGAGAAATCTGCTGTTTCAATTCCCAGATGGGCACAATGGCCAGCACTGGGCCAGGATGAAGCCAGGAGCCAGGAACTTCATCCATGTTTTCCATGTAGATGGCAGGGGTCCAGACACTTGGTGCATCTCCTGCTGCTTTTATCCTGGCCATTAGCAGGGAGTTGGATCTGAAGCAGCCAGGACTAGAACCAGCAACTCATGGGATGCTGGTATCACAAGTGTTGGCTTTACCAGCTAAGCTACAAACCTGGCCCCAGATACTTGCTTTTTATATTTAAATTTGTGCTTAAGTAATCTGTTCAGGAAACCCTCCAAACAATTTTCTTTTTAAAAAATTGCTAAGTAAACCTAGATCTCAAAAGCAATAAACACATAAATCTCAGTTCAGCTTTATATATTTTTTTTTTGACAGGCAGAGTGGACAGTGAGAGAGAGAGACAGAGAGAAAGGTCTTCCTTTTGCCATTGGTTCACCCTCCAATGGCCGCCGCGGCAGGTGTGCTGCGGCCTGTGCACCGTGCTGATCCGAACACAGGAGCCAGGTGCTTCTCCTGGTCTCCCACGGGGTACAGGGCCCAAGCACTTGGGCCATCCTCCACTGCACTCCCTGGCCACAGCAGAGAGCTGGCCTGGAAGAGGGGCAATCAGGACAGAATCTGGTGCTCTGACCGGGACTAGAACCCGGTGTGCCGGCGCCACAAGGCGGAGGATTAGCCTATTGAGCCAAGGCGCTGGCCAGATTTATATTTCAATTACCGTATATTTTGAGTGCTGTATCTAAATTAGTTTTATTAATTTCAAATCATTAAGTGAAAATACTTGATACTATTGGGAGTATGAATACTCCCAAGCAGGGAGTTAATCACTATTTTATCTGAAATTTTGGAATAGTCATAAATGTCCTGTTATACTATGTATTTTTCCAGAATACAAATATGAAGCATTTATTCCCCAGAGAAAGATTATTCTCATATTCTATCATGTTTCACTTCTACTACTCAAAGCTTTCACTTATTCAACACTATTATGAAGTAACTGATAGAAATGTCAACATTTTAATTTTTTATATTTTACCTCACAATAAATATCTTCCACTGGGTCCCCTGGATTCAAGCCTTCCTGCCAGGCATTTTTATTGTGTTTTCAATTGGCAAGATTTTAATAAATCAGAGGCTGAAGACCACAAAGGGCAAATGAGACAAAATTAAATAGTTATCTCATTGTTTTACAAAAGGCAAATCCATACCAACTTCAACAGAAATGTAACCCTATATTCACAAACTTAAAAAAAAAATTTTATTTTATATTTTGATGCAAAGTGGGCAATGAGAGAGAGAGAGAGAGAGAGAGAGAGAGAGAGAGAGAGAGAAAGAGAGAAAGGTCTTCCTTTTACCGTTGGTTCACCCTCCAATAGCTGCTTTGGCCGACGCAACGTGCTGATCCGAAGCCAGAAGCCAGATGCTTCTCCTGGTCTCCCATGCGGGTGCAGGGCCCAAGCACTTGGGCCATCCTCCACTGCACTCCCGGGCCACAGCAGAGAGCTGGACTGGAAAAGGGGCAACAGAATCTGGCACCCCGAACAGGACTAGAACCTGGTGTGCCGGCACTGCAGGTGGAGGATTAGCCTATTGAGCCGTGGTACCGGCCAATTCACAAACTTTTGACTGTAATTCCCTATAATTTCTACCAATAAGCTATGAAAAAATATGGAAAATATCTTTTGAAAACCATCAAATCAAAAAACCCTGTAAATACAATCACAAGACTTTTATCTTCAATTAAAATAAAATTTATCCCTTGGGGCTGGCACTGTGGGTCAGTGGGTTAATGCCCTGGCCTGAAGCGCTGGCATCCCATATGAGCATGGATTCGAGATCCAGCTGCTCCACTTCCAACCCAGCTCTCTGCTAAGGCCTGGGAAAGTAGTAGAAGATGGCCCAAGTCCTTGGGCCCCTGCACCCACGTGGGAGTCCCGGAAGAAGCTCCTGGCTCCTGGCTTCAGATTGGCACAGCTCCGGCTGATGCGGCCAATTGGGGAGTGAATCATTGGATGGAAGACCTCTCTTTCTCTCTCTCTCTCTCTCTCTCTCTCTCTCTCTCTCTCTCTCCTCTCTCTTATCTCTGCATAACTCTGACTTGCAAATAAATAAATCTTTAAAAAAATCCTTTAAAAATTCCAGATACTATAACAAAAATATAGATTATGATCATTTTTAATGGGAGGAAGTTGGTATGATGCATTTAAAAAAGCAATAAAGTTTTAAAATATGTATGTGGTTTTCTCTTAGTGAGACTAATGACTTGCTGGATAGCTAGAACTCCCTACATTCCTACCTAGAGGAATAGGATAATCTTTCTAAGAACAGTTATCAATGGGACCTGTGCTATGGCACAGTGGGTTAAAGCCCCAGCCTGCAGAACCAGCATCACATTTGGGCACTGGTTCGAGTCCTGGCTGCTCCACTTCCAATCCAGCTCTCTGCTATAGCCTGGGAAAGCAGTAGAAGATAGCCCAAGTCTTTGGGCCTGTGCACAAGTATGGGAGATCTGGAAGCCACTCCTAGCTCCTGGCTTCAGGTCAGCTCTGCTCTGGCCATTGTTGTCATTTGAGGAGTGAACCAGTGGATGGAAGACCTCTCTCTGGCTCTACCTTTCTCTGTAACTCTGTCTTTCAAATAAATAAAATAAATCTTTTGAAAAAGAGCAAAGCTATCAAATGACAAATTATTTTTCTAAAATGGGTTCGACATCTTTCCAAATACTAAGAGGGAACTTTTGAATGGTTTAATAAAATAAAAGTCTGATTATTTGTTTGAATCACAAATTTATGCATATTTTTGGTTTTTCAATAAGTACAACCAATATAAAAACTATGAAGAGACTATAAGTGCATTTCAAGATGAAAAATTACAAAATGTCTTACCAAACTGCTCTACTTGTCATCTTCAAGCATCCACATGTAAATAGAACTGGCTGAAAATGTTTCAAATCAACTAATAATGTTTGCTAGCAGAACCATATGGTGAAAATTTTCACAAAAGTAGTACTCTCACTAAAAACTTAGCTAAAAAACTCTCATTATCATGATTTATACCTAAACACACAGCCATTTTAATCCACTAAGTAACTTCTCAGTTCACAGCAAACTTAGTGTAAATAAAATGACCAATAAAGTAGCCATGGGTCCTATATTGTGGTTCAGTGTTAAGCTGCTGCCTACAATGCAGCATCCCATATCAGAGTTCCCATTTAAGTCCCAGCTGCTACACTTTGGATCAAGCTCCCTGCTAATGTGCTTGAGAAAGCAGAAAAAGATGGCTTAAATACTTAGTATCCAGCCAACCACATGGGAGATCCAGATGAAATTCCCAGCTCCTGTCCTCAACCTGTCCCAGACCTGGCTCTTGCAGCCATTTGGTGAAAGATCTCTTTATCTCTCCCTCTCTGTCACTCTTTAAAATAAAGAAAGTTAATCATAGAAAAGAAAACTAGCCACAGGGAGAATGAATGAAAAATGGTTACCATTAAGGAGACCTGTTTAATTAAAAAATACAGGAGATGCATGCCAAGGACAGGAAGGCACAGGCAAGGAAACAGGTTAGAGAGGGAACAAAGCAAGCATAAGGTAACAGATAGCAATTAAGGAAAAAAAAAAGAGGAATAGGTTATAAACTATTTCTTATTTATATCCACATAAATACAATTAAAAGTTACTATGCAAAATCCATTTGAAATGGGAGTTAGATGATTTTTTAAAGATTTATTTATTTATTTGAAAGGCAGAGTTAGAGGAAGGGAAAGATACAGAGATCATCCATCTGTTGGTTTGATCTCCAAATGGTCATAATTGCCAGAGCTGGCCAGGCATAAGTCAGGAGCCAAGAACTTCTTCCAAGTCTCCCACTTGGGTGCAGGTGCCCAATCACTTGAGCCACCCTCTGCTGCTTTCCCAAGCACATTAGCCAGGAACTGGATTGGAAGTGCAGCAGATGGGACTCAAATGTGTGCCCATATGGGGTACTGGCATTGCAGGCTGTGGCTTAAACCCCTAGGCCACAATAATGGCCACAAGTTAGATGAATTTTAATATATGTTGTAGTTCAGACGTTACCACAACAACTCATTGCACTGTGTGGATCAAATAAAAAGTTTTAAAAGTGATACATAACTGTGAAATGTTATAATCATATAAGTAGATGGTATCTACAAAAATGCAGGCATGAGTCATCAATTATATTTCAAAATGATACAGGGGAGAAAATATCATTTTGATCCATTCCCAGATTTCATTAGAACAGTAGACTCTAAAGTCATTTCATAGGCTTGCTCTGAATAGACAGCAAAGACACTAGCATCTAACGAACATGTAGACAATGTCACATAAGAAATGTGTGAAGAAAAACTCTTCTTTATCCGTGGAAGAAATAAATCCCCATCTCTGCATCTTGACCCTCATAAAACTTTAGTGCCTGCACAAAAGTGGTATCATATTATTACAATTTATTGCCCATTGAAGAGGGAACTAGAGTAGCGAAATAAAGTTAAAACAGATTCATTGAAACATTTGAAAGTATATATTTTACTTCAGTATTAACTTTTGAAACAGAAAAAAGAGTATAAGATACCAATATGTATACATTGTCACAACTGTCATATACCTATGAACCAATACCTAATAAGACTAAATAAATTAGTAAGGCCACATATTCAAACCACAAAGCCATTATTTCAGACTGGGTCAGCATGGTGTAAAAGACATGAAGTTTTCCACAAAAAAGTCTGCGAACCAGAAAAAAAAAAGGTGGGTTTGTGGGTGTGAAGGAGGCAGGAATATAAAGGGTACAATGGTAAAAAAAAGAAATAGTTTCGTTTCATTTTTTTTTTTCTTTTGAGATCCAGCACTAGGTTTTGGCAATGTGTACAAATTCTATTACAATTTAAAAATTAATTAAAAAGCAGTCTCTATATGTATGATCATTTAATGCTCTAAGGGCTGAGAGCCCTTTTCATTACAACAGAAGCACATGAAACAAATGATCATTGCAATACATCATTTTACAGAAAAAGCACAGAATCATGAAAAGAAAGAATAGAAAATGACTTACAGTCTACTCAAGCAAAATAATAAATAAATAAGTAAATTAAGGCTCAGATAGGTTAAGTGGTTTGCTCAGGACCACAGAGCTTGTCAGTTCCAGACTAAAGATCAGAATTTAAATCCCCAAACTAGTAGTCCAGGGCTGTGTTCTATTGCAAATCCAAAAGAACATGACAGTATTTAAGCATTTAATCCAGAACGTCCTCAGAACTGAGTGTATGTACTAAAATTAAGCCACATGG
>CM027386.1:78364883-78387152 GCA_015711505.1 Sylvilagus bachmani | reverse complement strand
TTGATGTAAATGCAAGGGGAGAGGGAGTGGGAAAGGGGAGGGTTGCGGGTGGGAGGGAAGTTATGGGAGGGAAGCCATTGTAATCTATAAATTGTATTTTGGAAATTTATATTCTTTAAATAAAAGCGTTATAAAAAAAAAGAAGTGAAACTGACGTTGTGAGAAGCAACAATAACTCTATACCCAATTTGCTTAAGGTTTTTTATCATAAAAGCATGTTGAATTTTGTCAAATGCTTTCTCTGCATCTGTTGAGATAATCATGTCCTTTTTGGTCTTCAGCTTGTTAATGTGATTTATCACTTTTATTGATTTTCAGATGTTGAGCCATCCCTAAACATTAGAAATAAACCTCACTCGAATGATCTTTCTGATGTGTTGTTGTATTCAATTGGTTAGTATTTATTTTGTTTAGCGTTTTTGTGTCTATATTCATCAGGGATATTTTTATCTTTTTCTGGCTTAAGAATTAAGGTGATGCAGGATTCATAGAAGGGTTTGGGAGGATTCCCTCCCTTTCAATTGCTTTAAACAGATTGAAAATATTTGGAATTAGTTTTTCTTTAAATGTCTGATAGAACTCAGCAGTGAAACCATCAGGACCTGGGTTTTTCTTTTTTGGAAATGTCTTTATTACGGATTGATTTTTGCCTTTGTTATTACTCTATTTAGGTGTTCTTTGTATTCATGACTCAATTTAGATGGGCCTGTGTCTAGGAATCTATTCATTTCTTCTCTGTTTCCTGATTTGTTGGCATACAGCTCTTTGTAGTAATTTCTGATAATTCATTTTATTTCTGTGATATCTGTTGTTATATTTTATTTTAAATCTTTGAATTTGATTTGCATCTTCCCCCCTCTTTTTTGGGTTAATTGAACCAATGATGTGTCAATTTTGTTTATTTTTTTTAAAACAGCTCTTCACAATTGTGAAGTGAGCAGGGCTGCAGCTGGTAGTTATTGTGCTTTCCTGTGATCCATAGAATTTACCAGAGAGAAAAACCGGTATTCCCCACTGGCATCAAATGTGGTTGGGAAGACAGGACTCCATCCAGCAGGCTGGAACACATGTGGATAGTGGTCCTTTGAAAACCTCAGTCCCCCTGTAGTCAGGACGGGCTAGCAGGCTAGAAAGGCTCTACATGTACCTTTTGATCCTGAGAGTCCCCTTGTTTTAAACTGAGAAAATACAGTGATTGAGTGAAATGAGAAAGGTGTAGGTTAGTTCTGGGAAATCACAGAGTGCTGCGACGTACTCTCAGAGCTCCTTTGTTGCCTAGATCAGCTCATAGCAGAGGGAACAGTGATCCCATAAGGGGCTGCACAGATCATAAGTATAGTTCATACAGAGGTGCATATGAATGTTGGGCACACTGAGGGCTAACACTTGGGCTTTCTTCAGCTTGGAGAAGGAGTGGTGGTATGAACAGAGGTGACCATTCCTCTCCATCCAGTTAACCAGAGGAAAGATACCACTTCGGTGGTACCCTGGATACTCACTCCATCCTGAAGCACTGACTAGAAATCTCTGGCCACACCCACCACACACCTCTTGGTATTGACTGAAAACATAGACATTCTACTAAGCCACAGAAACATAGCTCAAAGGTAAAAAACCATCAGATGAGAAAGAAACATTCTACAAATGTCTAAAAATAAATGCAAAAATTCAAGAAACAAGAATAAGGAAGACACTATGATGCAAAGATGTACAACAACAATTCAGTATTAGAATGTGAAGATGAGGGGATTGATGAATTAGATAAATTAGAATTAGAATTCAAAATACTAATCACAGGAGTACCTAAAAGTAATCAGAAGTAAATCCACAAGCTAAAGAAAACCATATGTAATATAAATGAAAATTTTTTATGAAATTGAATTTTAAAAAGAAATCAAAATGAAATACTAGAAATGAAGAATTCAATAGATCAAAAAATGCAGTGTGAAGCCTTCACAAAAGATTCAGTGAGGCAGAAGAAAGAATATACAAGCTAGAAGACAAATCTCTGGAAATTTTAGTCAGACCAAAAACAACAAGAAGAAATTAAAAAACTTAAAAATAGTGTTTGAGATATATGGGAAACTATCAAATGACCCAACATATGGGTTGTTGGAGTTTCTGAAGAAGTAAAATAAAAGAGGGGATTAGAAGGACTACTTGGTCTGCAACTTAATGTTTATTGCTGCTCAATTCGCAATAGCTAAGACCTGGAATCAACCTAAATGGCCATCAACAGTAGACTGGATAAAGAAAATATGGGACATGTACTCTATAGAATACTATACAGCAGTAAAAAACAATGAAATCCGGTCATTTGCAACAAAATGGAGGAATCTGGAAAACATTATGCTGAGTTAAATACACCAGTCCCAAAGGGACAAATATCTTATATTCTCCCTGATCGGTGACAACTAACCAAGCAACAAAAAGGAAACCTGTTAAAGTGAAATGGACACTATGAGAAACTGTGACTTGATCAGCTCTTGCCCTGACTGTTGATGAACCACTTAATATGTTATCCCTCTTAGTATTTTTTTGTCTGTTCCACTTAATGCTATTGGTTTAATTCTTTAATTAATACACAGTTATTCTTAAGTGTTGAAATTTAACTGAAAAGTGATCGCTGTTAAATATAAGAGTGGGAATAAGAGAGGGAAGAGATGTTCAATTTGGGACATGCTCAAGCTGACTTGCCCCAAATGGTAGAGTTAGAAACATACCAGGGGATTCCAATTCAATCCCATCAAGGTGGCATGTACCAATGCCATCTCACTAGTCCAAGTGATCAATTTAGTTCACAATTGATCACACTGATAGGTCTAAGGGTCAAAGGGATCACACAAACAAGACTAGTGTCTGCTAATACTAACTGATGGAATGAAAAAGGGAGAGAATGATCCAACATGGGAAGCGAGATACACAGCAGACTCATAGAATGGCAGATGTCCTAAACAGCACTCTGGCCTCAGAATCAGCCCTTAAGGCATGAGGATCTGGCTGAAAAGTCCATGAGAGTATTTCAAGCATGGAAAGCCAAGACTCTCTGGCAAAAAAAATGACCTAAATGAAAGATCTCTGTGAGTGAGATCCCAGTGGAAAGAACAGGTCATCAAAGAAGGAGGTACCTTTCTCTGAAGGGAGGAGAGAACTTCCACTTTGACTATGACCTTGTCTAAATATAAGAGTCGGTGAACTCAAAAGGCTTCCATAGCTATGGCAACTCATGACAAGGGAGGAATTACTGATGCCATAAACAAGAGTGTCAAATTGTTAAGGCAACAACAAGAGTCACTGTACACTTACTCCTCATGTAGGATTTCTGTCCTTAATGTGCTGTACATTGTGATTTAATGCTATAACTAGTACTCAAACAGTATTTTTACACTTTGTGCTTCTGTGTGGGTGCAAACTGTTGAAATCTTTACTTCATATATACTAAACTGATCTCTGTATTTAAAGAGAATTCAAAATGAATCTGGATGTGAATGGAAGGGAAATGGAGCGGGAAAGGGGAGGGTTTCAGGTGGGAGGGAAGTTATGGGAGAAGAAAGCCATTGTAATCCATAAGCTGTACTTTGGAAATTTATATTCATTAAATACAAGTTAAAAAAAGAAGGACTACTTGGTGAAATAATTATAGAAAATTTCCCTAACTTGAAAAAAGAAAGGAAGGTCCAATACAGGAAGCACACAGAACTCCTAACAGATATGACCAGAAAAGATCTTCACCACTACACAGTGTAGTCAAAATTACCACAGTAAAGCATAAATAGAAGATTCTAAAACGTGCATGAGAGAAATGCCATATTTCTTTCAGAGGCTCTCCAATTAGACTCACAGCTGACTTCTCATCAGAAACCATACAGCCTAGAAGACAATGGCAAGATAAGGTCCAAATCTTAAGGACAAAATTGTCAACCCAGATTACAGTACCTTGCAAAGCTCTTATTTATAAATGAAGGTGAAATAAAGAATTTCTGTAAGAAACAGAAATTTAAAGGATTTTTAACCACTCACCCAGCATTAAAAGACATTCTCAATGATATGCTACTCACTGAAACACCGAAATTTAGCCACCACAATGAAAGAATATGAAGACAGAAAATCCTCCAGTATAAGTACAAAAGAAATTCAAAGTAAACAACAGGAATATTTATGAAAAATGGCTGGGTCAATTCATTATCTATCAATAGTCACCTTGAATGTAAATGACCTCAACTCTCCAATTAAAAAATACAGACTGACAGAATGTGTTAAAAAAGATCCATCTATTAGCTACCTACAAGAAACACATCTAGCCAAAAACAATGCATGCTGACTGAAAGTGGAAGGATGGAAAAAGGTATCCTATGCTGACAGAAAGAAAACAAAGTGCAGGAGTTGACATCCTAATATCAGAAAAAATATAGACTTTAGCAAAAAACTATTCAAAGAGACAGAGAAGAGAACACCGTAATGATTGAGGGATCAATGTGATGATTAACGGGAAGATGTGAATATAACAAATGTATATGTACACAGTTACTGGGCACCTTGCTATTTAAAAGAAATTTTAATGGACCTAAAGGGAAACATAGTCTCCAATACAACAGTGACAGGGGACTTCAACTCCCCACTTTCATCAATGGACAAGTCAACTAGACAGAAAATCAACAAAGAAACAACAGAGCTAATTTAAATTATGGACCAAATGGACCTGATAGCTATAGAACTTTTCATCACACAGTTGAAGAATATGCATTCTTCTTATCAGTGCATGAAACTTTCTCTAGGATAGACCATATACTAGGCAATAAATCAAGTTTCAGAAAATTCAAAGAATGGAATTCACACCATGCATCTTCTCTGATGAAAATGGGATGAAGCTGAAAATAAACAACTCAAGAATCTCTAGATCCTTTACAACCGTATGTAGACTGAACCACATGTTCCTGAATGAACGGTATGTAATAGAACAGATAAAACATTACTGGAAATGAACATAGATGACAATACAATATAACAAAACTTATAGAATACAGAAAAAGTAGTGTGAAGAGGGAAATTCATAGCGATTGGTGCCTAAATAAATAAATTGGAAAGCTACCAAATAAATGAGCTATCAATGCATCTCATGGATCTAGAAAAACAATAACAAACCAAACCCCAAATTTTTAGGAGGAAATAAATAAGGCTAGAGTGAACTAAACAAAATTGAAATAAAAAAAAATACAACAAAAGATCACTGAAATGCAAAGCTGACTTTTTAAATAAAATAGAGAAAATTGATTGGCCCAACTTACTAAAACTGGAGGGAGTAGACCCAAATCAATACAATCAGAGATGAATTACTACAAAGATCTGTATGTTAACAAATTGGGAAACCTAGAAGAAATGGATACATTCCTAGACACATACTACCTATTAAAATTAAGTCATGAAGAAATAAAAAAAAAAAACTAAACAGATCAGTTACCAATACAGAAGTTGAATCCATAATAAAAACTCTTCCAAAAAAGAAAAGACCTGGACCAGATGGCTTTACTGTCAAATTCTACCAAATATTCAAATAACTATTTCCAATTCATTTCAAGCTATTTAAAACAATTTAAAGGGAGGGAATCCTCCCAAACTCCTTCTATGAAGCCTGCATCACCTTAATTCCTAATAAAAAAGAAACAACAGAGAAAAAGAACTACAGACCAATATCCCAGATGAACATAGATGCGAAAATCCTCAATAAAATATTGGCTAATCTAATCAAATAACATATCATAAAGATCATTATTTCAGGACAAGTGGGATTTATCCCTGGTACAATGTTTTGGTTCAACACTCGTAAATCAATAAATTGGATACATCACATTAACAAAATGCTGAACAAAATCCATATTGTTATTTCAATAGATGATGAAAAAGTATTTGATAAAACACAACATCCTTTCATGATGAAAACCCTAAGTAGATTGGATATAGAAGGAAGATTACTCAACACAATCAATGCAATATATGGCATAACCAAAGACTTTTTGGAAAAGACCCCAGAAACACAGGCAACTAAAGCCAAAATTGACAAATGGGGTCATATCAAGCTAAGAAGCTTATGCATTGTAAAATAACACTCAGCAAAGTGAAGAGACATCCAATAAATGGGACAAATATTTACAAACAAAGCAATTGATAAAGGCTTATTGTTCAGAATCTATAGATTCTGTTATACTTGTTATAAAAGGTAAAGAACTTCAACAACAAAAACAACGCAAACCATCCAGGTATGGAATTGACAAAGAACTTGACCATGCATTTTTCAAGAGAGGAAATTCAAATGTCCATTCGATACTTGAAAAACTAGTCATCATGAAATGCAAATCAAAACCACAATGAGATTTCACCTCACTCCAGTAGAATGGCTCCCATACAGAAATTAATAACCAACAAATACTGGCAAATATGTGGGGGAAAAAAAGGTACTGTAGTCCACTGTTGGTGGGAATGTAGAATATAGAGCTACTATATGATCCAGCCATCCCACTCCTGGTAATTTACCCAAATCAAAATAAATCAGCATATGAAAGTGTTGTATGTACCCTGATGTTCATTGTAGCATAATTCACAAAAAATTAGATATGGAATCAACTGAGATGTCCATACTTAGTATCATGTTAACTTTATGATCATTATGCAAACTAAAAGTAGATCCTTATAAAAATTAGAGTGGGAATGGGAGACTGAGGAGGAAGAAAATATGGAGCATGGAATGCAAGGAGGATAGAGTGGGATGAAATACATGAAACTTTTATCTTAAATAAAATTTTAAAAAGAATGAAACATGAAACACATATTACCACCAAATTCACCAACAGAGCAAGGTAGAATCATCTTCCAATCAAGAAAAAGGCAGGTCTTAGTTATTATCTTTCAATAATAACCTTGAATGAAAATGGTTTAAATTCACCAACCAAAAGACTTAGGTTAGCTGAATATATAAATCCAGGGCCCCACTATATGCTACTGACAAGAAACTCACTTCACAAAGATACACACAGACTGAAAGTGAAGGGTTGGAAATAGATATACAGGCAAATGGAATTCAAAAGACAACAGATATATCAATCCTGATATCAGCTAAAACATACTTTAAATTTAAAAAATAGAAAGACACCAAGAAGAACATAATATTTTGTTAAAAGTTTCAATTCAGCAAGCTTATGCAACAGTCTTAAATATATGTGAACCTGGGTCTGCCACTGTGGCATGGCAGGTAAAACCTCTGCCTGAAGTGCTTGCATCCCATGTGGGCACCGGTTCGAGTCCCAGCTGCTCCACTTCCAATCATGCTTTCTGCTATGGCCTGGGAAAGCAGTAGAGGATGGCCCAAGTCCTTGGTCCCCTGCACCCATGTGGGAGACCTGAAAGAAGCTCCTGGCTCCTGGCTTTGATCAGCACAACTCCAGACATTGTGGCCATCTGGGGAGTGAAGCAGCGGATGTAAGACCACCTCTCTCTCTTTCTTTCTCTCTGTCTCTCCTTCTCTCTCTGTATAACTGTGAATTTCAAATAAAATAAATAAATCTTAAATATACATATACATATATATGAACCCAACACAAGACCACTTAGATATATACAGAAAATATCATTAGATCTAAAGGGAAAGATACTCTCCAAAACAGTAATAGTGCATGACTTTAACACCTCACTCTCATCAGTAGACAGGTCATCCACAGAGAAAATAAATGAATGTACATTGGAGTTGAAGTATATTATTAAGCAAATGGACATGTCAGATATTTACAGGATACTTTACCCAACAGGTACAGAATAAATTCTTCCCTTCAACACATGAAACATTTCCTATGATAGACCACATATTAGGCCACAAATCAGGTCTCAGAAAATTTAAAATGTTTGAAACAGTATCATGTATCTTTTCAGACCACAAAAGAATAAAACTAGAAACCAACAGTAAGAATAATAAAACAATCATAAATACTTAGAAAATAAACAACACAATACTCTATGATTAATGGGTCATACATATACTTACAGTATGATCAACTGAAAAGAAATCAAATAAACAGTCTTGAAATAAACTACCTTATAAATGAAAACACAACACATTAAAATTTATTAGATACAGCAAAAACAGTATTAAGAAAAAGTTTATAACATTAAATGCTTATATTAATAGAGAGAAATGTCTCAAATAAAAATCTAATGATGCATCCTGAAGACTCCAGAAAACAAGAACGAACTAAATCAACAATCAGCAGGAAGTAAGAAATAATTATGATCAGAGCAGAAATAAAATGAAATTAAAGTACAACAACAACAAAAGAAAAATTGTTTTTGATAAGATAACAAAAGACAAACCTCTAGTCAAACTAGCAAAGGAAAAAACCAGAAAAAACTCAAATAAATAAAATCAGAGATGAAGAAGAAATAATCAAGGACACAAAATGGAAAGATATTTTTTGCTCATGGATTGGAAGAATCAATATCATTAAAATGTCTGTATTATCTAAAGCAATCTACAGATTCATTGCATTCCCCCCTCAAAATACCAATGACATTCTTCACAGAACTAGAAAAAAACAATTCTAAATTTCATAAGGAATCACAAAAGACCAAGAATGGCCAAAGAGATCCTGAATAAGAAAAATTAAGCTGGAGGCATCACAATGCCTTACTTCAAATCACATTAAAAAGATATAGTAATTAAAATAGTGTGGTATTTGCATAAAAATTTATATATAGGTGAATGGAAATTAATGCATGTATGTACAACCAATTGATTTTAGATTTTTTGTAAAGTACCCAGACCTTACAGTGGAGTAAGGAGAGTCTCTTCTACAAATGGTGCTAGTAAAACTGGATTTATATATGCAGGAGAATAAAATTAAGACCATACCTCTCACCATATACAAAATTAAACTCAATATGGACCAAAGACTTAAAATTAAGACCTTTAAAATTAAGACCTTTAAAGCTGCTGAGAGAAAACCTTGGAAATATTATCAGACATTAGTGTATGGGATGACTTCTTGTACAAGACCTCTAAAGCAAGGCAACAAAAGCAAAACTAAACTAATAGGACTATGTCAAAAACAGAAGCTTTTGCCCAGCAAAGGAAATGTTCAATAGAGTGAAGAGACATCCAATAGAATGGAAAAATATTTAGAAACCACCTATCTGATAAAGATTAATATCCCAAACATATCAGCAACATAAGAACTCAACAGGAAAAAAACAAACAATCCGGTTGAGAAATGGTCAAATGACTTCAATAGACAGTTCTCAAAAGAAGAAATACAAGTGGCTAACATAATATGTGGAAAATTGTCCAACAGTACCTGTCATCAGGGCAATATAATTCAAAAACCATAATGAGATATAACCTCATCCCTGTCAGAATGGCTAAAATCCAAAATACAGAGAGTAACAAATGCTGGTGATATTGTGAACAAAGGGAAACACTTATACATTATTATTGATGGGAATGAAAACTAGTGCAGCCATTGTGGAAAACAGTGTGGAGTTTTTTTTTTTTTTAAAAAAAAAACTATAAAAAGATTTGTTATAAGATACAGCAGTACAACTACTGGGTATATAAACAAAATATTAAACATAGTGAATCAAAGAGATACCATTGGAAAAACATATTGGGAGAAAATAGCAGGAAGAAATTGGAGGAAGTGCATTCCCAGAGAATTGTTAGAGAGAAATCTGCATTGGATCAGAGTGGAAGATGTAGATGCAGAGCCAGAAGTGAGAACAAAATACATGATACCCACAGCGAAGACCCATAGGATGTGACAATTTTGGAGAGCAAAGGCTCCCTCCAAACTGCAAGAAGAAGGTGCCACTTTGACACTGGTAGTGGCTGTGATGGCTTTTTGCATGCATGTAACCTGGGAATTTTCCAGAGGGAAAAACATCCATGTTCCCCACTGATTTTGAGCCTGGCTGTGAGCATTTATGGGAGCCTAGGCACCCATGTAAGACTGTAACATACTCACAGACTCTCAACTTATTACAGAGACCAGTGCTTAAAGCACCAAATTGAAGGCCAAACAGGAAAGAGGAACGAAAAATTAAAAATTAGTGAAGCATTAAGCAAAATTGAAGTCCCCACAGAAAATATAAAAAATAACTGAAAAAGTGCTTGTTTTTGGAAAAAAATTGACACAATATTGATCCAACTTACAAAAAAGGAGAGATAAGCTTGAAATCAATAAAATCAGAGATGTAAAAAGGATATGCAACAATGGTTACCATTAGAAATAAAAAGAATCATCTGTAAAGACCAAAAACAGCTAACTGCCAGGAAATGGATAATCTAGAAGAAATGAATAGATTCCTGGACGCATACTATTCACCAAAATCAAGTCATGAAGAGACAGAAAACCCAAACAGACCAATATCCATGGCAGAGATTGAATCAGTAATAAAGACACGCCCAAGCAAAAAAAAAAAAAAAAGCCCAGGAGAGGATGCTTTACTGTTGAATTCTACAAGACATTTAAAGAAGAAATAAATCCAATTCTTCTCAAACTATTCAAAACAATCAAAGGGAGGGAATCCTCCCAAAATCCTTCTTTGAAATCAGCACCATCTTAATTCATAAACCAGAAAAAATACAACAAAGAGAGAGAACTACATACCAATATCCCTGATGAATACAGAAGCAAAAATTCTCAACAAAACAGGAGCTAATCAAATGTAACAAGATATAATAAAGACAATTCACACAAAGTGGGGTTTATCCTGGTATGCAAGGATGGTTCAACTTTCAGAAATTAACATATGTGATACATCACATTAGCAAACTGAAGAACAAAAAACTTTACTATCGCAATAGATGCAGAAAAGCATTTGATAAACTATAACATCCTTTCATGATAAAACCCTTAAGCAAATTGGATATAGAAGGAACATTCCTGAACACAATTAAGGCAGTTTATGACAAACCCACTTCCAGTATCTTATGAAATGGAGAAAAGTTGGAAGCATTCAGAGTAACATACAGAACCAGAAAAGAATGCCAACTCTCACCATTGTTCTTCAATATAGTCCTGAAAGTTTTAGCCAGAACCACTAGGCAAGAAAATAAAATTAAAATGATATAAATTGGAAAAGTAAATTAAAATTATATAAATATGTCAAACTATCCTTATTTGCAGATAACTCAATTCTATATATAGTGTAACCAAAAGACTCCATAAGAAGCTATTGGTACTCATAAAATAATTTGATAAAGTGGCAGGAAACAGAATTAACACACAAAAATCAATAGCCTTTGTATACACAGACTATGCTATGGCTGAGAAAGAACTTTAAGGTCAATGCTATTCACAGTAACTAGAAAAATTAGAATACCTTGGAATAAATTTAACTAAGGAAGTCATTACCTAGGATGAAAATTAAAAACATTAAAGAAAGAGAAGACAGAAAAAAAATGGAAAAATCCTCCATGTTCATGGATTAGAAGAATTAATATGATCAAAATATGCATAAATGGAAGCAATTTAGATTCAATGTGATCCCAATCAAAATACCAATGACATTCTCTCATATCTAGAAAAAAAGATGCTAAAATTCATATCGGAACAGAGATCCCCTATAGATAAATCAATATCATATAACAAAATAAAGCTGAAGTCATCACAGTACCAGACTTCAAAACATAAGACAGGGCCACAATAATCAAAACAGCCTCCTCCTGGTACAAAAAATTGATGTATAGAAATCAATCCACACATCTACAACCAACTTATATTTGACAAAGGATTTAAAATCTATCCCTGGAGCAAAGACATTCTCTTCAACAAATGGTGTTGGGAAAAAGCAATCTCCTCATATAGAAGTCTGAAACAAGATCATCACTTTTCAACTTATCAAAATAGATCAAAGACCTAAATCTATAACCCAATATAATCAAATTACAAGAGAACATTGAGGAAACTCTGCAAGACATTAGCATAGGCAACGATTTCTTAGAAAGGACCCCAGGGGCTGGTGCCATTGCTCACTTGGTTAATCCTCCCCCTGCAGCGATGGCATCCCATATGGGCGCTGGTTTCTAGTTCCGGTTGCTCCTCTTCCAGTCCAGATCTCTGCTGTAGCCCTGGAGGGCAGTGGAGGATGGTCCAAGTGCTTGGGCCCCTGCACCCACACGGGAGACCAAGAAGAAGCACCTGGCTCCTGGCTTCGGATCGGCGCAGTGCCGGCTGTGCCGGCCATTTGTAGAGTGAACCAACGGAAGGAAGACCTTTCTCTCTGTCTCTTTCTCTGTCTATAACTTTACCTATCAAATAAAAAAATAAAAAAGTAAACTATTGTTTCTTTCAAAAAAAGGACCCCAGAAGCACAAGCAATAATTGACAAATGGGACTACATCAAGCTGAGAAGCTTCTGTGCTGCAAAAGAAAAACTCAGAAAAGTGAAGAGGCAACTGACAGAATATAAGAAAATATGTGTAAACTATGCAACTGATAAAAGATTAATATCCAGAATCTTTGAAGTGCTTAAGAAGTTCAAAAACAACAAAACAAACAACCAGTTAAAAAATGGGAAAAGATTTGAACAGTAATTTTTTCAAAAGGGCAAATTCAAATGGCCAACAGACATTTGAGAAGATGCTCAGAATCACTAGCAATCAGAGAAATGTCAATTGAAACCGCATTGAGAATCATCTCATCCCTGTTAGAAGGGCTCTCATACAGAAATCAATCAATAAATGCTGGCGAGGATGTGGAGAAAAGGTCCCTTAATCCACTGTTAGTGGGAATGAAAACTGGTGTAGCTATTGGAGAAAACAGTATGGAGATATCTCAGAAATCTCAGTATAGAAGTACCATATGACCAAGCAATCCAATTCCTGGGAGTTTACCGAAGACAAATGAAATTAGCAGATGGAAAGCTTATATGTACCCCCATGTTTATTGCAGGTCAATTCAAAGTACCTAAGATATGGAATCAACTCAGATGTCCATCAACTGATGACTGGATAAAGAAATTATCATATATATGTATGTATATATATATATATATATATGTATGTCTATGTGTACAGTATGGTATACTACTCATCAGTAAAAAAAAAAGAAGTCCTAGTTTTTCTTTTGCAACAAAATGTATGCAACTGGAAAATGTTATATTCAGTGAAATAAGCCCGTCTCAAAAATTCAAACACCATATGTTTTCCCTAATAAAGTACCTATAATGTAAAGTATAATAGTGAAATTGACATTTTGCAATCTGATGATCATTACAGCCCTTTATCTACTGTTTAGAAATAGTTTTTATTTTTCATTTTTTTCCTTCATAATATTTGTTGAGCTCTTAGAGCACTGTTCACCTTATGATTATAAACTAAACTGAAAATAGATATTCGCAAAAATTAAGAATGAGAATAGGACAGGTAGCAGGAGGAGGATGAGAGCGTGAGTGGGAGATAGGGTAGAGTGGGAGGTATCACTATGTTCCTGAATCTATATTTTGGAAATACATAAAATTTGTATACTTAAAGAAAAAAAGATGGAATGTTTTTTACTTCCAGTTGGTGGACATACACACATGAGCTACCACACCTGCTACTTATGTCTAAAATGTCACCTGCCCTCTCAACAAGTTTCTCGGCTCAGTTGTATGTGGCAAAGGAGAGAGAAAACTGCTTCCTTTTCAGCTGTTATAGTGGGTACCTTGTTCCCCTTAAGGATCCAGACAACCCTCAAAGACAGTGTTGTCTGCCACGTTCTCTCTCCAGCTATGATCTCCAGTGGCATGGGCTTCTGAGTCTGATCTCACCCTGCTCTGCAAAGGTGGCCTTTTCTCTGGCTCTCAGTTACCTGGATAGTGTGTTATGTCCGTGCTCATTGCTGAGTATGCATACCTTCCACAGAGATCTATGATGTCCCTCTTCCTTCTGTAGAATTTCCAATGTAGTTTTCTCTTTAAATATCCTCTAAGAATAAAAAAAGAAACTTTTAAAGCTAATAAGTAATCACAAAAGATCCAGAACCACTAAGTGTCCCTGAGCAAAAAAAAAATCTACTGGATAAATCCCAATACTTGATTTCAAAGTATACTATATAATATGATTAGTTAAATCTGCATGATTCTTGTATAAAAACTGGTACATAAATCCATAGATCAAAATGTCTAACCCAGAAAAATTAATTCATGTACATGCAACCAATTGATTTTTGACAAAAATCTTCAGAACATACATTGGAAAAAGATAGTGTTTTCAGTAATGCTGGAAAAACTGAATGCATATATATAAAATGAAATTAGATCCAAATCTCTTATTATGTAGAGAAATAAACTCAAGATTTATGTAAGACCTCACTTTAAGATCTGAGACTATAAAACTGCTAGAGGAAAATATATGTGGAACAATTCACGACTTGGTATTGGTGGAGGAATCTTAGATAAGTACCCCAAAGCACAGTCAACAAAAACAAAATTAAACAAAGTGGCAGATTAGATACTTGATGTGACAGAGAGAAAAGAGGACAGATATGTCACTATGGCTGACCATATCACCAAACATCAGCTGGCTTCCAACTGAAAAATTTCATCTTCACAATAAAATTTAGGAAGAATCTGTTGCAGTTCCCTGCCACTGGCAGCTTTAACTGCATAATTCCACAATCCCACACAGATTTCTAATCCAGCTTGAAGAGCTAACTGGAATCTAAGCAACTATGTCAAATCCCATCCCTTCAAAGCACCAAACTCAATTGGATGTGGTAAAATCACAATTGGAATATTTTCTGACTCATCAGACAATAATCTGCCATGCTATTGCCAGAAGCAACAATAACCAGAGTTCTTGTCGGTGGAGAATAGACCAATGCAGTCTGAAACAGTACGAATTCAGGGTTTGAGCCTCAGAGCTATGCTCACACATTCTACATGATCAAAGGGATTTTCCTCAGCTTCTTGAGGGCTACAACCAACAATAGCAAAAAAAAATCCAGATTCAACCTGAGGAAGTTTCCTCTGTGCCTCCTACATAAACATGTTAGTGGGAGACCCAGGCACAAATGCCAGTATGCTGTGTGAGAACTAGGGACAGCCTCATCTGTTACTTACAAAGCTGGGGCTATCAATGTTGGTATTGCTATCTTTGAAGTAATTTGTACTCACTCACTTCTAGTATCTACATTGCATTATCTGCATTGTTCTTCTTCAGATAGTGGCTACCACCATCCCCAATGCCTGGTGCCCAACCTGGGAGACCAGACTAATGGCCCAACTGTATCCTCAACACCAATCCAAGCAGGATTGATTTCCTCAAATGTATTGGAATCTACAAATAGTGCCTAGGAAAATCCTTCCTGCATTCCAACTCTATTTCCAAACCCACTACTGAAAAATCTGTATATCTTGTAATCACCTTTCAAGACTTCAGCAGCATTCAGGTCAGGGTCCTCAGTACTGGGAATAGTGTTATTGGTGCTATGAGACCCAGCACCAGTTTGCTCCCTCAGCAGGACCTTCAGAATGTCTGATCCACATCATGCAGTCTTAGAGCCATAGCTATGGGTGTCATAAGAGCCTGCATGACTTAGGCTTGCCAGTGGACAAAAAAAAAAAAAAACTTTATGTCTCACAACACCAATAATGAGGACAAGGCTATCGCAATTCCTATTGGACTTGAGACCCAAAACTCTGGGAGCACAATGTACACAACTTAGGAATCTTACATTCACCTAAAAGTCACACTTATAGCCCTATGAGCCATTATAGACTAGATGACTACATCAAATTTAGGCAAAATTGACACTGATTAAAACAAAAGAAATCACACAGTGGTTATACATCTGTGCTCACCAAGAATCAAAGCCAAAGAAAAAATCAAATGATACCCTGCATTTCATCTAAACAATTAACAATAAAAGAAATGCAGATAAAAAATGAGGAAATCAATAAGCAACCAGAATGAGAAAATACACTAGGGAGATAGATAGAAATCATTAAGAAGAACCAAACATAAACATAGGAGATGAAAAGTAAAATCAAGAAAAGCAGAATGGACCTGATGGAGGAAAAAAATCTGATGTGGAGATCATAGAATTTGAAATAACTGAATCAGATAAAAATAAAGAGAAACAAATTAAAAAGAATAAAGAAAGTCTAAACAAAATATGAGATATCATTTAGTGACCAAATATTTGCATTGCATGAATTCTCAAAGGTGAAGAGAATAAAAAAACATTGAGAACATACTAAATTAATTACTAATTGAAAACTTCTCAAATATTGATAGAGACATGCAGATTTAGATATAGGGAGCTGAAAGGTACCCAAACAGACTAAATGAAAAATATCATCTTCAAGGCAGGTTGTAGCCAAATTGTCAAAAGTTAGGGACAAGGAGGGATTCCTAAAGGTAGTAAGAAAAAAAAGTATCAAGTTACATATAAAGGAAAACCAGCAGACTTCTTAGCAGAAACCATACAGGCAAGAAAAGAGTGGGATGGTGTATTCAAGATCTTTAAAGAAAAAACAAGTCAACCTTGTGTTTAAGCTGCCACCTGTGATGCCAGAATCCCATATGGGTGCTGGTTGATGACCTGATTGCTCCACTTCCAATCTGGCTCCATGACAATGCCCTGGAAAAAGCAATGGATGATGGCCCAAGAAATTGGATCCCTGCCACCAATGTGGGAGATCCGGAAGAAGTTCCTGACTGCTGGCTTTGGCCTAGTCCTGCAATAGGCATTGCAGTCATCTGGGGAGAGAACCAGTGGAAGGAAGATTCTCTCTCTCTCTTTCTCTCTCTCTCTCTCTCTCTCTCTCTCTCCAACTCTGTCAAAAGTAAATAAATCTTTTTTAAAAAAGGCTCCACCATAGAATATTATATCTACAAAAGCTGTCCTTTAAAAGTGAATGAAGGCTGGCGCCGTGGCTCAACAGGCTAATCCTCCGCCTTGCGGCGCTGGCACACCAGGTTCTAGTCCCAGTCGGGGCACCGGATTCTGTCCCAGTTGCCCCTCTTCCAGGGCAGCTCTCTGTTGTGGCCCAGGAGTGCAGTGGAGGATGGCCCAAGTGCTTGGGCCCTGCACCCCATGGGAGACCAGGAGGAAGCACCTGGCACCTGGCTCCTGCCATCGGATGAGCGTGGTGCGCCGGCTGCAGCACGCCGACCGCGGTGGCCATTGGAGGGTGAACCATCGGCAAAAAGGAAAACCTTTCTCTCTGTCTCTCTCTCTCACTGTCCACTCTGCCTGTCAAAAAAAAATGAATGAAAACTAACTTATTATCTAGATAAGGAAAAACTCAGAGAAATCATCCCCAAAAACAAACCTTCAAGGAATTCTGATGGGATTTGTATAAGACAAGCTACGCTAACTATAAAGTAAGGTACAATGAGTAACCAAACAACAAAATGACATCATGTATCAATACTGAACTTGAATGTAAATAGATCAAATACAAAACACAAATTTTAGGCTTTCTGAAAGGATTAAAAACCAAGAATCAGCAATATGCTGACTATAAGAAAGACATTTCACAAATAAAATTATGCATAGACTGAAACTGAAGTGCTGGAAAAATATAAACAAGGCAAATAGAAACCAAAAATAAGCAGTGATATAAATTCATATCAGATAAAACATGCTTTAAAAATTTAGAAACCTGTGAAAAGATAAAAAAGATGGACATGATACATTGATAAAAGGATTGAGTCAGTAAGAAAGTCTAAAAATCATAGTTATACACTGGCCCAAAAAAACCAGCCAGAAACATACTATTAGACATAAAGGAAGATGTAGACTCCAACACAACAACAGTGGGGTATTCAACCTTATACTGTCATCAATGGAAAGATCATTCCAACACAAAAAATCAACAGATACATCAGAACCTAACAGACATTTACAAAGCAATTTTTCCAACCACTATAGAAGGACTATTTTTCTCATCAAAACCTGGAAAAATTTCTAGAATAGACCACATATTAGGCCATAAGTCAAGCTTCAGCAAATTTAAAAATATTGAAGTTATACCATGTAACTTCTCAGATCACAAAGGAGGAAATCTAGAAGTCAATAACATGAAGGACAACAAATGTTTGCAAATATATGGAAACTAAAAATTGTAAAAATTAAAATAAATTAATTTTCTTGAAATAAATGAAAACAAAAGTACAATATAACAAAACCTGTGGGATATAGCAAAAGTGGTATTAAGAACTAAGTTTGTACTACTAAGTGCTTTCAAAAAGAGCAATTTCCCAATAAATAGTATATTTTGTAAATATTAATAATAATAAAAGAAATGTCCCAAGATAATATACTAGTTACTCATCTGGAAGACATACAAAAACTGGTACAAAGCAGTGCCAAATTTAGCAGGATGAAAGAAATCTGAACAGAAATGAATGGGATTGAAACAAATAACAATACAGAATATCAATAAAACAAAGATTTTTTGAGAAGGTAAAAAAGACAAAACTTCAGCCACACTAACAAAGAAAAAAAGAAAAAACTCAAATAAATATCGAGGTGAAAAATGAGATATCACAACTGACATCACTGAAACACAGAGGATCATAAGAAACTACCATGAACAGCAATACACTAAAAAGTCAGAAAACCTCAAAAATGGATAATTTCCTGGGTATATATGACCTACAAAAATTAAATCTAGAAGATATAGAAAATATAAGCAGACCAAAATAAGCAACAAGATTAAACAATAATTAAAATTTTCCTATCTTGGAAAAGTCCAGTAGTTGATAAATACACTACAGAATTTTTTTTTTTGAAGATTTAATTATTTATTTGAATGGCAAAGAGTTACAGAGAGGTAGAGAGAGATCTTCCATCCACTTTTTCACTCCCAAAATGGCCACAACAGTTGGAGCTGAGTGGATTTGAAGCCAGAAACCTAGATCTCCTTGTGGGTTTTCCATGCGAGTGTGGGCATGCAAGGACTTGGGTCATATCAACTGCTTTCGCAGCCCATAGCAGAGAGCTGTATCAGAAGTGGAGCAGCTGGGACTTTAACCAGCCCACATATGGGATGCCAGCAGTGCAGGTGGTTGCTTTACCTGCTATGCCACATACCAGCCCCTTTACTATTGAATCCTACAAAACATTTAAGGAAAAGATAACTCTAATAATTTTCAAACAATTTCAAAATATTTAATAGGATGGAACTCTGTCAAAATCCTTTTATGAGGGCTACATCACTGTAGCACCAAAACCAAAGGCACATAATTATAGCTACAGTCCTTTATTTTGGAATGTAGATGCAAAAATTATCAACAAAATACTAACAAACCTTATCAAAAGCACACCAAAAATACATCATCATTAATTGGGATTTATTGAAAAAATGCCAGGGTAATTAGACACTTGCAAATCAATAAATGTCATAAATCACATCAACAGAATGGCAAGTTAATCCATATTATCATCTCAAGGATGCAGATAAAGCATTAGATAAGTTTAAACATCTCTTCAGGATAAAGAACTCTCTATAATTTAGGTATAGGAGGAAAATCCCTGAGAATTATAATGAGTATGTATGATGAACCAACAGCAAATATGACACTATTGAAAATTTGAAAGCATTTCCCCTCAGATCTGGAATAAGATAAGGATGGCCACTTCCATATACTTATACAACACAGTATTGGATGTACTTTAAAGGTTAATTATATAATATAAAGAAATAAAAGCCATCAAAATATCCATGCTTTAAGAAGACATGATATTTTACATGAAAAATGTAAAAACTCCACCAAAAACCTGTTGGAACTTATAAGCCAATTCAGCAATGTTTCAGGTTACAAAATAAACATAAAAATAGTAGTTTTCATATGCTAATGATGAACTCATGAAAAGAGAAATCGAGAAGAAAATCCATTCAAAATATCCACAAAGTAAGCTATCTTCAGGAATATGTTGAATTGAAGAAGCAGAAGTTTTTTAGTGTAAAAATTACAAATATTGAAGAAAGTAATCAGGGGCATAAAAATTTTAAAGATATTCCTTTTTCATATGTTGGAAGAATTAACATAATTAAAAGGTATTTGTTACCTAAGGCAATTTACATATTATATCCAATCTCTGAGGATATTCCAAGATGGAGGAATAGGGAATGACATATTATGCTAGGTTAGGGACTAATAATAAGAAAAAAAGTCTATGAAGTTCACTTTCAGGGGGAGAATAAGAGAGAAAACCAAGGTGGAAATTCTATGGAAGAAAGAGAAACATCATGGACTTGTTTGAAGGGTATGGAAACGCAGCACAAACATGGACCTAACACACTAAGCATCTGAGAGCTGGAGTGGGTGGCATTTTGGAGATGGAGAAGAGACAAAATTGCAGCAGCCTTTGGAAATATAATCAGAGAGAGAGCATGGCATGGTTCTGGCCTGGATTCCTAGGGGCTAACAGAGACCCACAGACATAGAAAGTATAAGGTTCACATATCCCTCACCCAATCTTCCCCACAAAAGTGGCGGGCACCTGGTTGAGAGAGGACGGTTGCCATTTTGGGCTTGGACAGCAGTTTTAGAAGCCCTAGTGCATGTGCACAGCAACTGGCTGACAAAGTATGTTATCCTCTTGGCAGTACTAGTGACAGTCATGGGGAGATGACAACATTTTTCCAGTGGCTCTTGTTGCACATGTGATCCAGATTATACTGGAGGGAAAAGTCTATGTTCCCCACTGATTTTGAGCCTGGCTCAGAGGATACTGAGGGGGTTAGCCACCCATGTAGAATTGTGAGGCGCTTTTTAACTCCCAACATACCACAGCATTCGAGGCTCAAATCTGTAGGTGGAATACCCTCAGAGAGTTGGCTTGGAGAATGTCTGCCTCTATGTGGATTGGACAGGCTGGCAGGACAGAATGGGGCCACTGTACACAGAGACTGTGGGATCCTTCTGTGTTGATACTGTGGGGACTCGGTGGCTGGACTAGAGGGTGCAGGGTGTAGCTGGGTCTCTGAATAATCACTGTATGTGTCTCTACAGGCTACAAACTCATAGGCTGTCTGGAGAGAGTCATAGAAGCAGACTCTCTGCAGAGTGAGGACTGAGCCGATCATTTGAATGGTTCATATGGTGTACAGGATGAATGTTGCACCCACTGCGGGGGGGGGGGTGGTGGCTAAAACATGAGCATTGATAACCTTGGAGGAGAGGAGGTGAGGGTGTAATCACAACAACAGAGGTTCTGTTAACAAAGGGATATCCACCATACACAACTCGTATGTTATACTGGATACTCACCACACCCTGGAGCACTGACCAGAGATCCCTGGTCACACAATGGCACACAGCTCTTGGTATCCACTGACAGTGCAGACATTCCACTAAGCCACAGAGGAATAGCTTAAAGATAAAAGCCATCAGAGGAAAAAAAACCAAGTATCCCTACAAATGTCTAAAAATAAGCAAGAAATTTAAAAAAAAAAGAAGGAAGACCATGATCACCCTAAAGGACATAAAACATTTCAATATTAGAATTTGAAGATGAAGAGGTTGATGAAATGCTGGAACTGGAATTCAGAAGATTAATCATAGGATTACCCAAAGTCAATCAGAAGCAAATTCACAAAGTAAAGAAATTCAGTTAAAATTTAAACACCTAAGAATAATTGTTTGTAAATTACAGAGTTCAACCAATAGTACTAGAATAAAAAAATACTAAAATGGATAAAGTATTACATTGTACAACAACAGTCAGCGCAAGAGCTGATTAAGTTACTGTTTCTCATAGTGTCCATTTCACTTCAACAGGTTTCCCCTTTGGTGCTCAATTAGTTGTCACCAATCAGGGAGAACATATGATATTTGTCCCTTTGGGACTGGCTTAATTCACTCAGCATGATGTTTTCCAGATTCCTCTATCTTGTTGCAAATGACCGGATTTCATTGTTTTTGACTGCTGTATCGTATAGAGTACATGTCCCATAATTTCTTTATCCAAACGGATGCTTTGAATTCCCTGTGATCTTTTGCTGTGATGTTCCCTTTGTTTACCTTCTTTCATGTTGATGGCCGTGTTTCTGTGTTTCTGTGTGTAACACATCTTTAAGCATCTTTTGGAGGGCTGGACAAGTGGCAACAAATTCTTTCAATTTCTGTTTTCAATGAAAGGTCTTTATTTCACCTTCATTCACAAATGAGAGCTTTGCAGGATATAATATTCTGGGCTGGCAGTTTTTCTCTCTTAGTACCTGGGCTATGTCTCACCATTCCCTTCTAGCTTGTAGGGTTTCTGATGAGAAGTCTGCTGTGAGTCTAAT
>CM027386.1:78350137-78364383 GCA_015711505.1 Sylvilagus bachmani | reverse complement strand
GATCCCAGTGGAACGAATGGGGCCATCGAAGAAGGAGGTACCTTTCTCTGAAGGGAGGAGAGAACCTCCACTTTGACTATGACCCTGTCAGAATAAGATCAGAGTTAGCAAACTCAAAAGGCTTCCATAGCCTCGGCAACTCATGACTAGAGCCTAGGGAGATTACTGACGCCATAAACAAGATTGTCAAATTGTTAAATCAACTTCAGGAGTCACTGTGTACTGACGTCTCATGAGGGATCTGTCCTTAATGTGTTGTCCAATGTGAAGTAATGCTATAACTAGTACTGAAACAGTAGTTTACACCTTGTGTTTCTGTGTGGGTGCAACTGATGAAATCTTTACTTAGTATATACTGAATCAATCTTCTGTATATAAAGATAATTAAAAATGAAAAAAAATCTTGGTGTTAAATTGGAAATTGCATAGAAAATTAATCAATTTAAAAAAATATATCATGTAGGATCTCTGTCCTTAATGTGCTATACACTGTGAATTAATACTATAAGTAGTACCCCAACAGTATTTTCACTTTGTGTCGCTATGTGAGGGCAAACTGTTGAAATCTTTACTTAATATATACTAAACTGATCTTCTGTATATAAAGAGAATTGAAAATGAATCTTGATGTGAATGGAAGGGGAGAGGGAGTGGGAAAGGGGAGGGTTGTGGGTGGGAGGGAAGTTATGGGGGGGAAGCCATTGTCATCTATAAGCTGTATTTTGGAAATTTATATTCTTTAAATAAAAGCGTTATTAAAAAAAGAAATTCATACATGACATGAGTGAAAAATTTTAAAGTTAAATGGAGATTTTACAGAGAAATTAAAGTGAAATATGAAAATGAGTAATGCAATAGAGCAAATAAAATGCAGTAGAATGTCTTAATGACAGCCCTGGTGATGCAGGAGAATGAGTATCCAAGCTAGAAGACAAATGTTTGGAAATTTTTAAGTCAGACCAAAAGCAAAGAGGAGATTAGTGTTGGACATTTATGGGATACTATAAAATGACCGAAACACATGGGCATGAGGAGTTCCTGAAACTGTGGAAAGAAAGAAAGGACTATATAGCCTATTAGTGAAATATTTACAGAAAACTTCCCAAATTTGGTGAAAGAAAGGGAACTCCAAGGACAGGAAGCACATAGAGAACTCCTAATAGACATGACCAGAAAATATATTTACTATGAAACATTATAGTCAAACTTTCAACAGTAAAATGTAAGGAAAAGTTTCTAAACTGTGCATGTGAGAAATGCCTGATTAATTTTAGAGGATTTCCAATTAGACTCACAACTGATTTCTCATCTTAAATGCTTCAGGCCAGCAGAGAATGGAGAGATATATTCCAAGTCATAAAAAATATAAAACTGTTAACCCAGAGTACTATATTTTGCAAAGCTCTCATTTATGAATATATGTAAAATAAAGACCTTCAATAACAAATATAAATTGAAAGAAGTTGTCACACTCATCCAGTGTTACAAAAGATGCTTTAAAGATGTGCCATACACAGAAACACAGAAAGATAGCCATCATTATGAATGAATGTAAAGCAGGAAATCTCCCAGTAAAAGTATAAAAGAAATTCAATGTAAACAATAGGAATATTTATGGAAAAAGAGGAGGGCCAAGTAGCTACTTATCAATAGTAACTTTGAATATAATGGCCTCAACTCTCCATTTAAAATATGTAGACTGGTTGAATGGATTAAAAAAAGACCCATCTATTTGCTGCATTTGCAGACTGAAAGTGAAAAGATGGAAAAATATATCGCATATTAACATAATGCAAAAAGGCTGTTGTAGCCATCACAATATCAGATGAAATAGACTTCAACACAAAAACTGTTAAAAGAGACAAAGAATGCCACTATGTAACGATTAATGGATCAATCTGACAGGAAGCTGTGAGGATGATAAATGTGTATGCAATTACAAGGCAAATGGCTATTTAAAAGAAATGTTAATGGATCTAAAGGGATACATAAACTCTAATACAATAGTAACGTGGAACATCAACAATCCACTTTCATCATCAGTTTGACAGAAAATCAATCAACAGATAAACAAAACAGGTAATTGAAACTACAGACCACTTGGACCTAAACAATATTTTTCACTGCACTGTTGAACAATAAAAAATCATCTCATCAGTGCATGGAACTTTCTTGAGGATAGATCACATGTTCATCTATAAAGCAAGTCTCAACAAATTTAAAATAATCAAAATCATAACATGCATATTCTCAGACCACAATGGAAAAAGCTAGAAATAAACAACTCAAGAATCTCTAGATCATATGCAAAGAAATGGAGACTGAACAACATACTCCTGAATGAGCAGTCCGTCATAGAAGAAATCAAACGAGAAATAAACCAAATTCTGGAAATAAATGAAGATGACAATTCATCATATCAAAACTTATGGGATATACCAAAAGCACTGTTAACATGAAAGTTTACATGAATAAATTGAAGAGTTACCAATAAATGAGATATCAATACATTCCAAGGACTTATAAAAATAACAAACTGAAACCAAAATTATTAAGTGGAAAGAAGTAACTGAAATTAGAGAAGAAATAAGCAAAAATGAAATCAAAATACAAAATATCAGTGAAATGAAGGACTGGTTTTGAAAAAAGAAACAAAATTGGTATATCATTGGCTCAACTAATAAAAAAATGGCGAGAAGACCCATATCATCAATAAATCAGAGATGATAAAGGAAATGTGACTATAGATACCACAGAAATAAAAATAATCATCAGGAATTACTATAAAGAGCTGCATACTAAAAAGTGGGAAACCTAGATGAAATGGGTAGATTCCTGGACAAATATAATCTACCAAAATTTACTCATGACTTCACTGTGGAATTCTACCAGATATTAAAAGAAAAACTAATTCCAATGTTTTCAAGCTGTTCAAAGCAATTTAATGGGAGGGAATCCTCCCCATCTACATCTATAAACCTTCATCACCTTAATTCTTAAGCCATAAGAAGATATAACACAGAAATAGAACTACAGACCAATTTTCATGATGAATACAGCTATAATATTCCTCAAAAATATTACCAACTAATACAGCAACACATCAGAGAGAGCATTCACCTGGAGAAAGTGGAATTTATCCCTGGTATTCAGGTATGATTCAACATTCGCAAATTAATAAATGTGAAACATGATATAGAAAACCTGAAGAACAAAAAAATATGGTTATCACAATAGATGCAAAGCAAGCATTTGATAAAATACAACATCCTTTCATGATGAAAACCTTAAGCAAATTGGGTGTAGAAGGAATATTCCTCAACACAGTGTAGACAGTTTAAGACAAACCAATGGCCAGTATCTTATTGAATGGAAGAAAAGTTGGAAGGATTCCCCTAGGATCCAGAAATAGACAAGGATGCCCACGCTCACCATTGATATCTATTTGCAGATGATATGATTCTTTGTATAAGGGATCCAAAAGACTTCCCTGAGAGAATATCAGAACTCATAAAAGTTGGGTAAAGTGGCAGGATATAAAACCAATTGTACGCACAGACAACTTGATTATTGAGAAAGGAACTTTTTTTTATAAAGCATTTATTTAAAGAATATAAATTTCCAAAGTACAGCTTAATGGATTACAGTGGCTTCCCCCCTCCATAACTTCCCTCCCACCCGCTACCCTCCCCTTTCCCGCTCCCTCTCCCATTGCATTCACATCAAGATTCATTTTCAATTCTCTTTATACACAGAAGATCAGTTTGATACATATTATGTAAAGATTTCAACAGTTTGCCCTCACATAGCGACACAAAGTGAAAATACTGTTGGGGTACTAGTTATAGTATTAATTCACAGTGTATAGCACATTAAGGACAGAGATCCTACATGATTTTTTTAAAGAATTGAGTAATTATCTATGCAATTTCCAATTTAACACCAAGATTTTTTAATCATTTGCAATTATCTTTATATACAGAAGATTGATTCAGTATATACTAAGTAAAGATTTCATCAATTTACACCCACACAGAAACACAAGGTGTAAACTACTGTTTCAGTACTAGTTATAGCATTACTTCACATTGGACAATACATTAAGGACAGATCCCTCATGAGACGTCAGTACACAGTGACTCCTGAAGTTGATTTAACAATTTGACAATCTTGTTTATGGCGTCAGTAATCTCCCTAGGCTCTAGTCATGAGTTGCCGAGGCTATGGAAGCCTTTAGGGTTCACCGACTTCAATCTTATTCTGACAGGGTCATAGTCAAAGTGGAGGTTCTCTCCTCCCTTCAGAGAAAGGTACCTCCTTCTTCGATGGCCCCATTCGTTCCACTGGGATCTCACTCACAGAGATCTTTCATTTAGGTCTTCTTTTTTTTTTCATAGTGTCTTGGCTTTCCATGCCTAAAATATTGTCATGGGCTCTTGAGCCAGATCTGAATGCCTTAAGGGCTGATTCTGAGCCCAGAGTGCTGTTTAGGACATCTGCCATTCTATGAGTCTGCTGTGTATCTCACTTCCCATGTTGGATCATTCTCTTCAATCCCATTCACAACAGGTAAAAAATTAAATACCTTGGAATAAACTTAACCAAGGCTGTCAAATATCTCTACCATGAAAATTACAAAACATCAAAGAATAAAATAGAAGACACTAAAATGTAAGAATCTTCCATGTTCTTGTATTGGAGAAAAACAATATCATTAAAATGTCCACACTGTCAGAAGCAATTTACAGATTCATTGTAATTTTAATCATAATACCAATGACATTCTTCTCAGATCTAGAAAAAATGAGGTTAAAATTCATATGAAAACACAAAGGATGCCAAATAGATAAAGCAATCTTACACCACAAAGTCGAAGCCAGAGGCATCACAATACCAGCTTTCAAGACATACTTCAGGGTTGTAATCATAAAAAATAGACTGGTACTGACAGAAAAGACCTATAGATTGATGGTATATAATAGAAATTCTATAAATCAATCCACACATATGCAACCAATTTATTTTAGACAAATGAGCTAAAATCAATACTTGGAACAAGGAGAGTTTCTTCAGCAAATGGTGTTGGGAAAACTGGATCTCCATGTAGAAGTATGAAACTAGATCCCCACCATATACCATACACAAAGATCCACTCAAAATGCATCAAAGTCCTAAATAAGTGACCTGATACCATAAAAGTATTAGAGAACACTGAAGAAACTCTGTAAAACATAAGACAAGAATTCCTGGAAAATACCCCCAGAAGCATAGGCAATCAAATCCAAGATGGACAAATGGGATTACATAAAGATAAGAACCTTCTATGTGTAAAAAACACTGAGCAATGTGAAGAGGCAACCAACAGACTGTCGAAAATATTTGCGAACTATGTAACCGATAAAGTATTAATATCCAGAATCTATAAAGAGTTCAAGCAATTCAGCAACAACAAAACAAACAAACCAGTTATGAAATGGGCAAAGGATTTGAACAGGCAATTTTCAAGAGAAGAAACTCAAATAGCCATCACTGAAATGCAAATCAACACATACAATCAGATTTCATCTCATCCCATTCATAATGGCTCTAGTAGAGAATCTAGCAAACAACAAATGATGGAGAGAATGTTGGAAAAATGGTACCCTAATCCACTGTTGTTGGTGTGGCCACTTGTGAAGACAATATAGAGATATCTCAGCAATCTGAATATAAACTTGCTGTATGGTTCAACCATGCTACTCTTGGGAACTTAGCCAAACCAAAAGAAATCAGCATATGAAAGGGTTATCTTTACATTCATTATCATTGCAGCTCAATTCACAACAGCTAAGTTAGGGGATCAACCCAGGGGTCCATCAACTGAAGACTGGATAATGAATTTATGATAGATATTCACTATGGAGTACTACTCAACTCTAAAAAATGAAATATTGTCTTCTGCAACAAAATGAATGCAATTGCAAACCATTATATTTAATGAAATAAGCCAGTTCTCAAAAGACAGATATCATATATTTTACCTGATTAGGAGCAACTAATAAAATACTTAAAATGTAATGTATTGGGTTGAAATGTGCATTTTGTGATTTGATGATTTTTTACAGCCCTTGTTTCTTCTGCTGAGGAACACAGTTTGTTTTTTCTTCCTTCTTACTGTTTGTTGAATATTTTTACTTTGTGCAGAGTTAAACTTACATTCATTATGCAGATTGAAAGTGGATCTCTGCAAATATTAAGAATGGAATGGGAAGGGGAGATGTAAGAAGGTTTTCAGCATGAGTGAGAGGGAGGGAAGGATCACTATATTCTTAAATTTGTATATATGAAATACATGAAACTTGTATAACTTAAATAAAACTTAAGAAAAAACACAAAAATCCAATCTCTGTCAAAATATTAAAGCCATTCTTTACAAAATCAGAAAAAAAATCCTAAAATTCAAATTGGATCACAAAAGATAAGAACATCCAAAACATCCTGAGATAAAAAATATTCAGTAGAAATATCACAATATCTGACTTCAAACCATACTTCAAAGTTTCAGTGTTTAAAATGGCATGCTACTGGTATAAAATCAGACACATATGCCAACAGAACTGAATCAAGAGTTTAGAAATTGCTCCACATTCATATACCCAAATGTACATTGGATAAAGGATAATCTCTTCAACAATTGGTGCTGGAAAGACTGGTCGTACATATACACACACACATTATATATATATAGAAAACACACACACATTCTATATATAGAAAACATATCTAAGACAGATATTGAACATTCTTTATATTTATATATATACATATATATATATATAATGAAATTAGATCTTTACCTCAAAACAACATCCAATGCAGTTATGAAATTGTCAAAGATCCTCAATAAGCAGTTCTTAAAAGCAAAAACGCAAATGGCCAAAGGATATATGAACAAATGTTCAACTTCCTTAGCCTTCAGGAAAATGCAAATAAAAATCACCATATGAGATATTACCTTATCCCTGTTAGAATGGCCATTATCCAAAAGGTAGAGAGTGACAAATGCTGGCAAGAATGTGGAAAATGGGAAAGTTTTATAATGTAATGTAAATGAACAGCCATTATGGAAAACAATATAGGAATTTATTTGAAAAAGAGATATAGACCTGATATATGATCCAGAAATTCCAACTGAGTGTGTATTCATGAAATTGTATCATCAAAGAGATAACTGCACCACCATCTTTATAGCACTGCTGTTCACAATAGCCTAGCTATGGAGACAACCAAGGTGTTCATCACCAGGTGAATGTATAAAGAAAATGTGATATATACATATTTTATTATTATTCAGCTTAAATAAGAATGATATTTTATCATTTTATTCAGAATGTATGCAACTGTGAAATAAGTGTGAAATAACTCAGACCCAGAAATTAAATATCTTATGCTATACATTATATAGAGGAGCTAAAATAAAAAACAAACACAAATCCTGCTTGGATTAATTTTCTTGGAAATATATTGCTTTGTCAAAACATTTTAAATCATTGTCAAATTGTTATGAATGATATACTACTATAGCTTAAATGAGCTGCAACTATTTTAAAATTTACTGTAGATGAGTAAGCCCTTACAAAGAAAATGCAAAGTAGATTAATATATATTCATTGAATTATTTCATAGTGTTATTTGTATCCTGTGCAGATTTGTATGTAAACTCTACCTCTTTATATGAAAAACCAACAATACTATATGGAAGCTAACCAAGTAGCTAAGTAAAACGCATAATTATAGAATATTTTGCCTTTAATTTCCTTGTTACTATGTCCAAAAGAGATCTAATTTCCACATTTACTTATAGTAACATGATATGCAATAACGATCGTAACATATGGGGTTAAGGAACTCACAGAATAGTCCAAGAGTTTAAGGAAATGAAACTCTAAAGATTGGCTGCAGTCCTATTAAAACCATTATTCTCTTCTTACATCTCCATTTTTACTGTTTCTTTTTTTTTTAAGTTGGCATCAACCTTATTCTTTTATTTTTTTAAAGATTTATTTATTTATTTGCAAGTCAGAGTTACACAGAGAGAGGAAAGGCAGAGAAAGAGAAAGAAAGAGAGAGAGGTCTTCCATCCAATGGTTCACTCACCAATTGGATGCAAAGGCCAGAGCTGTGCCAATCCAAAGACAGGAGCTAGGAGACTCCTCTGGGTCTCCCATGCAGGTACAGGGTCCCAAGGACTCGGGCCATCTTCTACTGCTTTCCCAGGCCATAGCAGAGAGCTGGATTGGAAGTGGAGCATCCGGGTCTCAAACTGGTGCCCATATGGGATGCCAGTGCTTCAGGCCAGGGCATTAACCCTCTGCACCCTAGCACCAGTCCCTTTACTGTTTATTCTTTTATTTCATGTAACAGATGTCACTATATCAATGTCATTCAAATATTAAGTGATGTCTTTTTGATAATGACATTTCACCGGATTTTGAACAGCAAGCAAATCCTGTTACAATTTAATGGTGACAAATAAAGATTTTGATGTGTGTATGTAATGGATAACAGTTTGCAGGAATTTTGAAAATATGGCCTTCTTCATATTCCTGGCTGTGCCAGAAATTATAGTCATTTTGGATATTGGTGGTTTTTGTTTCTATTTATTCTCCAAGAGAATAAAGCATATCTATTGTAATATTTAGCTCCTATACAAATAAGACTGATAGTTATAATACGTGAATTATTCTGACACTTTTTCATTTAATTTTCATTTTAATTAATTTTAACAGATTCAGTGATTTGTAAGTGCAAATCTAAGGACATAATGCTATTCATTTTCCTTTCTTCTTTCCCTCCATCCTTTCTTCTAGTTTTCATTTTTGTAAAGATAATATTTCCATAAACCTACATTGCAGTTAAAAGGAAAATACTTCAAAGAAGTTTAACAGGTAAAAAGCAAAAAAACCCCCTCCTAGTTTAGTTGAAATATAGAGATATATGATAGTGATTAAATTCATTTAAAATTTCAGCCATTTCCCTTCAACAGTTTATGCACAGGAATAATTTTATAAAGATCACAATGCAAATAATTATGTATACATTTTTGTATGCCATTAGTTACCACAGGCCAGATCAGGGAAACATATAATATTTGTCTTTTTGACACCAACTTATTTAACAAAGTAAAATGGTTTCCAGTTCCATCCATGTTATTGTGATAGACAGGATTTCATTGCATTTTATGACTGGAAAATATTCCATAGTGTCTTTGTACCATATATTTTTTTAATCCAGTCTTTGTGTGGTGGGTATTCGAGTTGATTCCATGCATTATTTATTGTGAATTGAGCTGCAGTAAACAGGGGATGCAGATAAATCTTTCATATGATTATTTCATAATATTTTATTTTGTTTGTATAAATTCATAGGAGTGGGATGGCTATCCATGTGGTACATTCATTTTTCACCTTCCTGAGGAATCTCCATACTGTTTTCCATAATGGCTATATTTGGTTGCATTCCCACCAACAGTGGATTTGGGTGTGTTTTCCCCCATTCCCTCAGCAACATTTATTGCTTTTTTTCTGTATGATAACAACTCTTACTTGGGTGAGGTGAAACGTCATTGTGGTTTTGATTTGCATTTCCCTGATGGTTAGTGATCATCAGCATTGTTTCATGTGTATAATCGACATTTGCAAAAATGCATGCCCAAGTCCTTTGTCAATTTTTATTTCTTCTCTCTTCCTTCCTTCCTTCCTTCCTTCCTTCCTTCCTTCCTTCCTTCCTTCCTCTCTCTCTCTCTCTCCCTCTCTTTCCTTCCTTCCTTCCTTCCTTCCTTCCTTCCTTCCTTCCTTCCTTCCTTCCTCTCTCTCTCTCTCTCTTTCTTTCTTTCACCTTTCTCTCTCTCTCTCTCTTTTTTTCTTCCTTTCCCTCTCTCTTTCTTTCTTTCTTTTTATTTTTTTTTATTTTTGACAGGCAGAGTGGACAGTGAGAGAGAGAGACAGAGAGAAAGGTCTTCCTTTTTGCCGTTGGTTAACCCTCCAATGGCCGCCACGACCGGTGTGCTGTGGCTGGCGCACTGCGCTCATCCGATGGCAGGAGCCAGGTGACAGGTGCTTTTCCTGGTCTCCCATGGGGTGCAGGGCCCAAACACTTTGGGCCATCCTCCACTGAACTCCGGGGCCACAGCAGAGAGCTGGCCTGGAAGAGGGGCAACCGGGACAGAATCCGGTGCCCCGACCGGGACTAGAACCCAGTGTGCTGGCACCGCAAGGAGGAGGATTAGCCTGTTGAGCCACAGCGCCAGCTTCTTTCTTTCTTTCTCTCTCTCTCTCTCTCTCTCTCTCTCTCTCTCTCTTTCTTTCTTTCTCTCTCTCTCTCTCTCTCTCTCTCTCTCTCTCTCTCTCTCTTTCTTTCTTTCTTTCTTTCCCTGGATTTCACAAACACATTAGGAACATAGTAATTCTTCCCACCATAATCACCCTCCCCTGATGCTCTCTGCTCCTCTGCCTCTTCTCATTCCTGTTCCCTGTCCTGATTTTTTTTTACCAAGGTCTATATTCATTTAACTTTATATAAAGAGGATTAACTCTATTCTAGGTAAAGAGTTCAATGCTTTGTATGAGAAAGAAAAAGAAAGGGGGACAAAAAGAAAAGAACTATTACTCAACACTCCATACAAGGACTGTTCAGTTATTGCATCTCAAAGGTAATTTCACCTCTGCCCCTTTCTTCTCTTTCCACTTCTTTCTTTTTAGAAATATAATTTTCTTTTTTTAAGATTTATTTATTTATTTGAAAGTCAGAATTACACACACACACACACACACACACACACAGAGAGAGAGAGAGAGAGAGAGAGAGAGAGAGAGAGAGGACTTCCATTTGCTGGTTCACTCCCTAATTGGCTACATCAGCTGCAGCTTTGCCAATCCGAAGCCAGGAGCCAAGAGCTTCTTCCAGGTCTGCAACATGGGTGCAGGGGCTCAAGACTTGGTCCATTTTCTACTGCTTTCCCAGGCCATAGCAGAGAGCCAGATCAGAAGTGGAGCACCTGGGACTGGCACTGTGGTGCAGTGGGTTAACGCCCCAGCCTGCAGCCTTGGCATCTCATATGGGCTCCAGTTCGAATCCTGGCTGCTCCATTTCCAATCCAGCTCTCTGCTATGGCCCAGGAAAGCAGAAGATGTCCCAAATCCTTGGGCCACTGAACCCACGTGGGAGACCTGGGTGAATCACGTTCCTGGCTCCTAGCTTTAGAACAGCTCAGCTCTGGCCTTTGCTGTCATTTGGTGAGTGAACCAGTAGAATGGAACCTCTCTGTCCCTGGGTCTACCTCTCTGTGTATCTTTTTCTTTCAAGTAAAAAAATAAATAATTTTAAAAAAGATGTAGAGCTGCTGAGACTTGAACCGGTGCTCATATGGGATGTGGGCAATGCAGTTGGTGGCTTTTCCTGCTCCGCACAGCATCAGCCCCAAAACATAATTATCTTGAAAGAAGAACCCAAGAATGTTCCCTCTTGCGAGCATTAAGACATAACTATAGCTTATGAAACAAGAATATCATTCACTTAATATAATAAAAGGAAATAATTCTTTGAGGACAAGTTTTACTATTAAGTCTCATAATACAAACCTTTGAGGACAGAGGTCTTGCATGGGAAGTTACTGCACACTGACTCTTGTATATTTATCAGTTAACACTCTTATGTATGATGTCAGTGATCATTCAAGGCTCTTGAGCTGCCTAGGCTATGGAAGCCTTTTGTATCCACTAACTCGACAAGGCCATAAGCAAAGTTAAAATTCTCTTCTCCTCTTAGGTAAAAGGACATGCTTCTTTGGTGGTCGCTTCTTTCCACTTGGGTCTCATCCACAGAGGTCCTTCATGTAGAACATTTTTTGCCATAATGTCTTGGCTTCCCATGCTTGAAATGCTCTTCTTGGCTTTTCAGCTAGACAAGATGTCTTAAGTGCTGATTGTGAGGTCAGATGCTACTTAAGGCTATTGCCATTCTAAGAGTCAGCTGTACAGACTGCTTCCTATGTTGGAACATACATTCCTTTTTAATTATATTATAATTTCCAAACACTTAGTACTTTTTAAATTACCACATTAACACTTGATCCTATCTATATGATCACTTTACCACTTAATCATATCTATTTGATCTGCAAATAGAGGTAGTTTGACCTCCTCCTTCCCAATTTGTATTCTTTGATTTCTTTTTCTTGTCTGATGGCTTTGACTAAAACTTCCAGGAGTATACTGAAAATTAATGATGAGAGTGGGCATCCTTGTCTACCTCAAATTTCAGTGGGAATGTTTCCAGCATTTCCCTTTTCAATAGGTTGCTGGCTGTTGGTTTGTCATAAATTTCCTTGATTGTGTTGAGAAACGTTCCCTCTATTCCCAGGATGCTTAAAGCTTTCATAATGAAAGGGTGTTGTATTTTGTCAAATAATTTCTCTGTGGCTATTGAGATAATTATATGATTTTGTTCTTCAATTTGTTAATGTGATCTATCACATTGATTTATTGCAGATGTTGAACAATCCCTGCATACCAGGGATAAATAACACTCTTGGTCTGTGTGAATGATCATTTTGATGCGTTTTTTGTATTTGATTGGCTGGTTGTTTGTTGACTTTTACATCTATATTCATCAAGGATATTGGTCTGTAGTTCTTTTTTATATTGTATATTTACATATATATTTTTCTATATTGTATATTATTATTGTATATATATTTCTATATTGTATAATTTTCAGCTTTAGGAATTATGGTGATTCTGGTTTCATAGAAAGAATTTGGGAGGATTCTTTTCCTCTCAATGATTTTGATAGCTTGAGAAGAAATGGAGTTAAATCTTCTTTAAATGTTTGATAGAACTCAGTGCTAAAGACATCTGGTCCTGGGATTTTCTTTGCTGGGAGGGTCGTTATTTCTGATTTGGATTCTTTTTTCTAAACTTTTATTAAAAAATGTAAATTTCCAAAGTACAGTTTATGGATTACAATGGATTCCCCCCCCCCCATAACGTCCCTTCCACCCGTAACCCTCCCATCTCCCACTCCCTCTCCCATTCAATTCACATCAAGATTCATTTTCAATTATCTTTATATACGGAAGATCAAATTAGTATACATTAAGTAAAGATTTCATCAGTCTGCACCCACACAGAGCATAAAGTGTAAAATACTCTTTCAGTACTAGTTATAGCATTACTTCACATTGGACCACACATTAAGGACAGAGGTCCTACATGAAGAGTAAGTGCACAGTGACTCCGGTGGTTGACTTAATAATTTGACACTCTTGTTTATGGCGTCAGTAATCTCCCTAGGCTCTAGTCATGAGTTGCCAAGGCTATGGAAGCCTTTGAGTTCACCAACTCTGATCTTATTTACACAGGTTTATAGTCAAAGTGGAAGTTCTCTCCTCCCTTCAGAGAAAGGTACCTCCTTTTTGATGGTCCGTTCTTTCTATTGGGATCTAAATCACAGAGATATTTCATTCAGGTGTTTTTTTTTTTTTATTTTTGACAGAGTGTCTTGGCTTTTCATACCTGAAATACTTGTTTAGCTGGATCCAAATGCCTTAAAGGCTGATTGTGAGGCAAGAGTGCTTTTTAGGAAATCTGCCATTCTATGAGTCTGCTGTGTATCGTTCTCTCCATTTTTATTCTATCAGTTAGTATTAGCAGACACTAGTCTTGTTTGTGTGATCCCTTTGACTCTTAGACCTATCAGTGTGATCAATTGTGAACTGAAGATGATCATTTGGACTAGTGAGATGGCATTGGTACATGCCACCTTGATGGGATTCTATTGGAATCCACTGGCACGTTTCTAACTCCATCATTTGGGGCAAGTCTGATTGAGCATGCCCCAAATTGTACATCTACTCCCTCTCTTATTTCCCCTCTTATATTTAACAGGGATCACTTTTCAGTTAAATTTAAACACCTAAGAATAATTGTGTGTTAATTAGAGAGTTCAACCAATAGTATTAAGTAGAACAAAAAATACTGATCGGGATAAAGTATTAAATTATACATCAACAGTCAGGACAAGGGCTGATCAAGTCACTGTTTCTCATAGTGCCCATTTCACTTCAACAGGGTTCCCCTTTGGTGTTCAGTTAGTTGTAGCCGATCAAGGAAAGCAAATGATATTTGTCCCTTTGGGACTGGCTTAATTCATTCAGCATGATGTTTTCCAGATTCCTCCATCTTGTTGCAAATGACTGGATTTCATTG
>CM027386.1:78327645-78350037 GCA_015711505.1 Sylvilagus bachmani | reverse complement strand
AGTATTCTATAGAGTACATGTCCCATAATTTCTTTATCCAGTCTACTCTTGATGGGCATATGGTTGGTTCCAGGTCTTAGCTATTGTGAATTGAGCTGCAATAAACATTAATATGCAGAGAGATTTTTTGTTTGCCAATTTAATTTCCTTTGGGTAAATTCCAGGTAGTGCAATGGCTGAGTTGTATGGTAGGGTTATAATCAGGTTTCTAAGGAATCTCTAGACTGACTTCCATAGTGGCTTAACAAGTTTGCATTCCCACCAACAGTGGGTTAGTGTCCCTTTTTCCCCAAATCCTCGCCAGCATCTGTTGTTGGTAGATTTCAGAATGAGAGCCATTCTAACTGGGTTGAGGTGAAACCTCATTGTGGTTTTGATTTGCATTTCCCTGATTGCTAGTGACCCTGAACATTTTTCATGTGTCTGTTGGCTATTTGGATTTCCTCTTTGGAAAAATGTGTATTGAGGTCATTGTTCCATCTCTTAAGTGGGTTGTTCGTTTTGATGTTGTGGAGTTTCTTGATCTCTTTGTAGATTCTAGTTATTAATCCTTTATCTGTTGCATAGTTTGCAAATATTATTTCCCATTCTGTCGGTTTCCTATTCACTTTCCTGATTATTTCTTTTGAAGTACAGAAACTTCTCAATTTGATGCAATCCCAAATGTTAATTTTGGCTTTGACTGCCTGTGCCTCTGGGGCCTTTTCCAAGTAATCTTTGCCGGTACCTATATCTTGTAGGGTTTCTCCAATGTTTTCTAATGATTTGATGTTGTCGGGTCATAGATTTAGGTCTTTAATCCATGTTGAGTGGATTTTTGTGTAAGGTGTAAGGTAGGGGTCTTTCTTCATGCCTCTGCATGTGGAAATCCATTTTTCCAAGTGCCATTTATTGAATAGACTGTCCTTACTCCAGGGATTGGTCTTGGAACCTTGATCACATATAAGTTGGCTGTAGATGTTTGGATTGATTCCTGGTGTTTGTGTTCCATTGGTCTATCCATCTATTTCTGTACCAGCTGTGTTGATAACAACTGCCCTGTAATATGTCCTGAAATCTAGTATTGTGATGCCTATGGCTTTTTCTGCTGTACAAGATTGCTTTAGCTATTTGAGGTCTCCTGTGTCTCCATATGAATTTCAGCATCATTTTTTCCAGATCTGAGAAGAATATCTTTGGTAGTTTGATTGGTATTTCATTGAATCTGTAAATTGCTTTTGGGAGAATGTACATTTTGATTATGTTGATTCTTCCAATCCATGAGCATGGAAGATTTCTCCATTTTTTGTATCCTCTTCTATATATTTCTTTACGATTTGGTAAGTCTCATCATAGAGGTATTTAACATCCTTGGTTAAGTTTCTTCCAAGGTATTTGATTGTTTTTGTGGCTATTGAGAATGCGATTGATCTTAGCAGTTCTTCCTCAGCCGTGGCATTGTCTGTGTTTACAAAGGCTGTTGATTTTTGAGCACTTATTTTATATCCTGCTTCTTTGCCGAACAGTTCTATGATTTCCAAAAGTCTCTTAGTAGAGTTCTTTGGATTCCCTAAATAATGAATCATATCATCTGCAAAGAGGGATAGTTTGACTTCTTCCTTCCCAATTTGTATCCCTTTAATTTCTTTCTCTTACCTTATGGCTCTGGCTAAAACTTGGAGAACTATATTTCATAGCAGTGGTGAGAGTGGGCATCCCTGTCTGGTACCAGAATTCAGTGCACATGCTTCCAACTTTTCCCCATTCAATAGGATGGTGGCGGTGGGTTTTTCATAAATTGCTTTGATTGTATTGAGGAATGTGCCTTCTATACCCAGTTTGCTTAGGGTTTTCATCATGAAAGGGTGTTTTATTTTATCAAATGCTTTCTCTGCATCTATTGAGATGACCATATGGTTTTTCTTCTGCAGTATGTTAATGTGGTGTATCACGTTGATTGTTTTGCGAACATTGAACCATCCCTGCATACCATGGATAAATCCCCCTTGGTCTGGGTGGATGATCTTTCTGATGTCTTGTTGCCTTCTATTGGCCAGAATTTTATTGAGGATTTTTGCATCTATGTTCATCAGGGATATTGGTCTGTAATTTTATTTCAATCTTGCATCTTTATTATGGCTTAGGGATTAAGGTGATGCTGGCTTCATAGAAACAATTTTGGAGGATTCTGTGTTTTTTGATTGTTCTGAATAGTTTGGGAAGAATTGGAGCTAGTTCTTCTTTAAATGTCTGGTAGAATTCAGCAGTGAATCCATCTGGTCCTGAGATTTTTTGTTGGGAGGGCCTTTATTACTGTTTCAATTTCTGACTCAGTTATGTGTCTGTTTAGGTTTTCTATGTCTTCCTGGTTCAATTTAGGTAGGTTGCATGTATCCAGAAATCTATCCATTCCTGATAGGTTTCCCTGTTTGCTGGCATACAAGTCCTTGTAGTGATTTCTGATGATTCTTTTTATTTCTGTGGTGTTTGTTGTTACCTTTCCTTTTTTTTCTCTGATTTTATTGATTTGGGTCTTTTCCCTTCTTTTTTAATTAGTTGGGCCAATGGGGTGTCATTTTTGTATATTTTTCAAAAAAGCCAGCTCCTCGTTTGGCTGATTTTTTTGTAATGTTTTTGGATTCAATCCTATTGATTTCTTCTCTCATTTTAATTATTACACTTCCACTAGATTTGTGTCTTGCTTGCTGTAGTATTTATAGATCCTTGAGATGCATTGAAAGCTCATTCATTTGGTGCCTTTCCAATTTCTTGATGTATGCACCTATTATCATAAACTTTCCTCTTAATACTGCTTTTGCTGTATCCCATATGTTTTGGTATGTTGTGCTGATTTATTCTTTGATTTCTTCTATGACCCATTGTTCATTCAGGAGCATGTTGTTCAATCTCCATGTGTTTGCATATGCTCTAGGGATTCCTGAGTTGCTAATTTCCAACTGCATTCCTTTATGGTCTGTGAAGCTTCATCGTATGATTCTAATTCTTTTGAATTTGCTGAGACTTGCTTTATGGCCTAGTAATTTGTCAATCCTAGAGAAGGTTCCATGTACTGCTGATAAGGATATAATCTCTACGTGTTGGATAAAAAATTCTGTAGATATCTGTTAGAGCCATTTGGTCTATAGTGTCATTTAAATCTACTGTCACTTAAATCTACTTGTTGATCTTCTGTCCGATTGATCTGTCTATTTCTGAGAGTGGAGTATTGAAGTCCCCCAGTATATTGTATTGGGGCCTAAGTCTCCCTTTAAGTCCGTTGACAAGCCTTTTAAATAAACAGGTGTTCTGTAATTAGGTGCATATACATTGATAATCGTTATATCTTCCTTTTGAATGGATCCCTTAATCATTATATAGTGCCCCTCTTTGTCTCTCCTAATAATTTTTGTGGTAAAGTTTATTATGTCTGATATTAAGATGGCTACACCCACTCTTTCTTCATTTCTGTTGGCATGGTATATCTTTTTCCAGCTTTTCACTTTCAGTCTGTATGCATCTTTGTTAGAAAGATATGTTTCTTGTAAGCAGCAAATAGATAGGTTTTGTTCCTTACCCCATTCAGCCAATCTGTGTCTTTTAACTGGACAGTTCAGGCCATTAATGTTCAATGTGACTATTGATAAGTAGTAACTTTGCCCTGCCATTTTCCCACAGATATTTTTTAAAATATGCTTTGAGTTTCCTGTGATCTTTTGCTGTGAAGTTTCTTTCCTTTACCTTCTTTCATATTGATGACCGTGTTTCTGTGTGTAACACATCTTTAAGCAACTTTTGCAGGGCTGGACGAGTGGTGACAAATTCTTTCAATTTCTGTTTGCTGTGAAATGTCTTTATTTCACCTTCATACACAAATAAGAGCTTTGCAGGATATACTATTCTGCGCTGGCAGTTTTTCTCTCTTAGTACCTGGGCTATATCTCGCCATTCCCTCCTAGCTTGTAGGATTTCTGATGAGTAGTCGCTGCGAGTTTAATTGTAGACCCTCTGAGAATAATCTGGCATTTCTCTCATGTACATTTTAGATTCTTTTCTTTACGTTTCACTGTGGTGAGTTTGATTACAATGTGTTGTGGTGAGCAACTCTTTTGGTCATGTTTACTAGGGGTTCTATGTGTTTCCTGTACTAGGATTTCTCTGTCCTTCTCCAAACCTGGGAAATTTTCTGCTTGTATCTCACTAAAAAGGCCTTCTAAACATTTCTCTCTATATATGCCTTCAGGTACCCCTAGAATCCGAATGTTGGGTTTTTTAATAGTATCCTATGGATTCCCGACAATATTTTTTAGATTTCTAATTTCCTCTTCTTTCCTTGGCTTGACTATATTTTCCTGTTCTCTGTCTTCTAAGTTCGATATTCTCTCTTCTGCTTCACTGACCCTGTTTTTAAGGCTCTCTAATATATTTGTCATTTGTTCTATTTTTTTCTTCATTTCATTTTGATTTCTCTTCACTATCACACTTTCATGTTCTACTAGTTTCTACGTTTCATTTTGATTCCTCCTTAAGATTTCATTTTCACGAGAGAGATTTTCTATCCTGTGCAGTAAGGATTTCTGTAGTTTAAGCATATGTTTTTTTTTTAAATTTCTAAATGTTCTTATCATAAATTTTTTTGAAATCCATATCTTCATTTCTTCTATCTCATAATCTTCATAATCTTGGCTTGGGGTGTCTTGTTCATTTGTGGGAGTCATAATGTCTTCCTTGTTGTTGTTTCCTCAGTTTCTTTGTTTGTTGCTTGGCACTGTGGAGATATTCTTTGGATGCTTCTTCCCTCGCTGTGGTGTTTTTTTCTCATTATACTATGATTGCAGTAAGTGGACTGTCTGCTTTTGATGGAACCTTAGAGGCTTGAGATGGGTGTGGCCAGAGAGCTCTGTTTGGTTCTCCAGGATTAAGGTTGTCCCAAAAGTGACACACCCAGGTTAGGCATGGGAAATCTCTCTCTCTCTCTCTCTCTCTCTCTCTCTGTGTGTCTCTCTCTCCCTTCTCTTTCTCTTTTGATTCAGAATGGAAGTAATTCCACACAACTGAGCAGAATTGAAGGTAGTCAGCTTCTGATCTATGGCTCCTGTGGGTATAATATTTGCCTGCTCTTTCCCAAGGACCACACAGGGAATCAGTGCTGCCCTCAGTGTGGGCTCAAATTATGCAGTCTCTCCCCGGGTTGCCAAGGTTACCGAATTGTAGCGTCTTGGAAAGTACTCATGTGAACTCACTGATTTCTCTCACCCACCGTCTCTTTTTTATAGTCTCAGTTCATTACCTCCACACATTCACTAGGACCTAACTTCCTATTATTTCACTCCTCCCTGCAGAGTCAGAGTTTTCTGCTTGGCTGAGGGCAGGCACAGCCCTGAGGTCATGCAGTGTTACGTATGTCCAAAACGGTGCCTGCTCTTTGTCTTGCTCAAATTTGAGAGGTGAGTGGAGAGAGAGACAGTGTCTATACTGGTCCCTTTTTTTCTCCCTCTCCTCTAGTTAGCATGGTGAACTTTCCCCCATGGGACTTCAAGCCTTGTTCCTTCTAGGCTCCTCCTTCTACTTTCCCAGTGGTGTCTTGGGCTACTGAGGTTTGGCTCACCTCGCCTTCCAGCCCTGCTGTGTAGATTCCTGATTTGGATTCTTTCTTGGTTATTTTTCTGTTTAGGCTTTCTATAACTTCATGGCTCATTTCATGTAGATTGTATGATTCTAGCAATTATCCATTTCTTCTAGGTTTCTCATTTTCTTGGCATATAGATCTTTGTAGTAATTTGTGATTTTTTTATATTTCTGTGATGTCTGCTGTAACATTTCCATTTTCATCTCTAATTTTATTAATTTGTGTTTTATTCCTCCTTTTTATGTTATTTGGGCCAACGGTATTTTAATTTTGTTTATTTTTTTCAAAATACAGGCTCTTCATTTTGCTGATCTTTTGAATTTTTATGAATTCAATTTTGATGATTTCTTCTCTGATTTTAAACATTTTTTTCTTCTACTAGGTTTGACTTGGTTGCTATTATTTTTCTTTTTTTAAAACTTTTATTTAATGAATATAAATTTCCAAAGTACAGCTTATGGATTACAATGGCTTCACCCACCCAAATTCCCTCCCACCAGCAACCCTCCCCTTTCCAAAACCCTCTCCCCATCCATTCACATCAAGATTCATTTTCAATTTTTTTATACACAGGAGATCAGTTTACTATATATAAAGTAAAGATTTCAACAGTTTGCCCTCACATAGTGACACAAAGTGAAAAATATTGTTGGAGTACTAGTTACAGCATTAAATTAAAATGTAAAGCACATTAAGGACAGAGATTCTACATGATTTTTAAAAAAATTATTTTTCTATGCAGTTTCCAATTTAAAGCCAAGTTTTTTTTTTCATTTTCAATTATCTTTATACACAGAATATCTATTCAGTATATACTAAGTAAAGATTTCATCAGTTTGCACCCACACAGAAACACAAGGTGTAAAAATACTGTTTCAGTACTAGTTATAGTATTACTTCACATTGGATGACACATTAAGGACAGATCCCTCATGAGACGTAAGTACACAGTGACTCCTGATGTTAATTTAACAATTTGACACTCTTGTTTATGGCGTCAGTAATCTCCCTAGGCTCTAGTCATGAGTTGCCGAGGCTATGGAAGCCTTTTGAGTTTGCTAACTCTGATCTTATTCTGACAGGGTCATAGTCAAAGTGGAGGTTCTCTCCTCCCTTCAGAGAAAGGTACCTCCTTCTTCGATGGCCCCATTCGTTCCACTGGGATCTCACTCACAGAGATCTTTCATTTAGGTCTTCTTTTTTTTTCCAGAGTGTCTTGGCTTTCCATGCCTAAAATACTCTCATGGGCTCTTGAGCCAGATCTGAATGCCTTAAGGGCTGATTCTGAGCCCAGAGTGCTATTTAGGACATCTGCAATTCTATAAGTCTGCTGTGTATCTCACTTCCCATGTTGGATCATTCTCTCCATTTTTTATTCTATCAGTTGTTATTTGCAGACACTAGTCTTGTTTGTATGATCCCTTTGACTCTTAGACCTATCAATGTGATCAGTTGTGAACTGAAGATGATCATTTGGACTAGTGAGATGGCATTGGTACATCTCCTCCCTCTCTTATTCCCACTCTTATATTTCACAGGGATCACTTTTCAGTTAAATTTAAACACCTAAGAATAATTGTTTGTTAATTACAGAGTCCAACCACTAGTACTAGGATAAAAAATACTAAAATGGAAAAAGTATTACATTGTACATCAACAGTTAGGACAAGGGCTGATCAAGTCACTGTTTCTCATAGTGCCCATTTCACTTCAACAGGGTTCCCCTTTGGTGTTCAGTTAGTTGTAGCCGATCAAGGAAAACAAATGATATTTGTCCCTTTGGGACTGGCTTAATTCATTCAGCATGATGTTTTCCAGATTCCTCCATCTTGTTGCAAATGACCGGATTTCACTGGTTTTTTTTACTGCTGTATAGTATTCTATAGAGTACATGTCCCATAATTTCTTTATCCAGTCTACTCTTGATGGGCATATGGTTGGTTCCAGGTCTTAGCTATTGTGAATTGAGCTGCAATAAACATTAATATGCAGAGAGATTTTTTGTTTGCCAATTTAATTTCCTTTGGGTAAATTCCAGGTAGTGCAATGGCTGAGTTGTATGGTAGGGTTATATTCAGGTTTCTGAGGAATCTCCAGACTGACTTCCATAGTGGCTTAACCAGTTTGCATTCCTACCAACAGTGGGTTAGTGTCCCTTTTTCCCCACATCCTCGCCAGCATCTATTGGTGGATTTCTGAATGTGAGCCATTCTAACTCGGGTATGTTGAAACCTCATTGTGGTTTTGATTTGCATTTCCCTGATTGCCAGTGATCTTGAACTTTATTTCATGTGTCTGTTGGCTATTTGGATTTCCTCTTTTAAAAAATGTCTATTGAGGTCCTTGGCTCATCTCTTAAGTGGGTTGTTTGTTTTGATGTTGTGAAGTTTCTTGATTTCTTTGTAGATTCTTGTTATCAACCCTTTATCTGTTGCATAGTTTGCAAATATTTTTTCCCATTCTGTTGGTTGCCTCTTCACTCTCCCGACTATTTCTTTTTAGTACAGAAACTTCTCAATTTGATGCAATCCCAAATGTTAATTTTGGCTTTGACTGCCGGTGCTCCTGTGGTATTTTCAAAGAAGTCTTTGCCAGTACCTATATCTTGAAGGGTTTGTCCAATGCTCTCTAATAATTTGATGGTGTTGGGTCGTAGATTTAGGTCTTTAATCCATGTTGAGTGGATTTTTGTGTAAGGTGAAAGGTATTTCATTGAATCTGTAAATTGCTTTTGGGAGAATGGACATTTTGATGATATTGATTCTTCCTATCCATGAACATGGGTGATTTTTCCATTTTTTGGTATCCTCTTCTATTTCTTTTTTTAAGATTTTGTAATTTTCATTGTAGTTATCTTTAATGCCCTTGGTTAAGTTTATTCCAAGGTATTTGATTGTTTTTATAGCTATTGTGAATGGAATTGATTCTAATTCTTTTGAATTTGCTGATACTTGCTTTATGGCCTAGTAATTTGTCTTTAACTTCGTGTTTACAAACAAATAATTCATGTTGCCCACGGTTACTGTAGCATTCTGCCTAGATAACTTGAGTGTGTAGGGTTTTGGTCTCCAGTGAGCTCCATTACATTCAGCAGCAAGAAATCAAAATATTTCATGCTAAACATCATTCAAAACTGTGAAGTCCATGAATATTGTCCAGAAAATAGAAAGAAACACAGAGGCTGTAGCAAGATCTGAGATTAGTTAGCCACACGGGAGCCATATATTTCTGTGTTCATCGAACCATATCCTTAAAGGGTGTTGTGGAATTCTGGTGAAATGGACCGAGCAACTCACAGTCAAACTGATTTTGGAGAAAAGGAAAATTCTTCTCATCTGCAATTGTCTTTCATTTCCAGTTTACAAACAAAATAATTCATGGTGCCCATGGTAACTGTAGCATTCTGCCTAGAAAACTCCAATGTGCAGGGTTTTTCATCCAGTTCCCTGAATTGCATTCAGCAGCAAGAAAACAAAATATTACATGCTAAAAATAATTCAAAACAGTGAAGTTCATGAATAATGTCCAGAAAACACAAACCCAGAGACTGTAGCAAGATCCTGGATTCAGTTAGCCACACCCAAACCGGATATTCCCATTTTGATCCAGCCATATCCATAAAGAGTGTTGTTGAATTTGGGTGAAATGGATCCAGAAAATCACAGTCAAACAGATTTTGGAGAAAAGTAAAATTCTTCTCATCGACAAATGTCTTTCATTTCATGTTTACAAACAAATAATACATGTTGCCCATGGTTTCTGTAGCATTCTGCCTAGAAAACTTGAATGTGTATGATTTTTGTATCCAGTCCCTCCATTGCATTCAGCAGCAAGAAAACGAAATATTACATGGTAACATTCATTTACAACCGTGAAGTTAATGAATAGTGTCCAGAAAACACAGAGACTGTAACAAGACCTGGTATTGAGTTAGCCACGTGCAAACCAGATATTCGGGGTTTGAATCAGCCATAACCGGACAAAGTGTTGTTGAATTTGTCTGAAAGGGACCCAGAAAATCAGAGTGAAACTGATTTTTGAGAAAAGAAAATTCTTCTCATCAGCAAGTGTCTTTAATTTCATGTTTACAAACAAATAATTCATGTTGCCCACGGTTACTGTAGCATTCTCTCTAGAAAACTCGAGTGTATAGGCTTTTGTATCCAGTTCCCTCCATTGCATCCAGCAGCAAGAAAAGCAAATATTACATGCAAAAAATTATTCAAAATCATTAAGTCCATGAATAATGTCCAGAAAACACAAACAAACCCAGAGGCTGTAGCAATCTCTGGGATTCAGTCAGCCACACCAAAACCGGATATTTCCATTTTGATCCAGCCATATCTGGCCAAAGTGTTGTGGTAATCATCTGAAAAAAAAACCAGAAAATCAAAGTCAAACTGATTTTGGAGAAAAGTAAAATGCTTCTCTTCAGCAAGCATCTTCATTTTCATGTTTACAAAGAAATAATTCATGTTGCCCACCGTTACTGTATCCTTCTGCCTCGAAAACTCAAATGTGTACAACTTTTTTATGCAGTTCCCTCCCTTGCATTCAAAGGCAAGAAAAGCAAATATTACATGCTAAAATTTATTCATAACCGTGTAGTCCATGAATAATGTCCAGAAAACACAAACAAACAGAGAGGCTGTAGCAAGATCTTTGTTTGAGTTACCCACACAGATCTGGATATTTCCGTTATGATCCAGCAATATCCGGATGAAGTGTTGTGGAATTCGACCTGAAACGGACCCAATAAATCACAGTTGCACTGGTTTTAGAGAAGAGTAAAATTCTTCTCATCGGCAAGTGTCTTCAATTTCATGCTTACAAGAAAATAATTCATTTTGCCCACGATTACTGTAGCACTGTGCCTAGAAAACTCGAATGTTTAGGGTTCTTGTAGCCAGTGCCCTCCGTTGTATTCCACAGCAAGAAAACAAAATGTTACATGCTAAAATTCATTAAAAGCCATGCAATGTATGAAGAATATCCAGAAAACACAAACAAACACAGAGGCTGTAGCAAGATCTGTGATTGAGATAGCTTCACCCAAACCGGTTTTTTCCAGTTTGAACCAGCCATATCCAGACAAACTGTTGTGGAATTCGGGTGAAATGGACCCAGAAAATCACAGTCAAACAGGTTTGGATGAAAGTAAAATTCTTCTCATCGACAACTGTCTTTAATTTCATGCTTACAAACAAATAATTCATGTTGCCCACGGATTATGTTGCATTCTGCCTAGAAAACTTGAATGTGTAGGGTTTTTGTACCCAGTGCCCTTCATTGCATTCCGCAGCAAGAAAACTGAATGTTACATTCTAAAATTCCTTCAAAACCTTGAAGTCTATGCATAATGTCCATAAATCACAAAGAAACACAGAGGCTTGAAGATCTGGGATTGAGTTACCCACACGGGAAGTGGATATTTCCAGTATGAGTCAAACATATCCGGACAAAGTGTTGTGGAATGTGGATGAAATGGACCCAGAAAATCACAGTACAACTGATTTTGGAGAAGAGTAAAATTCTTCTCATCGGCAAATGAGTTTAATTTCATGTTTATAAACAAATAATTCACATTGCCCACAGTTACTGTAGCATTCTACCTAGAAACCTCGAATGCATAGGGTTTTTGTATCCAGTTCCCTTCATTGCATTCAGCAGCAAGAATAGCAAATATTACATGCAAAAAATCATTCAAAACAGTGAAGTCCATGAATAATGTCCAGAAAGCACAAACAAACCCAGAGGCCTAGCAATATCTAGGATCAGTTAGCCACACTCGAACCGGATATTTCCATTTTGATCCAGCCATATCCGGACAAAGTGTTGTGGAATTCGGCTGAAATGGACCTAGAAAATCACAGTCCAACTGATTTTGGAGAAAAGTAAAATTCTCCTCATTGGCAAGTTTCTTTAATTTCATGTTTACAAACAAAAATTTATGTTGCCGTCAGTTAATGTATCATTCTGCCTAGAAAACTCAAATGTGCATGGTTTTTCTATGCAGTTTCACCCATTGCTTTTATCCACAAGAAAACAAAAATATTACATGCTAAAATTCATTCAAAACCGTGAAGTCCATGAATTATGTCCAGAAAACTCAAACAAACCCAGAGGCTGTAGGAAAATCTGGGATTGAATTAGCCACAACCGAACCGGATATTTCCGGGTTGATCCAGCCATATGCAGACTAAGTGTTGTGAAATTCATCTGAAATGTACCCAGAAAATCACATCATACTGATTCCGGAGAAAAGTAAAATTATACTTATCGGCAAGTGCCTTTAATTTCATGTTTAGAAACAAATACATCATATTCCCCATAGTTACTCTAGCATTCTCCCTACAAAACTTGAATGTGTAGGGTTTTGTATCAAATTCCCTGCATTGCCTTCAGCAGCAAGAAAACAAAATATTACATGCTAAAATTTATTCATAACCGTGTAGTCCATGAATAATGTCCAGAAAGCACAAACAAACAAGAGGCTGTAGCAAGTTCTGGGATTGAGTTAGCCACAGGTGAACCGGATATTTCCGGTTTCAACCAGCCATATCCAGACAAAGTGTTTTGGAATTCTGCTGAAATGGAACCAGAAAATCACAGTCAAACTGGTTTTGGAGAAAAGGAAAATTCTCCTCATCGGCAAGTGTCTTTAATTTCATGTTTACAAACAAAAAATTTATGTTGCCGTCAGTTACTGTAGCATTCTGCCTAGAAAACTCAAATGTGTAGGGTTTTTATATCCAATTCCCTGCATTACATTCAGCAGCAAGAAAACAAAATATTACATGCTAAAAATCATTCAAACTGTGAAGTCCATGATTAATGTCCAGAAAACAAAAACAAACACAGAGGCTGTAGCAAGTTCTGGGATTGAGTTAGCCACAAGTGAACTGGAATTTCCTGGTTTGAACCAGCCATATCTGGATTAAGTGTTGTTGAATTTGTCTGAAATGTACCCACAAAATCACAGTCAAACTGATTTTGCAGAAAAGGAAAATTCTACTTATTGGCAAGTGTCTTTAATTTAATGTTTATAAACAAATAATTCATATTGCCCATGGTTGTTTTGTGGAATTCATCCGAAATGGACACGGAAAATCACATCAAACGGATTTCGGAGAAAAGTAAAATTCTTCTCATCGGCAAGTATCATTAATTTCATGTTTACAAACAAATAAATCATGTTTCCAATGAATACTGAAGCAGTCTGCCTAGAAAACTCGATTGTTTAGGGTTTTTGTATCCAGTTCCCTCCATTGCATTCAGCAGCAAGAAAACAAAATATTACATGCTAAAATTCATTCAAAACCGTGAAGTCCATGAAAAATGTCCAGAAAACACAAACAAACACAGAGGCTGTAGGAAGATCTGGGATTGAGTTAGCCACATGCGAAGCAGATATTTCCGGTTTGATCCAGCCATATCCAGACATAGTATGGTGGAATGCAGATGAAATGGACTCAGAAAATCACATTCAAACTGAATTTGGAGAAAAGTAAAATTCTTCCCTTTGGCAATTGTTTTTAATTTCACGCTTACAAATCAATAATTCATGTTGCCCATGGTTACTGTAGCATTCTGCCTAGAAAACTCGAATGTGTAGGGTTTTTGTATCCAGTTGCCTCCATTGCATTCAGCAGGAAGAAAAGCAAATATTACATGCAAAAGATCATTCAAAAACAGTGAAGTCCATGAATAATGTCCAGAAAACACACACAACCGCAGAGGCTACAGCAATATCAGTTAGCAACACCAGAACAGGATATTTCTGTTTTCACACAGCCATAACAAAAAGTGTTGTATTCAGGTGAAATGGACCCGGAAAATCACAGTCCCACTGATTTTTGAGAAACAGAAAGTCTTCTCATCGGAAACTGTCTTTAATTTCATGTTTACAAACAAATAATTCATGTTGCCCATGGTTATTGTAGCATTCTGCCTAGAAAACTCGAATGTGTAGGGATTTCGTAGCCACTGCCCTTGATTGCATTCCGCAGCAAGAACACTAAATATTACATGCTAAAATTCATTAAAAGCCATGCAGTCTATGAAGAATTCCAGAAAACACAAACAAACACAGAGGCTGTAGCAAGATCTGTGATTGAGTTAGCCTCACCAAACCGGTTATTTCTGGTTTGAACCAGCCATATCCGGATAAAGTGTTGTGGAATTCGGGTGAAATGGACCCAGAAAATCACAGTCAAACTGGTTTGGGGGAAAAGTATAGTGCTTCTCATCGAAAACTGTCTTTAATTTCATGCTTACACACCAACAATTCATGTTGCCCATGGTTACTGAAGCATTCTGTCTAGAAAATTTGAATGCATAGTGTTTTTGTATCCAGTGCAATCCATTGCATTCAATGGCAAGAAAACAAAATGTTACATGCTATAATTCATTAAGCCGTGAAGTCTATGAAGAATGTCCAGAAAACACAAGCAAACCAGAGGCTGTAACAAGATCTTGGTTTCAGTAAGCCTCACCCAAAACATTTTATTCCGCTTGGAACCAGCTATATCCGGGAAAAGTATTGTGAAATTTGGGTGAAATGAACCCAGAAAATCGCAGTCAAACTTGTTTTGGAGTAAAGAAAGTTTTTCTCATCGACAACTGTCTTTAATTTCATGCTTACCAACCAATAATTCATGTCGCCCAAGGTTATTGTAGCATTCTGCCTAGAAAACTCGAATGTGTAGGGTTTTCATAGCCAGTGCCCTCCATTTCATTCCACAGCAAGAACACTAAATGTTACATGCTAATATTCATTAAAAGCCATGCAGTCTATGAAGAACATCCAGAAATCACAAACAACCACAGATGCTGTAGCAAGATCTGGAATTCAGTTAGCTTCACCTAAACCGGTTTTTTCCGGTTTGAACCATCCATATCCAGACAAAGTGTTGTGGAATTCCAGTGAAATGGACCCAGAAAATCACAGTCAAACTGGTTTTGGAGAAAAGTATAGTGCTTCTCATTGACAATTGTCTTTAATTTCATGCTTACCAACCAACAATTCATGTTGAAAAAAAACTGCCTTTAATATCATACTTAAAAACACATAATTTATGTTGCCCACAGTTACCATAGCATTCTGCCTAGAAAAATCAAGTGTATAGGGTTTTTGTATCCAGTGCACTCCATTGCATTCAACAACAAGAAAATGAAATGTTACATGCTAAAATTCATTCAAAACCATGCAGCTTATGAAGAATGTCCAGAAAACACAAACAAACACAGAGGTTTTAGCAAGATCTGGGATTGAGTTAGCCTCACAAAAACAGATTTATCCTGTTTGAACCAGTCATATCCCAAAAAAGTGTTGTGGAATTCGGGTGAAATGGACCCAGAAAATAACAGTTCAACTGGTTTTGAAATAAGAAAAGTTATTCTCATCGACAACTGCCTTAAATTTAAGGCTAACAAACACATAATTCATGTTGCCCACGGGTTACTATAGCATTCTGCCTAGAAATCTAGAATGTGTATGGTTTCTGTATCCAGTTCCCTCCATTGCATTCAGCAGCAAGAAAACGAAATGTTACATGCTAAAATTCATTCAAAACCGTGAAGTCCATGAAAAATGTCCAGAAAACACAAACAAACACAGAGGCTGTAGCAAGTCTGTGATTGAGTTAGCCTCACCAAACTGTTTTTTGCCGTTTTGAACCTGCCACATCCTCACAAAGTGTTGTGGAATTTGGGTGAAAAAAGGACCCGGAAAATCAGAAACTGATTTTGGGGAGACGTAAAATTCTTCTCATCGACAACTGTCTTTAATTTCATGCTTACAAACAAATAATTCATGTTGCCAATGGTTACTGTAGCATTCTGCCTAGAAAACTCGAATGTGCAGGGTTTTTGTATCCAGTGCCCTCCATTGCATTCATCAACAAGAAAACTAAATGTTTCATGCTAAAATTCATCCAAAACCATGCAACCTATCAAGAATGTACAGAAAACACAAACAAACCCAGGAGGCTGTTGCAAATTCTGTGAATGAGTTAGCCTCACCCCAACCCCCCAACCATTTTTTTTTCCGGTTTGATCCAGCCATATCCAGAAGAAGTGTTGTGCAATTCAGGTGAAATGGACCCTGAAAATCAGAAACTGGTTTTGGAGAAAAGTAAAATTCGACTCAACGACAACTGTCTAAGTTCATGCTTAGAAACAAATAATTGTGTTGCCCACGAATACTGTTGCATATTCCCTAGAAAATTCGAATATGTAGGTTTTTTGTATCCAGTGCCCTCCATTGCATTCAGCAGCAAGAAAACAAAATGTTACATGCTAAAATTTATTGAAAACCGTGCAGTCTGTGAAGAATGCAATGAACACACAAACAAAAACAGGAGGATGTAGCAATATACGTGATTGAATTAGCCTCACACAAACTGGTTTTTTGGGGTTTGAACCAGCCATATCCGGACAACGTGTTGTGAAATTTGGGTGAAATGGAACCAGAAAATCTGAAACTAGTTTTGGAGAAAAGTAGAATTCTTTTTATCAACAATTGCCTTTAATTTCATGCAAACAAACACATAATTCCTCTTGCCCACGGTTACTGTAGCATGCTGCCTAGAAAACACAAATTTGCAGGTGTTTTTTTTATCCAGTACCCTCCATTGCATTCAGCAGCAAGAAAACGAAATGTTGCATGCTAAAATTCATTAAAAACCATGCAGTCTATGAAGAATGCCCAGAAAACACAAACAAAAACAGAGGCTGTAGCAAGATTTGTGACTGAGTTAAATTCACCCAAACCAGTTTTTTTCCAGTTTGAACAAGCCATATCTGCACAAAGTGTTGTGGAATTCGGGTGAAAAAAGGACCCGGAAAATCTGAAACTGGTTTTGGAGAAAAGTAAATTCCTTTTATCGACAACTGCCTTTAATTTAGGGCTAACAAACACATAATTCATGTTGCCCACGATTACTCTAGCATTCTGCCTAGAAAACTCAAATGCCTAGAAAACTCCAGTGCCCTCCATTGCATTCAGCACCAAGAAAACTAAATGTTACATGCTGAAATTCATTCAAAAAAGTGCATTTTATGAAGAATTTCCACGAAACACAAACAAAAACAGAGGCTGTAGCAACATCTGGGATTGAGTTAGCCTCACACCAATCGCTTTTTTCTAGTTGGAACCAGCCATATCTGGAAAAAGTGTTTAGGAATTTGGGTGAAATGGACCCAGAAAATCACAGTCAAACTAGTTTTGGAAAATTGTAAAGTTATTCCATCGATAACTGTCTTAAAATTTGTGCTTACAAACGAATAATTTATGTTCCCCATGGTTATTATAGCACTCTGCCTAGAAAACTTGAATGAGTAGGGTTTTTGTATCCAGTGCCCTCCATTTATTCAGCAGGAAGTCAATGAAATGTACATGCTAAAATTCATTCAACACCATGCAGTCTATGAAGAATGTCCGGAAAGCGCAAACAAAAACAGAGATTGTAGCAAGATCTGTGATTGTGTTCGCCTCACCCAAACGGGATTTTTCTGGTTTGAACCAGCCTTATCCAGACAAATTGTTGTGGAATTCGGGTGAAATGGACCAGAAAATCACAGTCAAACTGGTTTTGGAGCAAAGTAAAGTTCTTCTCATCGGCAACTATCTTAATTTCATGCTTATATATGAAAAATTCATGTTGCCAATGGTTATTACAGCATTCTGCTTAAAAAATTCGAGGGTGTAGGATTTTAGTTACATGCTAAAATTCATTAAAATCCATGCAGTCTATGAAGAATGTCCAGAAAACACAAACAAACACAGAGGCTATAGCAAACTCTGGGATTGAGTTAGCCTCACCTAACCCATTATTTTGGTTTGAACCAGACATATCTGGACAGAGTGTCGTGGGTTGTTGTATCCAGAACCCTCTATTGCATTCAGCAGCAACAAAACTAAATGTTACATGCTAAAATTCATTAAAAGCCGTGTTGTCTACGAATTATGTACAGAAAACACAAACAAACCCAGAGGCTATATGAAGATCTGTGATTGAGTTAGCCTCACCCTAACCGGTTTTCTCCAGTTTGATCAAGCCATATCAGGAGAAACTGTTGTAGAATTCGGGTGAAATGGACCCAGAAAAGAAAACTTCTTTTCATCGACGACTGTCTTAAATTTCATGCTTACAAATGAATAATTCATATTGCCCATGGTTATTATAGCATTGTGCCTGCAAAATTTGAATGTGTAGCATTTTTGCACCCAGTGTCCTCCATTGCATTCAGCAACAAGAAAACTAAATGATACATGCTAAAATTCATTAAAAGCCATGTTGTCTACGAATTATGTACAGAAAACAAAAACAAACACAGAGGCTATATGAAGATCTGTGATTGAGTTAGCCTCACCCAAATTGGATTTTTCTGGTTTCAACCAGTATTATCCGGACAAAGTGTTGTGGAATTCAGGTGAGATGGACCCAGAAAATCACTGTAAACTGGTTTTGGAGAAAAGTAAAATTCTTTTCATCGACAAATGTTCTTAATTTCATGATGAAAAACAAATAATTCATGTTGCCCATGGTTTCTGTAGCATTCTGCCTAGAAAACTCAATTGTGTAAGTTTTTGGATCCAGTGCCATCCATTGCATTCAACAGCAAGAAAACTAAAATTTAGATGTCAAAATTCATTATAATCCATGCAATTTATGAAGAATGTCCAGAAAACACAAACAAACACGGAGGCTCTTGGAAGATCTGGGATTGAGTTAGCCTCTCCCAAATCGGATTTTTCAGGTTTGAACCAGCCATACCCAGACAAAGTGTTGTGGAATGCGGGTGAAATGGACACATAAAATCACACTCAAAATGGTTTTGGAGAAAAGAAAAGTTCTTCTCATCGTCAACTGTCTTAAAAATCATGCTTACAAATGAATAATTCATGTTGCTCTTGGTTATTACAGCATTTTCCCTAGAAAACTCGAATGTTTTTGTATGCAGTGCCCTCCATTCCTTTCAGCAGAAAGAAAATTAAAAGCTACATGCTAAAATTCATTAAAAGCAGTGCAGTCTATGAATAATGTCCAGAAAACACAAACAAACACAGAGGCTGTAGCAAGATCTGTGATTGAGTTAGCCTCACACAAACAGGTTTTTTCTGGTTTCAACCAGTATTATCCGGACAAAGTGTTGTGGAAATCAGGTGAAATGCACCCAGAAAATCACAGTCAAACTGGTTTTGGAGAAAAGTCAAATTGTTCTCATCGACAACTGTCTTTAATTTCATGCTTACAAACAAATAATTCATGTTGCTCACAGTTACTGTAGCATTCTGCCTAGAAAAGTCAAATGTGTAGGGTTTCTGTATCCAGTTCCCTCCATTGCATTCAGCAGCAAGAAAACATAATGTTACATGCTAAAATTCATTCAAAAACGTGCAGTATATGAAGAATGTCTAGAAAACAGTAACAAACACAGAGGCTGTAGCAAGATCTGGGATTGAGTTAGCCTCACACAAACATGTTTCTCCAGTTTGAAACATACATCTTAGGAAAAAGTGTTGTGTAATGTATGTAAAATGGACCCTGACAGTCACAGTCAAATTGATTTTGGAGCAAAGTAAAATTCTTCTCATCGATAACTGTATTTAATTTTATGCCTACAAACAAATAATTCATTTTGCCCACAGTTATTGCAGCAATCTGCCTAGAAAACTCGATTTTGTAGGGTTTTTGTATCCAGTGCCCCCTATTGCATTCAGCGGCAAAAAACTAATGCTTACATGCTAAAATTCATTCAAAGCCATGCAGACTATGACGAATGTCCAGGAAACACAAACAAGTGCAGAGGCTGTAGCAAGATCTCCGAGTTAGCCTCATACAAACAGGTTTTTTCCGCTTGGAACCAGTATTATCCGGACAAAGTGTTGTAGAATTCGGGTGAAATGGACCCAGAAAATCACAATCAAACTGATTTTTGAGAGAAGTAAAATTCTTCTCATTGACAACTGTCTTTAAATTCATGTTGCCCATGGTTACTGTAGCATGCTGCCCAGAAAACACAAATGTGCAGGGTTTTTTTTTTATCCAGTGCCCTCCACTGCATTCAGCAGCAAGAAAATGAAATGTTACATGCTAAAATTCATTGAAGCCCATGCAGTCTGTGAAGAATGTCCAGAAAACACAAACAAACACAGAGGCTATAGCAAGATCTGGGATTGAGGTAGCCTAAACCAAACCGTTTTTTTCTGGTTTAAACCAGCCATATCTGGAAAAAATTGTTTGGAATTCATGTGAAATGGAACCAGAAATCACAGTCAAACTGTTTTCGGGGAAATGTAAAATTCTTCTCATTGATAACTGTTCTATATTGACGACAACACACACATAATTCATGTTGCCCACGGGTTCTGTAGCATTCTGCCGAGAGAACTCAATTGTGTAGGGTTTTTGTATCCAGTGACCTCCATTGCATTCAGCAGCAAGAAAACTAAATGCTACATGCTAAAATTCATTAAAAGCCAAGCAGTGCATGAATAAAGTCCAGAAAACAAACAAACACAGAGGCTGCAGCAAGATCTGTGATTGAGTTAGCCTCACACAAACAAGCGTTTTTCCGGTTTGAACCAGCCATATTCAGAAATTGTGTTGTGGAATTCAGATGAAATGGTCCCAGAAAATCACACTCAAACTGGACTTGGGAAATATAAAATACTTCTCATTGACAAATGTTCTTAACTGCATGATGACAAACACATAATTCATGTTGCCCACGGTTTGTGTATCATTCTGCCTAGAAAACTCGAATGTGTAGGGTATTTGTATCCAGTGCCATCCACTGCATTCAGCAGCAAGAAAATGAAATGTTACATGCTAAAATTCATTAAAAGCCTAGGAAGAATGTCCTGAAAACACAAGCAAACACAGAGGCTGTAGCAAGATCTGGGATTGAGTTAGCCTCACCCAAACTGTTTTATTCTGGTTTTACCAGCCATATCCAGAGAAAGCATTGTGGAATTCGGGTGAAATGGATCCAGAAATAACACTCAAACTGGTTTTGTAGAAAAGAAAAGTTCTTCTCATCATCAACTGTCTTAAATTTCATGCTTACAAATGAAAAATTCATATTGCTCATGGTTATTATAGCATTTTCCCTAGAAAACTCAAATGTGTAGGGTTTTTGTATCCAGTGCCCTCCATTCCTTTCAGCAGAAAGAAAACTAAAAGCTACATGCTAAAATTCATTCAAAGCCGTGCTGTCTATGAATAATGTCCAGAAAACACAAACAAACTCAGAGACTGTTGCAAAATCTGTGGTTGAGTTAGCCTCACACAAACAGATTTTTTCTGATTTCAACCAGCCATATTCAGAAAATGTGTTGTGGAATTCGTGTGAAATGCACCCAGAAAGTCACAGTAAAACTGTCTTTGGAGCAATGTACAATTCCTCTCATCGACAACTGTCTTTAATTTCATGCTTACAAACAAATAATTCTGTAGCATTCTGCCTAGAAAACTCGAATGTGCAGGGTTTCTCTATCCAGTGCCCTCCATTGCATTCAGCAGCAAGAAAACATAATGTTACATGCTAAAATTCATTCAAAGCCATGCAGTATATGAAGAATGTCCAGAAAACACAAACAAAAATGGAGGCTGTAGCTAGATCTCAGATTTATTTAGCCTAACACAAACCTATTTTTTCCGGTATGAACCAGCCATAGCCGGAAAAAGTGTTGTGGATTTCGGGTGAATTGGACCTAGAAAATCACAGCAAAATTGGCTTTGGAAAAAAAGAAAAATTCTTCTCATCGACAACTGTCTTTAACTTCATGCTCAGCAACCAATAATTCATGTTGCCCACGGTTACTGTAGCATTCTGATTAGAAAACTCGAATGTGTAGGGTTTTTGTATCCAATGCCTTCCATTAAATTCAGCAGCAAGAAAACGTTATGGTACATGTTATAATACATGAAACACTGTGCACTCTATCAAGAATGTCCAGAAAACACAAACAAACACAGAGGCTGTAGCAAGATCTGTGATTGAGTTAGCCTCACAGAAACAGGGTTTTTGGTTTGAACCAGCCATATCCGGAGAAAGCGTTGTGGAATTCGGGTGAAATGGACCCAGAAAATACAGTCAAACTGGTTTTGGAGCAAAGTCAAATTCTTCTCATCGACAACTGTCTTTAATTTCAGGCTGACCAACCAATAATTCATGTTGCCCACGGTTACTGTAGCATTCTGCCTAGAAAACTCCAATGTGTAGGGTCTCTCTATCTAGTGCCCTCCATTGCATTCAGCAACAAGAAAACTAAATGTTACATGCTAAAATTCATTCAAAAGCTTGCAGTCTATGAAGAATCTCCAGAAAACACAAACAAACACAGAGGCTATATGAAGATCTGTGATTGATTTAGCCTCACCCAGACCGTTTTTTTCTGTTTTGAACCAGTTATATCTGGACAAAGTGCTGTGGAATTCAGGAGAAAAATGTTGTGCTTGAGGGAGTGCTGACAGAGGAGCACCACACACTGAAAAAGTTTTAAAGTCCTTTTTTGCTGGCAGCCGAGAGTGGGCTCATGCCCCCAAAGAACTCTCGACTCCAAAGCTGCAGGATTTTTAAAGGCAAAAACCACAAAATCTGGAGGGGAATTCATGGTTGTTAGGAAAAGGGGGGAATACATTGTTAATTGAGGTCCAGCTGACCTAAAAGCTATGCGAAACTAGTATTAATTATAATCTTGACAATACCAGTTACAATCTTAACAATTATCAATTATGATCTTGACATTAATCCAAATACCAGTTTTAATTATATGT
>CM027386.1:78303904-78327145 GCA_015711505.1 Sylvilagus bachmani | reverse complement strand
TCTTTAATTTCATGCTTACAAACAAATAATTCATGTTGCAATTGGTTACCATATCATTCCACCTAGAAAAATCGAATCTGTAGGGATTTTGTATCCAGTGCCCTCCACTGCATTCAGCAGCTAGAAAACTAAATGTTGCATGCTAAAATTCATTCAAAACCCTGCAGTCTATCAAAAATATCCAGAAAACACAAAAAAACACTGAGGTTGTAGCAAGATCTGTGATTGAGTTAGCCTCACCCAAACCGGTTTTTTATGGTATGAACCAGTATTATCCAGACAAAGTGTTGTGGAATTCATGTGAAATGGACCCAGAAAATCACAGTCAAACTGGTTTTGGAGAAAAGTAAAATTCTTCTCATTGACAACTGTCTTTAATTTCATGCTGAGAAACAAATAGTGCATGCTGCCCACTGTTACTCTAGCATTCTGCCTTGACAACTCGAATGATTAGGGATTTTGTATCCAGTGCACTCCATTGCATGCAGCAGCAAGAAAAGCAATTGTTACATGCTAAAATTCATTCAAAACCGTGCAGCCTATGAAGACTGTTCAGAAAACACAAACAAACTCTGAGGCTGCAACAAGATCTGTGATTGAGTTAGCCTCACACAAATGGGATTTTTTCTGGTTTGAACCAGCCATATCCAACAATGTGTTGTGGAATTTGGGTGAAATGAACCGAGAAAATTACAGTCAAACTGGTTTTGTAGAAAAGTAATATTGTTCTCATTGGCAAATGTCTTTCATTTCATGCTTACAAACAAATAATTCATGTTGCCCACAGTTACTGTATCATTTCCCTAGAAAACTCGATTATTTATGGTTTTTGTATCCAGTGTCCTCTACTGCATTCAGTAGTAAGAAAACTGAATGTTACATGCTAAAATTCATTCAAAACCGTGAAGTCTATGAAGAATATCTAAACAACACAAACAAACCCCGAGGATGTAGCAAGATCTGAGATTGAGTTATCCTCACCCAAACCGGTTTTTTTCTGGTTTGAACCAGCTGTATCTGGAAAAAGTGTTGTTGAATTTTGGTGAAATGGACCCCAAAAATCACAGTCAAACTGATTTTGGATCGACATAAAACAATTTTTATCGACAACTGTCTTTAATTTCATGCTTACAAACAAATAATTCATGTTGCAATTGGTTACCATATCATTCCACCTAGAAAAATCGAATCTGTAGGGATTTTGTAACCAGTGCCTTCCATTGCTTTCAGCAGCAAGAAAACTAAATGTTGCATGCTAAAAATCATTGAAAACCCTGCAGTCTATGAAGAATGTCCAGAAAACACAAAAAAACACTGAGGTTGTAGCAAGATCTGTGATTGAGTTAGCATCATAAACCTATTTTTTCCAGTTTGAACCAGTATTATCCGGAAAAAGTGCTGTGGAATTCGGGTGAAATGGACCCAGAAAATCACAATCAAACTGGTTTTGGAGAAAAGTAAAATTCTTCTCATCGACAACTGTCTTTAATTTCATGCATACAAATGAATAATTCAAGTTGCCCAAGGTTACTGAGGCTTTCTGCCTAGAAAACTCTAATTCATATGGTTTTTGTATCCGTTGGTTATTACATTCAGGAGCAAAACACTAAAAGTTACATGCTAAAATTTATTCCAAACCCTGCAATCTATGAAAAATATCCAGAAAACATAACAAACACAGAGGATGTAGCAAGATCTGTGATTGAGTTAGCCTCACCGAAACCGGTTTTTTCTGGTTTGAACCAGCCATATCCTAACAAAGTGTTGTGGAATTTGGGTGAAATGAACTGAGAAAATTACTGTCAAACTGGTTTTGTAGAAAAGTAATATTCTTCCCATCGGCAAATGTCTTTAATTTCATGCTTACAAGCAAATAATTCATGTTGCCCACAGTTACTATAGCATTTGCCTAGAAAACTCGATCATGTATGGTTTTTGTATCCAGTGCCCTCTATTGCATTCAGCAGTAAAAAAAAACTAAATGTTACATGCTAAAATTCATTCAAAACCGTGGAGTCTATGAAGAATGTCCAGAAAACACAAACAAACACAGAGGCTGTAGCAAGATCTGTGATTGAGTTACCTCAGCGTCACTGTTTTTTTTTTTTGTTTGTTTGAACCAGCCATATTCGGACAAAGTGTTGTGGAATTCGGGTGAAATGGGCCCAGAAAATCACAGTTAAACTCGTTTTGGAGAATAGTAAAGTTCTTCTCATTGACAACTGCCCTTTAATTTCATGCTTACTAATGAATAATTCATGTTGCCCACAGTTGCTGTAGCATCTGCCTAGAAAACTGTAATTCCTAGGTTTTTTTGTTCAGTGTCCTCTATTACATTCGGGAGCAAAACACTAAAAGTTACATGCTAAAATTCATTCTAAACGGTGCAGTCTATAAAGAATGTCCAGAGAAAACAAACAAATATAGAGGCTTGTAGCAACATCTGTGATTGAGTTAGCCTTACCCAAACTGGTGTTTGCCCGTTTGAAGCAGCCATATCTGCACAAAGTGTTGTGGAATTCAGATGAAATGGACCCAGAAAATCACAGTCAAACTAATTTTTTAGAAAAGTAAAGTTCTTCCATCTACAACTGTCTTAAATTTCTTGCTTACAAACCAATAATTCATGTTGCCCATGGTTACTGTAGCATTCTGCCTAGAAAACTCGAGTGAGTAGGATTTTTGCATCCAGTACCCTCCATTGCATTCAGCAGCAAGAAAATGAAATGTTACATGCTAAAATTCATTCAAAGCCATGCACTCTATGAAGAATATCCAGCGTGGGGAACCGCAGGCAGGCCACCTGTGGGAACCTCCTCATTGCAATCTGCATTTACCTGCTGATCAAAACAAAATCAAGGAAGTGCTGACCACAAGACATGTAAGAGATACACCTTTGGCCTGAGGATATGCATGCCCTTTGATCTGTTCAATGTACTGTTTGCCCTAGGGGACCGGGGATGGATAAGAGGCCGGGATAGGGGCGGGAAGTCAGGCAGCTTCTTCTGTTTCCTCCTTCTTTCTCTCGGCTGCTTCTCTCCTCTTTCTTCTTCTTTCTTTTCTCCTCTCCTTCTGCTATCACTAAAAATAAATGTTCCTTGAGAACTGATCAACAGCGGTCATGTTGTGACTCTGTTGTACCCTTGCTGGCAAGGATCATCAGGCTGATTGCAGGAGGCAGGTAAGAAAAGAATAGGCATGCATACACGGGAATCTAGGTGGGTAAAGTAAAAGGCCTAGGATTATAACCGTGGGTAAATCATAAAAGTAAAAGTGTAAATGGGAAATGCTCTGTTGACGAATAAATTATTGCTAAGCCGCTTATTAAATGCAATGGAGATGCCCATGATAGCGGCCATTATTTGGTTATTCACCAGAGCAGTTGCTAGCATGTCATCCTGATTCGTGTACGATAGTGAGTGGGAAGAACAAAAGTGGAAAAGGGTAGGCAGAGGGATAAAAGCGATGGGGAAATCACCAGAGGTTTTTAGGCTGTGGCCAGAAGAGATAGCAGAACCCCTTGATGAGGGATCAGAGATATTGGAGGAAGCTCAGAGGGAATCCCAATGTGGAAGTCAGGACAGGGACAGGGAGAATAAGGCGCAGATGAGTGTGGAGCAAGAGAGGCCCCCTCCTTCCACACCTCCGTACCCAGAAGACCTATTTTCTCTGGGGGACCACCCGTGCCACTGTAGAATGGCAAACTTAACCTTACATGACCCTCCACATTGGCGACCGCTCACGTTAACTAACCCCCCCCCCAAGAAAGGGGATTCTTCCCTCGCGGAGGGAGTGGAGAGCAGGGATCCCCCCTCAGTAAGACCCAGAGGAAGGGCAGAGAGAACACGTGGAACTCCCCCCAAGTGGGAAGAGTACCAAAAAGCAGATCAAGTGTTCCCAGTGATAGTAGATGCAGAAGGCAACAGAGGATGGACCCCTTTAGACCAAAAGCTACTAAAAGAACTGCAACAAGCGATACAGCTTTATGGACTGCATGCTAACTTCACAAAAGCAGTTTTAGACAATATAGGAGCCCAGGGACTGGTCCCAGATGACTGGAGAAACCTAGTAAAAGCTGTGCTTGGTGGTGGGGACTTCCTACTTTGGGCTGTGGTCTATAGAGAGCTTGCTAAGACTCAAACAGCAGAAAACGCGAAAAGCGGTCAGGCAGCCTGGAATGAGGACATGCTAAACGGGGAGGGAGTTTTTCTTGATGAGAATACCCAGACTCAATGCCCTAATGAAGTCCTAATGCAAGTAAGAGAATTAGCTCATAGGGCCTGGAAGGTCATTCCTAAGAAGGGAGAAATTAGGCATAGTTTGTCCAAAATTACACAAGGCCGAAGGAGCCCTATGCTGATTTTGTAAATAGGTTAATGGAGGCTGCCAGCAATATTTTTGAAACAGTGGAGGAGGCAATGCTGCTAGTAAGAAGATTAGCATATGAACAAGCAAACAAAACCTGCCGTGAGACCCTAAGGCCCTGGCAGCACAAAGACATTCCTACCTTTTTAAAAATCTGTAGGGATGCTATGGATGATGTGGCCTTGGGGGCACATGCAGCAGAGGCCATGGCAAGATTGCTACATAACAATGGGTCGAGGCAGAAGTATTTTAAATGTGGAAAGGAAGGTCACCTGAAAAGAGAATGCACAGATTCAAAGCCTCCAGGGTGTCAGCCAGGGCTCTGCCCATGATGTGGAAAAGGCAATCACTGGGCAAATGAATATTATTCCAAGCTAGATAAAGCCTGCAACCCACTAGGGCAACTCTTTAATTCAAAAAGTTCGGGGCAGCAGTTTCCAAAAAACGAGTGGCGGGCCCCCATACTCAGGGGCCCAAAAACTCAATGGGTGAGAGGACAGGCCATGGGAAGAACAGGACAGCTTCAGGGAGAACAACAAGCATTTACTGCACAGAGCTGCGAGCCACCGACTATACAGTATTAACACCACAAATGGGGGTCCAAGCCATAGATGTAGAACCCCAGGAGGCTACGGATCATATCAAAGGCTTGGGCATTACCATAGGAAAGGCTGAAAGCTCTTTAAAGGGACTGGTAGTCGTCACCACAATTATCCAAATGCCTTGTAAGAAATTTAAGGTAATGTTACATTCCACTAAGGGAATCATACAGTTACTACCATCGTAGCCGGTTGCTCAATTACTAGTGATAAGCCCTTTGCTAGATGCCAGAGGAACCCAGGGAGAACATTTTGCAGCCCTTACCATGACTCTTGATAATCGTCCATTATGGACTGTTAACATCAAAGGGAAACAGATTAAGGGGCTGTTGGATACAGGCGCAGATGTTAGTATCATCTCTGAGCAAGACTGGCCTCCCTCATGGGCACTTCAAGAAGGGGATAACAACTTGGTAGGCTTAGGTACGGCTGTTGCCCCATCCAGAAGCGTGCAAGTGTTAGACTGGAAAGATCAGGAGGGCAATACTGGTAAAGTGCAACCTTATGTATGTGCTATTCCTATCACCTTATGGGGAAGGGATGTTTTGACACAACTCCAAATCCAATTGACTAGTGAACATGAGACTGAGTTATCCCCGGGGTGGAGAATGATGAAAAAAATGGGATATGCAAGTGGAGGGCTAGGAAAAGACTAGCAGGGCATAAGGGACCCCATTGAGCCTCTAGGGCATAGAGGCAAGCAAGGTTTGAGTTTTTCATAGGGGCCACTGCGCAGCAGCCATCACCACCGCCATTAATCTGGTTAGATAACAAACCAGTATGGATACCCCAGTGGCCCCTTACACAGGAGAAATTGGCTGCAGTAAAAGAAATAGTTCAACAACAGTTAGAGGCAGGACATATTCAACCATCCACTTCACCCTGGAATACCCCAATTTTTGTAATAAAAAAGAAATTGGGCAAGTATTGATTATTACATGATTTGAGAGCCATAAACAGGCAGTTGCAACCCATGGGGGCATTACAACCAGGGCTACCCGTTCCTATGATGATCCTAAAAGATTGGACTGTGTGTGTAATTGATCTAAAAGACTGTTTCTTCTCCATTCCACTGAACTCACTAGATACACAAAGATTTGCTTTTACAGTCCCTACTATTAATTATGAGGGCTCTGATAAAAGATTTGAGTGGAAAGTCCTCCCTCAGGGTATGACTAACAGTCCCACCTTGTGCCAATTGTTTGTATCAGGAGTAATAGAGCCAGTTCAGCAGCAGCATTCAGATGTTAAAATTTTTCATTATATGGATGATTTACTATTAACAGCCGCTAGAGAAACCGCTTTGAGTGAAGCCTTTGCAACATTAACTTTTTGCTTACAGGAAGCAGGACTACAGATAGCACCTGAAAAAATTCAAAAAGACACCATAGTTCAGTACTTGGGACTAAAGCTAAGCCCAACCAGTGTGACCCCTTTAGAATTTACCATTTCCACTACAGGACTAAGAACTTTAAATGATTTTCAAAAGTTATGTGGAAACTTAAATTGGATAGGGCCTTATTGTAAACTAACTACTGAGGAAATGCTCCCATTGTTTAGAATCTTAGAGGGAGATTCAGCGCTTACTTCACCATGACAATTGACTCCAGAGGCAGCTACAGTTTTTAAAAAGGTTAAAAAGCACCTCAGATCTACTGTGATGCAAAGATGTGACTTATCCCAACCCATCTTTTGTTAAACAAAGAAGGGACTCAACAGGTTATTCAACACTGTTTACAATCTTTCGCTGCCTGGGGAATACCTAAAATCATTAAAACAGATAATGGCCTGGCATATACTTCGGCTCCCTTTGCTACATTTTTGAAAGAATTTGGCATTGAACATTCTACTGGCATTCCTTACAATCCCCAAGGTCAGGCCATTGTGGAACACACTCATTTATATTTAAAAACTTTAATTAATAAACAAAAAGGGGGAATAGAAGAATATGCTGTATCCAATAAAGATGCTTTGGCCTCAGCATTATATACCATAAATTTTTTAAATTAAAAAAATGTGGTAAAACCCCAGCAGAATTATATTCACAACTGACTGAAAAGGAGCCAGTACAATGAATGATGTGAAAGGGCCTGCAGGATAACCAATGGAAAGGCCCATTTCCCTTATTGCAGAGGGTGTGGGGAGCTGTTTGTTTTTTCCCACAGGGAGCCTCTCAACCTATCTGGACGCCAGAGAGAAGAGTTCAGCTTCTTGTGCAGAGTCCTAACGAGCAGAGTCCAGCAGAAACCATAATAAACTCGCCCACAACAGGAAGCAAATGAAACATCTATAAGTGATGAAAAGACTGTTATTTTGCCTTTTGATAGTTTTACAACTAGAAGGTGTTGGAGAAATTGTAGGAATAATAGTTGATTATTTGTTAGCTGTGATTGCCATTTACCATAATGTATCTTCTGTGTAAAGTATTTTGTAACCATAATGAATCTTCTGTGTAAAGTATTTTGTATTGTTATAACCCTTTCTAGTGTATATTGCTGAGATGAAGGATTGTATTGGGACCTGGTTAGGGCCCTGCCTTGGCCAAAGCCTCTGTCTCTTGGTCAGAAAGATTATCTTGAGCATTGTCAGAAGACAGCAACGCACTAACCTGATTGCTCGGCAGGGTATGCATGCTATGTTTCGCTCCAAACCTCAACAACAGGTATGGCTTAGCATGATGGAACATTAGTCAATGATGGGTAATCACTGGTGAGTGCACCTAGCAACGTTAAGACAGAGCATGGGACATGCTTCCCAGTGACTCTATGATGGGTAAGCAGGTGGCACATCGCTGGGAACATAAGACTGGCATGATTCCATGCCATACCAAACAAAAAAGGGGGAGTTGTGGAGAACCGCAGGCCAGCCACCTGTGGGAACCTCCTCATTGCAATCTGCCTTAACCTGCTGAGCAAAACAAAATCAAGGAAGTGCTGAACACAAGACATGCAAGAGATACACCTTCGACGTGAGGATATGCATGCCCTTTGATCTGATCAATGGACTGCTCGCCTTAGGGGACCAGGGATGAATAAGAGATTGGGATAGGGGCAAGAAGTCGGGCAGCTTCTTCTGTTTTCTCCTTCTTTCTCTCGGCTGCTAATCTCCACCTTCTTCTTCTTCCTTTTCTCCTTTCCTTCTGCTATCAATAAAAATAAAAGTTCCTTGAGAACTGATCAAGAGCGGTCATGTTGTGACTCCGTTGGACCCTGGATGGCGGGGGTTCCACAGTCCAGAAAACACAAACAAACACAGAGGCTATAGCAAGAGGTGAGATTGAGTTATCATCATGAAAACCAGTTTTTCTGGTTTGAACCAGCCATATCCTGACAAAGTGTTGTGGAATTGGGGTGAAATGGACCCAGAAAATCACAGTCAAACTGGTTATGAAGAAAAGTTAGGTTCTTCTAATCAAAAACTGTATTAAAATTCATGCTTATAAACATATAACTCATGTTGCCCATGGTTATTATAGCATTCTGCCTAGAAAACACGAATGCATAAGATTTTTGTATCCAGTGCCCTCCATTGCATTCAGGAGCAAGAAAACAATATGTTACATCCTAAAACTCTTTCAAAACCGTACAGTCTATGAAGAATGTCCAGAGAACACAAACAAACACAGAGGCTGTAGCAAGATCTGTGATTGAGTTAGCCTCACACAAACCAGTTTTTCCTGGTTTGAACCAGCCATATCCTGACCAAGTGTTGTGGAATTGGGGTGAAATGGACCCATAAAATCACAGTCAAACTCGTTTTGCAGAAAGGTAATGTGCTTCTCATCGACAACTGTCTTAACTTTCGTGCTTACAAATGAATAATTCATGTTGCCCACGGTTACTGTAACATTCTGCCTAGAAAACTTGAATGTGGAAGGTTTTTGTATCCACTGTCCTCTATTACATTCAGGAGCAAAGCACTAAAAGCTATTTGCTAAAATTCACTCTAAACAGTGAAGTCTATAAAGAATGTCCAGAGAAAACAAACAATCACAGAGGCTGTAGCAAGATCTGTGATTGATTTACCCTCAACCAAGACGGTTTTCTCCGGTTTGAATCAGCCATATCCGGACCAAGTGTTGTGGAATTCGGGTGAAATGCACCCTGAAAATCACAGTCAAATGGCTTTTGCAGAAAAGTAAAATTCTTTATATCAACAAATGCATTTAATTTCATGCTTGCAAACGAATAATTCATGTTGCCAGCGGTTATAACAGTATTCTTCCAAGAAAACTCGAATGATTGGGGTTTTTATATCCAATGCCCTCCATTGCATTCAGCAGCAAGTAAATGAAATGTTACATGCTAAATTTCATTCAAACCCGTGCAGTCTATGAAGAATGTTGAGAAAATACAAACAAACACAGAGGCTGTAGCAAGATCTGGGATTGAGTTAGCCTCACACAAAACGTTTTTTTCAGTTTGAACCAGTATTATCCAGACAAAGTGTTGTGGAATTCCCATAAAATGGACCCAGAAAATCACAATCAAATTGGATTTTGAGAAAAATAAAATTTTTCTCATCGACAACTATCTTTAATTTCATGCTTACAAATGAATAATTCATGTTGCCCACGGTTACTGTAGCATCTGCCTAGAAACTCGAAGTGTAGTGTTTTTGTATCCAGTGCCTTCCATTGCATTCAGCAGCAAGAAAACAAAATGTTACATGCTAAAATTCATTCAAAACCCTGCAGTCTATGAAGAATGTCCAGAAAACACAAACAAACCAGAGGCTGCAACAAGATCTGTGATTGAGTTAGCCTCACACAAACCGGTTTCTTCTGGTTTAAACAAGTATTATCCGGAAAAAGTGTTGTGGAATTCGGGTGAAATGGACCCAGAAAATCATAGTCAAACTGGTTTAGAAGAAAAGATCTCCTCATGGACAACTTTCTTAAATTTCATGCTTTCAAATGAATAATTCCTGTTGCCCATGGTTGCCCAAGCTTATTATAGCATTCTGCCTAGAAAAATCTAATGTGTATGGTTTTTGTATCCATTGAACTCAATTGCAATCAGCAACAAGAAAATGAAATGTTACATCCTAAAACTTATTCAAAACCGTGCAGTCTATGAAGAATTTCCAGAGAACACAAACAAACCCAGAGGCTGTAGCAAGATCTGGGATTGAGTTAGCCTCACCCAAACTGGCTTTTTCCGGTTTGAACCAGATATATCCGGAGAAAGTGTTTTGGAATTCAGGTGAAATGGTCAGAGAAAATCACAGTCAAACTAGTTTTGGAGAAAAGTCAAGTTCTTCTCATTGACAACTGTCTTTAATTTCAGGCTTACAAACAAATAATTCATGTTGCCAATGGTTACTATAGCATTCTGCCTAGAAAACTCGAATGTGTAGGGGTTTTTGTATCCAGTTCCCTCCATTGCATTGAGCAGCAAGAAAACAAAATGTTGCATGCTAAAATTCATTCAAAACCGTGCAGTCTATGAAGAATGTCCAGAAAATACAAACAAACACAGAGGCTGTAGCAAGATCTGGGATTGAGTGAGCCTCAGAGAAACTGTTTTTTTTTTTTTTTTTTTTTCGGTTTGAGTCCGCCATATCCCGACAAAGTGTTGTGGAATTCGGGTGAAATGGACCCAGAAAATCACAGTCAAACTCGTTTTGGAGAAAGGTAAAGTTCTACTCATCGACAACTGTCTTTAATTTCATGCTTACAAATGAATAATTCATGTTGCCCATGGTTACTGTAGCCTTCTGCCTAGAAAACTCGACTGTGTAGGGTTTTTGTATCCAGTGTTCTATTACAGCCGGGAGCAAAACACTAAAAGTTACATCCTAAAATTCATTCTAAATGGTGCAGTTTATAAAGAATGTCCAGAGAAACAAACAAACACAGAGGATGTAGCAAGATCTGTGATTGAGTCAGCCTTACCCAAATCCGGTTTTCTCTGCTTTGAACCATCCATATCCAGACGAAGTGTTGTGAAATTCCTGTGAAATGGACCCAGAAAATCACAGTCAAACTGGTTTTGCACAAAAGTAAAGTTCTTCTCATTGACAACGGTCTTTAATTTCATGCTGAGAAACAAATAATTCATGTTGTCCACAGTCACTGTAGCATTAGGCCTAAAAAACTGAAATGATTAGGGTTTGTATCCAGTGCCCTGCATTGCATTTAGCAGCAAGAAAATGAAATGTTACATGATAAAATTCATTTCAAACGGTGTACTCTATAAAGAATGTCCAGAAAAACAAACAAACACAGAGGCTATAGCAAGATCTGGGTTTGAGTTAGCCTTACCCAAACTGTTTCTTTTTGGTTTGAGCCAGCCATATCGGGACAAAGAGTTGTGGAATTCGGGTGAAATGGACCCAGATTATCAGATTCAAACTGATTTTGGAGAAAAGTCAAGTTCTTCTCATCAACAACTGTCTTAAATTTCATGCTACCAAACAAACAAATCATGCTGCCCAATGATTCTTTTGCATTCTGCCTAGAAAACTCGAATGTGTGGGGTTTTCTTTTATCCACTTGTTTCCATTGCATTCAGAAGCAAGAAAACAAAATGTTACATTCTAATATTCATTGAAATTTGTGCAGTTGTCCAGAAAAAACACAAACAAACACAGAGGCTGTAGCAAGATCTGTGATTGAGTGAGCCTCACCCAACCGGTTTTTTCCAGATTGACCCAGCCATTTCCGGTCAAAGTGTTGTGGAATTTGGGTGAAATGGACCTAGAAAATCGCAGTCAAACTGGATTTGGAGAAAACTAAAATAGTTTTCATCAACAACTGTCTTTAATTTCATGCATACAAATAAATAGTTCATGTTGCCCACGGGTACTGTAGCATTCTGCCTAGAAAACTGGAATGTGTAGGGTTTCTGTATCCAGTGCCCTCCATTGCATTCAACAGCAAGAAACCAAATGTTACATGCTAAGATTCATTGAAAGCCATGCAGTTGATGAAGAATGTCCAGAAAATACTAACACAGAGGCTGTAGCAAGATCCCTGATTGAGTTAGCCTTACCCAAAGCGGTTTATTCCTGTTTGAGCCAGCCATATTCGGACAAAGTGTTGTCGAATTCAGGTGAAATGGACCCAGAAAATCATAGTCAAACTGGTTTTGGAGAAAAGTAAAGTTCTTCTCATCAACAACTGTCATAAATTTCATGCTTACAAATGAATAATTCATGTTGCCCATGGTTATTATAGCATTCTACCAGGAAAACTCAAATGTGTAGGGTTTTTTGTATTCAGTGTCCTCCATTGCATTCAGAAGCAAGAATACGAAGTGTTACATGCTAAAATTTCTTCAAAGCCATGCAGTCTATGAAGAATGTCCAGAAAGCACAAAGAAACCAGAGATTGTAGCAAGATCTGTGATTGAGTTAGCCTCACCCAAATTGGTTTTTTTCCAGTTTGAACCTGCTGTATCCGGAAAAAGTGTTGTGGAATTCGGGTTAAATGGACCCAGAAATTCACAGGCAAAGTGGTTTAGAGAAAAGATAACTATCTTAATTTCATGCTTAAAAATGAATAACTCATGTTGCCCATGGTTACTATAGCATTCTGTCAAGAAAACTGTAATTCATAGGGTTTTATATCTAGTGACCTCCATTGCATTCAGCAGCAAGTATATGAAATGTTACATGCTAAAATTCCTTCAAAGCCTTGCAGTTTATGAATAATGTCCAGAAAACACAAGCAAACACAGAGGCTGCAGCAAGATTGTTGTGGAATTCAGGTGAAATGGACCTAGAAAATAACAAACTGGTTGTGGAGAAAAGTAAAATTCTTCTCATCTACAATTGTCTTAAATTTCATGCTTAAAATGAATAATTCATGTTGCCCATAGTTATTACAGTATTCTGCCAAGAAAACTAGAATGTGTAGGGTTTTTTGTATCCAGTGACCTTCTTTGCATTCAGCAGCCAGAATACGAAGTGTTACTTGCTAAAATTCCTTCAAAGCCATACAGTCTATGTAGAATGTCCAGAAAACACAAACAAACATAGAAGCTGTAGCAAGAGCTGTGATAGAGTTAGCCTCATCCAAACCGGTTTTTTCTGGTTTCAACCAGCCATATCCAGACAACGTGTTGTGGAATTCGGGTGAAATGGACCCAGAAAATCCCAGTCAAACTCATTTTGGAGAAAGGTAAAGTTCTACTCATCGACAACTGACTTAAAATTCATGCTTACAAATGAATAATTCATGTTGCCCATGGTTGTCACAGCATTCTGCCAAGAACACTCGAATGTGTAGCGTTTTTGAATCCAGGTCCCTCCATTGCATTCAGCAGCAAAAAACTGAAATGTTATATGCTAAAATTCTTTAAAAGCCGCGGAGGCTATGAAGAAAGTCCAGAAAACACAAACAAACATAGAGGCTGTATCAAGATCTGTGATTCAGTTAGCCCCACACAAAACGGTTTTTTTCCGGTTTCAACCAGCCATATCCAGACAACATGTTGTGGAATTTGGGTGAAAGGGACCCAGAAAATCCCAGTCAAACTGGATTTGAAGAAAAGTAAAATAATTCTCATCAACAACTGTCTTTAATTTCATGCTTACAAACAATTCATGTTGCCCACGGTTACATAGCATTCTGCCTAGGAAACTCCAATGATTACGCTTTTTGTATCCAGTGCCCTCTATTGCATTCAGCAGCAAATAATAAAAGTTACATGCTAAAACTCATTAAAAGTCAAGTAGTCTATGAAGAATATCCAGAAAATACAAACAACCCCATAGGCTGTAGCAAGATCTGTGCTTGAGTTAGCTACACTCAAACTGGTTTTATCAATTTTGAACCAGCCATATCTGGACATAGTATTGTGGAATTTGGGTGAAATGGACCCAGAAAATCACAGTCAAACTGGTTTTGAAGAAAAGTAAAGTTCTTTTCATCGACAACTGTATTAAATTTCATGCTTACCAACAAATAATTCATGTTGCCCATGGATATTATAGCAATCTTCCAAGAAAACTCGAATGTGCAGGGTTTTGTATCCAGTGGCTCTTTTGCATTCAGCAGCAAGAAAATGAAATGTTACATGCTAAAATTCTTTCAAAGCGCTGCAGTCTATAAAGATTGTCCAGAAAACACAAACAAACGCAGAGGCTGTAGGAAGATCTGTGATTGAGTTAGCCTCACCCAAACCGGTTTTATCAGTTTGAACTAGCCATATCAGGACAAAGTGTTGTGGAATTCGGGTGAAATGCACCCAGAAAATCACAGTCAAGCTGGTTTTGGAGAAAAGTAAAATTCTTCTCATTGACAACTGTATTAAATTTCATGCTTACAAATGAATAATTCATGTTGCCCATGGTTGTCACAGCATTCTGCCAAGAACACTCGAATGTGTAGGGTTTTTTTATCCAGTGTCCTCCATTGCATTCAGCAGCAAGAAAACGAAATGCTACATGCTAAAACTCATTAAAAGCCATGTAGTCTATGAAGAATATCCTGAAAATACCAAGAATCCCAGAGGCTGTAGCAAGATCTGTGCTTGAGGTATTCACACCCAAACCGGTTTTATCCATTTTGAACCAGTCATATCTGGACAAAGTGTTGTGGAATTCGGGTGAAATGGACCCAGAAAATCACAGTCAAACTGGTTTTGGAGAAAAGTAAAGTTCTCATCAAAAACTGTCTTAAGTTTTATGCTTACAAATGAATAATTCATTTTGCCCATGGTTATTATAGCATTCTCCCAAGAAAATTCGAATGTGTAGGGGTTTTGTATCCAGTACACTCCATTGCATTAAGCAGCAAGAAAACAAAATGTTGCATGCTAAAATTCATTCAAAACCGTGCAGTCTATGAAGAATGTCCAGAAAACACATACAAACCCAGAGGCTGTAGCAAGATCTGGGATTGAGTGAACCTCACAGAAACCATTTTTTTCCCCAGTTTGAACCAGCCATATCCAAACAAAGCGTTGTGGAGTTCGGGTGAAATGGATCCAGAAAATCAGTCAAACTGGTATTGGAGAAATTAAAGTTCTTCTCATTGACAGCTGTCTTAAATTTCATGATTACAAATGAATAATTCATGTTGCCCATGGTTGTCATAGCATTCTGCCAAGAAAACACAAATGTGTAGGGTTTTTTCATCCAGTGTCCTATATTGCATTCAGCAGCAAGGAAATGAAATGTTACATGCTAAAAATCATTTAAAGCCGTGCAGTGTATGAAGAATTTCCAGAAAACACAAACACAGAGGCTGTAGCAAGATCTGTCCTTGAGTTAGCCACACCCAAACAGGTTTTATCCATTTTGAACCAGCCATATCTGGACATAGTATTGTGGAATTCGGGTGAAATGGACCCAGAAAATCACAGTCAAACTGGTTTTGAAGAAAAGTAAAGTTCTTCACATCGACAACTGTCTTTAATTTCATGCTTCCAAACAAATAATTCATGTTGCCCATGGATATTATAGCAATCTTCCAAGAAAACTCGAATGTGCAGGGTTTTGTATCCAGTGGCTCTTTTGCATTCAGCAGCAAGAAAACGAAATGTTACATGCTAAAAATCGTTCAAAGCACTTCAGTCTATGAAGATTGTCTAGAAAACACAAACAAACGCAGAGGCTGTAGGAAGATCTGTGATTGAGTTAGCCTCACCCAAACCGGTTTTATCAGTTTGAACTAGCCATATCAGGACAAAGTGTTGTGGAATTCGGGTGAAATGCACCCAGAAAATCACAGTCAAACTGGTTTTGGAGAAAAGTAAAATTCTTCTCATCGACAACTGTCTTAAATTTCATGCTTACAAACAAATAATTCATGTTGCCCATGGTTGTCACAGCATTCTGCCAAGAACACTCGAATGTGTAGGGTTTTTTTATCCAGTGTCCTCCATTGCATTCAGCAGCAAGAAAATGAACTGTTACATGCTAAAAATCATTTAAAGCCATGTAGTCTATGAAGAATATCCGAAAATACCAAGAATCCCAGAGGCTGTAGCAAGATCTGTGCTTGAGGTAGCCACACCCAAACCAGTTTTATCCATTTTGAACTAGCCATATCTGGACAAAGTGTTGTGGAATTCGGGTGAAATGGACCCAGAAAATCACGTAAAACTGGTTTTAAGAAAAGTAAAGTTCTCATCGACAACTGTCTTAAATTCCATGTTTATAAAGAATAACTCATGTTGCCCATATTTATTATAGCATTCTGCCAAGAAAACTCGACTGTGTAGGATTTCTTTTTTCCAGTGCCCGCCATTGCATTCAGCAGCAAGAAAACGAAATGCTACATGCTAAAACTCATTAAAAGCCATGAAGTCTATGAAGAATGTCCAGAAAATACAAACAAACACAGAGGCTGTAGCAAGATCTGGGATTGAGTGAGCCTCAGAGAAACTGTTTTTTTTTTCTGGTTTGAACCAGCCATATGCTGACAAACTGTTTTTGAATTCGGGTGAAATGCACTCCAAAAATCACAGCGAAAATGGATTTGCAGAAAAGCATAATTCTTCTCATCGACAACTGTCTTTATTTTCATGCTTACAAATGAATAATTTATGTTGCCCATGGTTACTGTAGCCTTCTGCCTAGAAAAATCGAATGTGTAGGGTTTTTGTATCCAGAGTCCTCTATTACAGCCGGGAGCAAAACACTAAAAGTTACATGCTAAAATTAAATCTAAACTTTGCAGTCTATAAACAATGTTCAGAGAAAACAAACAAACCCAGAGGCTGTAGCAAGATCTGTGATTGAGTTAGCCTTACACAAATCGGTGTATCCTGCTTTGAACCAGCCATATCCGGACAAAGTGTTGTGGAATTCGAGTGAAATGGACCCAGGAAATCACAGTTCAACTGGTTATGGAGAAAAGTAAAATTATTCTCATTGACAACTGTCTTAAATTTTGTGCTTACAATGGAATAAATCATGTTGCCCAAGATTATTATAGCATTCTGCCTAGAAAACTCTAATTTGTAGGGTTTTTGAATCCAGTGTCCTCTATTACATTGAGGAGCAAAACACTAAAAGTTTCATGTTAAAAGTCATTATAAACATTGCAGTCTGTAATGATTGTCCAGAGAAAAGAAATACAGAGGCTGTAGCAAGATCTGGGATTCAGTTAGCCTCACCCAAAACCAGATTTCTCTGGTTTGAACCATCCATATCCGGACAAAGTGTTGTGGAATTCAGGTGAAATGCACCCAGAAAATCACAGTTAAACTGAATTTGGAGCAAAGTAAAATTATTTTATCCACTAATGCCTTTACTTTCATGCTAACAAACACAAAAATCATGTTGCCCACCATTACTGTAGCATTCTGTCTAGGAAACTCAAACTTGTATGGTTTACTTTGATCCAGTTCCCTGCATTGCATTCAGCAGCAAGAAAACGAAATGTTGCATGCTAAATTTCATTCAAAACCGTGCAGTCTATGAAGAATGTCCAGAGAACACAAACAAACCCAGAGTCTGTAGCAAGATCTGGGATTGAGTGAGCCTCAAACAAACCGGATTCTTTCAGTTTGAACCAGTATTATCTGTTCAAAGTGTTGTGGAATTCGGGTAACATGAACTCAGAAAATCACAATCAAATTGGTTTTCGAGAAAAGTAAAATTGTTCTCATCGACAACTTTCTTTAATTTCATGCTGAGAAACAAATAATTCATGTTGCCCATGGTTACTGTAGCATTCTGCCTAGGAAACTCAAATTTGTATAGCTTTCTTTGATCCAGTTCCCTCCATTGCATTCAGCAGCAAGAAAACTAAATGTTACATGATAAAATTCATTCAAAACCGTGAAGTCTATGAAGAATGTCCAGAGAACACAAAAAAACCCAGAGTCTGTAGCAAGATCTGGGATTGAGTTAGCCTCACACAAAACGTTTTTTTCCTGTTTGAACCAGCCATATCAAGAAAAAGTGTTAAGGAATTCGGGTGAAATGGACCCAGAAAAGCACTGTCAAACGGGTTGTGGAGAAAGGTAAAGATCTTCTTATCAACAACTGTCTTTAATTTCATGCTTACAAACAAAAAATTCATGTTGCAAATGGTTACTGTTGCATTCTGCCTAAAAAATAGAATGTGTAGGGTTTTTGTACCCAGAGACCTCTATTACATTCGAGAGAAAAACACTAAAAGTTGCATGCTAAAATTCATTCTAAACATTGCAGTCCATAAAGAATGTCCAGAGAAAAAAACACAGAGGCTGTAGCAAGATCTGTGATTGAGTTAGCCTTACACAAATCCTGTTTTCTCTGGTTTGAACCATCCATATCCAGACAAATTGTTGTGGAATTCATGTGAAATAGACCCAGAAAACCACAGTCAAACTGGTTCTGGAGAAAAGAAAAGTTCTTCTCATCAACAACTGTCTTAAATTTCATGCAAACAAATGAATAATTCATGTTGCCCAAGCTTATTATAACAGTCTGCCTAGAAAAATCTAATGTGTATGGTTTTTGTATCCATTGAACTCCATTGCAATCAGCAGCAAGAAAATGAAATGTTACATCCTAAAACTTATTCAAAACCGTGCAGTCTATGAAGAATTTCCAGAGAACACAAACAAACCCAGAGGCTGTAGCAAGATCTGGGATTGAGTTAGCCTCACCCAAACCGGCTTTTTCCAGTTTGAACCAGACATATCCGGAGAAAGTGTTTTGGAATTCAGGTGAAATGGTCAGAGAAAATCACAGTCAAGCTAGTTTTGAAGGAAAGTCAAGTTCTTCTCATCGACAACTGTCTCTAATTTCAGGCTTACAAATAATTCATGTTGCCAATGGTTACTATAGCATTCTGCCTAGAAAACTCGAAATATTAGGGTTTTTGTATCCAGTTCCCTGCGTTGCATTGAGCAGCAAGAAAACAAAATGTTGCATGCTAAAATACATTCAAAACCGTGCAGTCTATGAAGAATGTCCAGAAAATACAAACAAACACAGAGGCTGTAGCAAGATCTGGGATTGAGTGAGCCTCAGAGAAACTGTTTTTTTTTTTATTTCCGGTTTGAACCAGCCATATCCAGACAAAGTGTTGTGGAATTCGGGTGAAATGGACCCAGAAAATCACAGTCAAACTCGTTTTGGAGAAAGGTAAAGTTCTACTCATCGACAACTGTCTTTAATTTCATGCTTACAAATGAATAATTCATGTTGCCCATGGTTACTGTAGCATTCTGCATAGAAAACTCGACTGTGTAGGGTTTTTGTATCCAGTGCCCTCCATTGCATTCAGCAGCAAGAAAAGAAAATGTTACATGTTAAAATTCATTCAACACTGTAGACACTATGAAGATTCTCAAGAAAACACAAAGAAACCCAGAGGCTGTATCAAGATCTGCCATTGAGTTAGCCTCACCCAAACTGTTTTTTTCTGGTTTGAACCAGTATTATCCAGACAGTCTTTGAATTCAGGAGCAATGGACCCAGAAAATCAAAGTCAAATTGATGTTGTAGACAAGTAAAATTCTTTTCATAGGCAAATGACTTTAATTTCATGCTGACAAACTGATAGTTCATGTTACCCATTGGTTTCTGTAGCATTCTGCCTAAAATGCAGTAGTAGAGGGCTTTTGCATCCAGTGCCCCCCATTGCATTCAGACGCAAGAAAACGAAATGTTACATGCTAAAATTCATTCAAAACTGTGCAGTCAATGAAGCATGCCCAGAAAAAAGAAACAAACACAAAGGCTGTAGAAAAATCTGAGATTGAGTTAGCCTGACCCGAACCGTTTTTTTTCTGGTTTGATCCAACCATATCCATACAAAGTGTTGTGGAATTTGGGTGAAACGGACCCAGAAAATCACATTCAAACTGGTTTTGGAGAAACGTTAAATTCTTCTCATCGAAAACTCTTTAATTTCATGCTTAGCACTGAATAATTCTGGTTGCCCAGGGTTTCTGTAGCATTCAGCCTATAAAACTTGAATGTGTTGGGTTTCTGTATCAAGTTCCCTCTATTGCTTTCAGCAGCAAAAAAATAAAAGTTACCTGCTAAAATTCATTTCAAACCATGCAGTCTATGAAGAATGTCCAGAAAACACAAACAAACACAGAGGCTATAGAAAGTTCTGTGACTGAATTAGCCTCACCGAAACTGGTTTTTTCCGGTTTGAAGCAGCCATATCCAGACAAATTGTTGTAGGACTCTGGTGAAATGAACCCAGAAAATCAAAGTCAAATGGCTTTTGGAGAAAAGTAAAGTTCTTCTCATCAAAAACTATCTTTACTTTCATGCTTAGCAACCAATAATTCATCTTGCACACTGTTTCTGTAACATTCTGCCTACAAAACTTGAATGTGTGCGGTTTTTCTATGCAGTGCCATACATTTGTTTGTTAGCATGAAATTAAAGACAGCTGTTGATGAGAAGAATTTTTCTTTTCTCCAAAACCAGTTTGACTCTCATTTTGCGGATGCATTTTACCCGAATTTCACAACACTCTGAGCGGATATGGCTGGTTCATAACAGAAAAAAACGGTTTGGTGAGGCTAACTCAATCACAGATTCTGCTACAGCCTCTGTGTTTGTTTGTGTTTTCTGGACATTCTTCATAGACTGCACGGTTTTGAATGAATTTTACTATATCCGGAAAGAGTGCTGTGGAATTCAGGTGAAATGAACCCAGACAATCATGTTCCCAACGGTTTCTGTTGCATTCTTCATAGAAAACACGAATATTTAGGGTTTTCTTTTATCCACTTGCCTCCATTGCATTCTCCTCATCAATAACTCTTTTTAATTTCATGCTTACAAACAAATAATGCATGTTGCCTATGGGTTCTGTTGCATTCTTCATAGAAAACTGGAATGAGTAGGATTTTATTTTATCTACTTGATTCCAGTGCATTCAGCATCAAGAAATCAAAATGTTACATGCTAAAAATCATTCAAAACCATGCAGTCTATGAAGGATGTCCAGAAAAAACAAACAAACACAGAGGTTCTAGCAAGAGGTGTGATTCAGTTAGCCTCACCAAATCAGTTTTTTCTGGTTTGAACCAGCCATATCCGGACAGAGTGCTATGGAATTCGGGTGAAATGGACCCAGAAAATCACCGACAAACTGGATTTTTAGAAAAGGAAAATTCTTGTCATTGACAACAGTCTTAACTTTCGTGCTTACAAACAAATGATTCATGTGGCCCATGGATTCTGTTGCATTCTTCATAGCAAAATGGAATGTGTAGGGTTTTCTTATATCCACTTGCATCCATTGCATTCCAAAACAAGAAAACAAAATGTTACATGCTAAAATTCATTCAAAACCGTGCAGTCTATGAAGATTGTCCAGAAAACACAAACAAATGCAGAGGCTGTAAGAGGAGCTGTGATTGAGCTAGCCTCACCAAACCGGTTTTTTCTGGTTTGAACCAGCCATTTCCACACAGAGTGTTGTGGAATTCAGGTGACATGGACCCAGAAAATCACAGTCAAACTGGTTTTGGAGAGAAATAAAATTCTTCTCATCGACAACGGTCTTTAATTTCATGGATACAAACAAATAATTCATGTTGCCCAAGGTTTCTGTTCCATTCTTCATGGAAAACCAGAATATATATGTTTTTCCTTTATGCACTTGACTCCATTGCATTCAGCAGCAAAACAAATTGTTACACGCTAAAATTCAATCAAAACCATGCAATCTATGAAGAATGTCCAGAAAACACAAACAAACTCAGAGGCTGTAGGAAGATCTGTGATTGAGGTAGCCCCACTAAACCAGGTTTTTCTGGTTTGACCCAGCTATATCTGGACAAAGTGTTGTGGAATTCAGGTGAAATGCACCCAGAAAATCACAGAAAAACTGGATTTTGAGAAAAGGAAAATTCTTCTCATTGACAACTGTCTTTAATTTCATGCTTACAAACAAATAATTCATGTTGCCCAAGGATTCTGTTGCATTCTGCCTAGAAAACAAAAATGTGTGGGGTTTTCACAGCTCTTGCTACTGCCTCTGAGTTTGTTTGTGTTTTCAGGAAATTATTCATAGATTGTGGAATTTTGTATGAATTTTAGCATGTAACATTTTGTTATCTTGCTGCTGAATGCAGTGGATTGAACTGGAAAAAAGAAATCCCGCACATTCAAGTTTTCTAGGCAGAGTGCAACAAATCCATGGGCAACATTAATTTTTTTAAGCATGAAATTAAAGACAGTTGTCTATGAGAAAAACTTTCCTTTTCTCCAAATCGAGTTTCACTCCGATTTTCAAGGTCGATTTCACCCGAATTCCACAACACTCTGTCCGGATATGGCTGGTTGCAACCTGAAAAAATTGGTTTGGTGAGGCTAACTCAATCATAGCTCTTACTACACCCTCTGTGTTTGCTTGTGTTTTCTGGAATTTCTTCATAGACTGCACGGATTTGAATGAATTTTAGCAATTAATATTTGTTTTTTTTGCTGCTGAATGCAGTGGAGGGAAATGGATAAAAGACAGCCCACACATTCGTGTTTTCTAGGCAAAATGTAACCGAAACTGTGGGCAACATGAATTATTTGTTTATAAGCATGAAATTAAAGACAGTTGTCGATGAGAAGAATTGTCCTTTTCTCCAAATCCAGTTTGACTGTGATTTTCTGGGTCCATTTCACCCGAATTCCAAAACGCTCTGTCCGTATATGGCTGGGTAAAACCAGAAAAAGGTGGTTTGGTGAAGCTACCTCAATTACAGCTCTTGCTACAGCCTATGTGTTTGTTTGTGTTTTCTGGACATCCATCATAGACTACACGGTTTTGAATGAATTTTAGCATGTAACATTTTTTTCCTTGCTTTTGAATGCAGTGGAGGAAAGTGCATAAAAGATAACCCTACACATTCGAGTTTTTTATGAAGAATGCAACAGAATCCATGGGAAACATGAATCATTTGTTTGTAAGCATGAAATTAAAGACATTTGTCAATGAGAAGAATTTTCTTTTTCTCCAAATCCAGTTGACTGATTATCTGGGTCCATTTTACCCAAATTCCACAACACTTTGTCCGGCTATGGCTGGTTCAAACCAAAAATAGCCAGTTTGGTGAGGCTAACTCAATCGCTACTCTTGCTACAGCCTCTGTGTTTGTTTTTGTTTTCTGGACATTCTTCATAGACTGTACGGTTTTGAATGAATTTTAGCATGTCACACTTCGTATTCTTGCTTCTGAATGCAATGGAGGGAACTGGATAAAAATAAATCCCAAACATTGGAGTTTGCTAGGCATAATGCAACCGAAACCATGGGCAACATGAATTATTTGTTTGTAAGCATGAAATTAAAGACCGTTGTCGATGAGAAGAATTTTCTTTTTCTCCAAATCCAGTTTGTCACTGATTTTCAGGGTCCATT
>CM027386.1:78272281-78303404 GCA_015711505.1 Sylvilagus bachmani | reverse complement strand
AAAGAGAGTTGTCGATTAGAAGAATTGTCCTTTTCTCCAAATCCAGTTTGACTGTGATTTTCTGGGTCCATTTCACCTGAATTCCACAACACTCTGTCCAGATATGACTGGTTGAAATCAGAAAAATCCCTTTGGTGATGCGAATTCATTCACAGCTCTTGAAACCGCCTCTGTGTTTGTGTGTGATTTCTGGGCATTCCTCATCGACTGCATGGTTTTCAATGAATTTTATCATGTATCATTTTGTTTTCTTGCTTTTGAAAGCAATGGAGGCAACTGGATGAAAGGAAACCCCACACATTTGAGTTCTCTAGGCAGAATGCAACAGAAACTGTGGGCAACATGAATTATTTGTTTGTAAGAATGAAATTAAAGACAGTTGTCAATGAGCAGAATTGTCCTTTTCTCCAAAAGAAGTTTGACTGTGATTTTTGGGTCCATTTCACCTGAATTCCACTACACATTGCCCAGATAGGGCTGGTTCAAACCAGAAAATTCCGGTTTGGTGAGGCTAACCCAATACAGCTCTTGCTACAACCTCTGTGTTTGTTTGTGTTTTCTGGACATTCCTCATATACTCCACAGTATTGAATGAATTTAGCATGTAACATTTTGTTTTCTTGCTGCTGAATGCAATGGAGAGAACTGCATGATAGATATTCCACACATTGGAGTTTTCTTGGCAGAATGCAAGAGCAACCGTGGGCAACATGAATTATTTGTTTGTAAGCATGAAATTAAAGACAGTTGTTGATGAGAAGAATTTTCCATTTCTCCAAATCCAGTTTGACTGTGATTTTCTGGGTCCATTTCACCCTAATTCCACAACACTCTGTCCGGATATGGCTGGTTCAAACCAGAAAAAACTAGTTTGGTGAGGCTACCTCTATCACAGCTCTTGCTAGAGCCTCTCTGTTTGTTTGTGTTTTCTGGACATTCTTCATAGTCTGCACGGTTATGCATGAATGTTAGCATGTAACATTTTGTTTTCTTGCTGCTGAATGCATTGCAGGGACCTTGATCAAAGAAAACCCCGCACATTCGTGATTCCTAGACAGAACACAACAGAATCTGTGAGCAACATGAATTATTTGTTTGTAAGCATGAAATTAAAGATAGTTGTCGACCAGAAGAATTTTCCTTTTCACCAAAGCAGTTTGACTGTGATTTTCTGGGTCCATTTCACCTGAATTCCACAACACTGTGTCTGGATATGACTGGATCAATCGAGAAAAAACAGGTTGGGTGAGGCTAACTCAATCACAGCTCTTTCTACCGCCTCTGTGTTTGTGTGTGTTTTCTGGACAGTCTTCATGGACGTCACGGTTTTGAATGAGTTTTAGCATGTAACATTTTGCTTTCTTGTTGCTGAATGCAATGGAGGGAACTGGAAAAAAGAAACCCCACACATTTGTGCTTTCTAAGCAGAATGCAACAGAATCCATGGGCAACATGAACTATTTCTTTGTAGGATTGAAATTAAAGACAGTTGTCGATGAGAATAATTTTCCTTTTCTCCAAATACTGTTTGACTGTGAAAATCTGGGTCCGTTTCACCTGAATTCCACAACACTGTGTCCGGTTATGGTTGTTTCAAACCGGAAAAAACCAGTTAGGTGAGGCTAACTCAATCACAGCTCTTGCAACAGCCTCTGTGTTTGTTTGTGTTTTCTGGACATTCTTCATAGACTGCAAGTTTTTGAATGAATTTTAGCATGTAACATTTTGTTTTCTTGCTTTTGAAAGCAATGGAGGCAACTGGATGAAAGAAAACCCCAAATATTTGAGTTCTCTAGGCAGAATGCAACAGAAACAGGGGGCAACATGAACTATTTGTTTGTAAGCATGAAATTAAAGACAGTTGTCGATGAGAATAATTTTCCTTTTCTCCAAATCCAGTTTGACTGTGATTTTCTGGGTCCATTTCAACCGAATTCCATGACATATTGTCCAGATATAGCTGGTTCAAACCAGAAAAAACTGTTAGGTGATGAGAATTCATTCACGGCTCTTGCTACCCCGTCTGTGTTTGTTTGTGTTTTCTGGACATTCTTCATAGACTGCACGGTTTTGAATGAATTTTAGCATGTATCATATTGTTTTCTTGCTGCTAAATGCAATGGAGGCTAGTGGATCAAAGAAAACCCCACGGATTCCTGTTTTCTAGGCAGAATGCAACAGAATCCATGGGCAACATGAATTATTTGTTTGCAAGCATGAAATCAAAGACAGTTGTCTTTGACAAGAATGATCCATTCCTCCAAATCCAGTTTGACTGTGATTTTCTGGGTCCATTTCAGCTCAAACACACAACACTCTGTCCAGATACTGCTGGTTCAAACCAAAATAACCGGTTTGGTGAGGCTAACTCAATCACAGCTCTTGCTACAGTCTCTGTTTGTGTTTGTGTTTTCTGGACATTCTTCATAGACTGCACGGTTTTGAATGAATTTTTGCATGTAACATTTTGTTTTCTTGCTTTTGAAAGCAATGGAGGCAACTGGATAAAATGAAAGCCCACACATTTGAGTTCTCTAGGCAGAATGCAACAGAAACAGGGGGCAACATGAACTATTTGTTTGTAAGCATGAAATTAAAGACAGTTGTCGATGGGAATAATTTTCCTTTTCTCCAAATCCAGTTTGACTGTGATTTTCTGGGTCCATTTCAACCGAATTCCACGACATATTGTCCAGATATAGCTGGTTCAAACCAGAAAATCCTGTTTGGTGATGAGAATTCATTCACGGCTCTTGCTACAGCCTCTGTGTGTGTTTGTGTTTTCTGGATATTCTTCATAGAATGCACGGTTTTGAATGAATTTTAGCATGTAACATTTTATTTTCTTGCTGCTAAATGCAATGGAGGCAAGTGGGTAAAAGAAAACCCTACAAATTCATGTTTTCTACACAGAATGCAAAACAATCCGAGGGCAACATGAATTATTTGTTTGTAAGCAAGAAATTAAAGACCTTTGCCGATGAGAAGAATATTCTTTTTCTCCAAATCCAGTTTGAATCTGATTTTCTGGGTCCATTTTACGCGAATTCCACAACATAATGTCCAGATATGGCTGGTTCAAACCAGAAAAATACGGTTTGCTGAGGCTAACTCAATCATAGATCTTGTTACAACCTCTGTGTTTGTTTGTGTTTTCTGGACATTCCTCATAGACTGTACGGTTTTGAATGAATTTTAGCATGTAACATTTTGTTTTCTTGCTGCTAAATGCAATGGAGGCAACTGGATAAAAATTACCGCACACATTCATGTTTTCTATGCAGAATGCAACATAATCTTTGGGCAACATGAATTATTTGTTTCTAAGAATGAAATTAAAGATAGTTGTCAATGAGCAGAATCTTCCTTTTCTCCAAAACCAGTTTGACTCTCATTTTCTGGGTCCATTTCTCCCCAATTTCACAACACTCTGTCCGGATTTGGCTGGTCAAAACCAGAAAAAAACGGTTTGGTGAGGCTAACTCCATCACGGATCTTGCAACAGCCTCTGTGTGTGTTTGTGTTTTCTGGACATTCTTCATAGACTGCACGGTTTGGAATGAAATTTAGCATGTAACATTTTGTTTTCTTGCTGCTGAATGCAATGGAGAGAACTGCATGAAAGATATTCCACACATTGGAGTTTTCTAGGCAGAATGCAAGAGAAACCATGGGCAACATGAATTATTTGTTTGTAAGCATGAAGTTAAAACAGTTGTCGATGAGTAGAATTTTCCTTTTCTCCAAATCCGGTTTGACCGTGATTTTCTGGATCCATTAAACCCCAATTCCACAGCACTCCTGTCCCAATATGGCTGGTTCAAACCAAAATAGCTAGTTTGGTGAGGCCAACTCAATCACAGCTCTTGCTACAGCCTCTGTGTATTTTTGTGTTTTCTGGATATTTTTCATAGACTGCATGGTTTTGAATGAATTTTAGCATGTAACATTTTGTTTTCTTGCTGCTGAATGCAATGGAGGGAACCGGATAAAAGAAAACCCCACACATTTGTGTTTTAGGCAGAATGCCACAGAATCTGTGGGCAACATGAATTATTTGTTTGTAAGCATGAAATTAAAGACAGTTGTCGATGAGAAGTATTTTCCTTTTCTCAAAATCCAGTTTGACTCTAATTTTCTGGGTCCATTTCACCCGAATTCCACAACACTCTGTCCAGATATTGTTGGTTCAAACCAGAAAATCCGGTTTGTTGAGGCTAACTCAATCACAGCTCTTGCTACAGCCTCTGTGTTTGTGTTTTCTGGACATTCTTCATAGACTGCATGGTTTTTAATGAATTTTAGTATGTATCATTTTGTTTTCTTGCTGCTGAATGCAATGGAGCGAACTGCATAAAAGAAATTCCACACATTGGAGTTTTCTAGGCAGAATGCAAAAGAATCCATGGGCAACATGAATTTTTTGTTTGTAAGCATGAAATTAAAGACAGCGGTTGATGAGAAGAATCTTCCATTTCTCCAAATCCAGTTTGACTGTGATTTTCTGCGTCCATTTCACCCGAATTCCACAACACTCTGTCCGGATATGGCTGGTTCAAACCAGAAAACCCGGTTTGGAGAGGCTAACTCAAACAAAATGTGGGGTTAAGGCAAGACCCAGAATCTCCTGGCTCCTGGTTTCAGATCATATCAGCTCCTGCCATTGCAGTTACCTGGGGTGTGAAACAGTGAATGGAAGATCTCTCTCTCTCTCTCTCTTTTTCTCTCTCTCTCTGTCTCACCTCTCTCTGTAACTCTGTCTTTCAAATTAATGAAATACGTGATTGGTAACAACATAGTTGACAGCCTCTCTCTTCTGCTCAGGTCAGAGTGCACTCAGTTCAAGTTGTGCACTCCCAAAGGGACAGTGGCATTTGGAAGCATGACAAGAGAAGAGGAATGAGGATGGGAATTTACAAACAGTTCATGAAACTGAAAAGATCTGGCCTGGAGAAGAAATGATGTTAAAAAATGGGGCTTTTGCTATGTAATCTTAGAAGGTAGACTGAGGTCAACAACATGGCTTTGAGCTAATGTGAAAGAGAAAGATTACATGAATCTTGACACTCAGCCAAAAGAGAGCTACTTTGTACACTCTGTTTCTTCTCACCTTACTCTTCAAATACATGTTTGAGGTTGCACATTGTGGTGTAGGAGGATGCCTGCAACCTGTATTGGAGTACTGGCTCAAGTTTTCACTACTCTGCTTCCTATCCCGCTTCCTGCTAATACATGCACTGTAAGGCAGTGGATGGTGGCTCAAGGTCTTGTGCTCCTGCCACCCACTTGAGAAACCTGTGTGGAGTTCCAGGCTCCTGACTTTGGCCTGCCCCAACCCTGAGTGTTGCAGGCATTTAGGGAGTGAAGCACTGTATGGAAAATATCTCTTTCTCTCTCTGTTTCTCTGACTTTAAGGTAGACAAAAATAAATAAATGAACATTAAAAATACAGGTTGGGCAATCACTTGTTGAGGAAGAAGAGACTAGTGATTCTTGCCTTAAGGTTACATCTTGCCCATTGGCTGACTAGTTTTTCTTAAACACTTCCTGGGATGGAGAGATCACCACCAGAAGATGTTGCCTACATATCTGAATGAAAGCTTTTGCAGTGTTACTCCCACTTTGTAGATTACTATACATCACAAGTGATTTCTGCAATGCTCCTCAGACTTTGGACTCATTCCCTGGATTGAATCTAAGGTGAAGTCCTCCCTCCATTCCCTGCTGTAACTACCTAATGCTGACTACTATAATGTCTTGCCCAAAATACAGCAATTCTTTCTTTAGTGTACTCTCCCAATCTTTGGTTTTACTAAGCCCCTTCCAATATACTCATTACTTTGGCCACAGTATGCCTTTTAAACACATATTCTGTCAGGTCATCACCATCTTTAAGACATTTAGTGACTCAGTCTTCAATAAATCTATGGTGTAATAGGTGGGAAGAGGTGTGATGAGTTGTTCTGGAATCAAAGAGAATTAAAAGGCTTAGCCCCCAAATACTGCAATGCTTGGACCTTGCTTGCATGTTGGTCTGTCTCAACCAACTCCAAAGTTTTTGATACTTCATAACAAAAGTCCTTTGATTCATTCTTGGGCCTTTCCCCCAAGAAAACCGTCCTATTTTCCCTTTCCTCACAAACACTTCTCCATCTTTATGACCAAAGGTGCATGGTAGCTGCGATAATTTGACTCAGTAGCCTGCTTGACACTGGAGAGAGTGGTGAATAATCATTACCATCTGTGTGCTCCATAGCAGTTTCTCTCTGTACTGGAGGTGTGGTAGGGTCCATTCTTGCCTTTCTGCTAATGGATGGAAGAATATGCAAGCATAGTTAATCAATAGATACTTAGATACTTCATCTAGTGTGCTCCACTGCTCCAGCAATGTCTTAAAACATTGCTACATAAACATCTCAGGGGTAGGTATTTGGCCTAGTGGTTAGGCTGCTCCAAATTCCATATTGGAGCTCCTAGAAGTGAATCCTGGCACCACTCTTGCTTCTGACTCCAGTTTCCTAACAATGCACACCCTGGGATGCAACAGGTGATAGATAGATGGCTCAAGTGACTCCTGCCACTAATGTGGGAGACCTGGATTGAGTTCCTGGTTCCCAGATTCAACCTAGGCCCTTGTGGGCATTTGGGGGTGGGAACTCTATCTCTCTGTCTCTTTCTTTCTCAAATTAAAAATAGTATTTAAAAAACAAAAACAATGTCATTATTTTAAAATAAAATATTTGTGAAATTTAAAAAGGGTAAGAAAAATATGGCAGTAGAAAGTAGGCTTTGAGAAATTTTGGAGGAATATTGAGTGGCAAATTGAGAACCTTAAATTCTTTTTCTTTCAACAATTGTATCTAAAGTGCATTTTTAAAATTATTTTTCCTGATCAAACAGCTTCACACCCTCTCCCCACCCTGAATAAATTTTCCATTTGGATGCTAGAAATGCTAATATGTAAATGATAAAGTTGGGGAATTTTGTCCCCCTGGGCCAAAGAAGCAGGAAGAGAAAAATCAAAACAAAACAAAGACCATGAGAGGGAACGAGAGAATACAGTAAGTACAGCAGGTTGCCTGAGTGAAGCAGAGGGAGATCCTGAAAGGGAAACCTTGGGGCTTTCCAAGGCTTGCTGTGGTTGTTTCCTGAGGTCGCACCGCCTTTCTCATCTCAAAGTCCTTAAGACACAGCTCTGTTCTTATCATGAAGCTATCCTTGGTGACCATAGAAAGAGAAAGTAAAACAAAAAAATCAACATGGGACCTGGTCATTGGCTAAACATCTTTCAAACTCATACTACTATGAAAATGTTCTTGATTATATCAGCCCAAGCTATGGCATTGTCTCAATCTCTGTAAATGCTTATTATCTCCTCCACTCACTCATTTAATCGTAATCATGGAGTGTGTGTACTGTGAATTACAATTCTATATTCCCCTATGTAGATTATACATTATTTCAAAAGATGATTCTTTCACTCTCTTGTATTTTTTACTGCACCAAGCAAAGCTTAGGAGAGACAGAATCTCAATAAATATTTGTCTATTTGATGAGACTGATTTATTCTCAGCAGTTCAAGTTCACCCAATGGTTGAGTAATTGAAATTACCTTGGTTTCAGACTTTGATAAAACAACAGAGTCTAACTACATTAAAAAAAATAAAAAAGGAAAACAATACTTAACACTAGGAGAGTTCTGAACTCTCCAAATACCAGCAAAGAAACAGTTTGAAGAGACTTCCAGCAGAGTTGCCTGGCTGGACCAGCTACCTCAAGAAATCAGAATGTTCTACCTGTTTACCAAATGTAATGAGTTGCTGACTCACTGGCTTATCCTATGTAATTTCCCTATGCAGTTGCCTAAATTTCATATGCTGATGATTTTTCCACATTTACATCACCAAGAAAAATAAAGAACTTACTGTACCAGTACGGATTTGGGGAAGTCTGGTTTGTCAGGCATTCTTGTGAAAAAGAATTGGGGCTTTAATTGATCTAACTTTTAATAGGACTCAAGAGCCTACTTTAATTTCTTGAACAGGTCAGTTCAACCTCTGACCAAGTGAAACAAAGATCATATTAATTTCTGGTTGGTTGTTTGGTAACCTAGCTGCCCAGATTCTTGGATAGCACTGGACTTTGGCTGCCATGAATTATCCAGGATCTCCTTTGACTCCATCAGTGAACCCTGAAATGGTCCTCTCTATATAGCACAGTTCAGTTTTTAGTAGATTCCCTAGTATTTTTAAACTATTAAAGGAATCTTTATTTATTTATTTATTTGATAAACACAGAAAGAAAGATCCCATCTGCAGATTCACTGCCTAGTTGCCTGTGACAAGACTGGGGCAAGGTTGAAACTAGGGGTGGAGAGTCAGGAGACAGGAACTCAGTTCAAGTCTCTCACCTGCTTGAGCCATCACTACTACCCCCCAGGGGTTTGCATTAGTGGAAAGCTGGAGTTAGGAGATAAAAGCAAGGATTGGAATGAAATATTCTGATATGGAATGAAAATGTCTTAATTGTTTGGCCAAAACTAGCCCCTAGTATTTTAAACTACCATCTACTTCCCTGGCACTGTTGCCCATTGAGTTTAATTCTATCAACTGGGACATATAATGCAAATTTCACTCTTCTCCTTTATCACAGTGGCAAGGCTGTTATCATATACACCCCACTTGCAAATCTAGACTCAGAATATCCTCAGGTCTCATAACCATTCTCTGAGTTATATGGTTTCGAGCTCCCTCACTCTTCTGCTTACTCTTCTTGGAAATCTCTATTTTAGGCATAAACTATGGCCAAAGAGGTAAGTTATTTGCTCAAAGTCATACAATCAACAACAGAGCCAAAGTTTGTATTTGTTATTTGCAATGAATTGACTCACTGTATAGCAACTTCTTTTGTTTATTTTTTTTCTTTGCAGTGAATAATGCTGTTGTCTATAACAGCAGGGAGAGAAGGAAATGCTTACAATGGATGAGAAATTGGGCCAGACAACTTCTATGATTTCTGTACCTTTCAAATAAAAGTGTGTCTACTTTTGTGACCAGAAAGATGGAATAGGTCGAAGGAAACCAGTACTATCTCCATTAGTTAATGAGAAAGATAACTTTTACAAAAAAGCAGTGAGTATTTTCCAGAACTAAGAAATCCAAGGTTGCCTGGTGCCATGGCTCACTAGGCTCATCCTCCGCCTGTGGCACTGACACTCTGGGTTCTAGTCCCAGTTGGGGCACCGGTTCTGTCCCGGTTGCTCCTCTTCCAGTCCAGCAATCTGCCATTTCATTGCTGGCTTAGCCTTCTTGTGTGTTTCTTTTTCCAAAAATAAGCAAATTTATATGTGTTATTTCTCCTTGCTTGCAGGAAAGGTAGCATGTTGGAAATACTTTTTTTTTTTAAGAAAATGACTACTGGAGCTAGAGAAATCTAATTTTTCACAACTGTCTAATTCCCCATTATGAGAAGTACTCTGAGACATTCAGATAATCCTCACACTTGTATTTCATTATTATCAATAATGCCATATTGCAGAAACTTGTATGAGTTTATTTTGTGTGTTGAAGGTTTATCTTCAAGGTAAATGCCTAGAAGGAGGATTCCTAAGTTGAAGAATAACTGTCTGTGAGGTTTGGTTAGTTATTAACAACTCCCCCTCCCCTTCATGGAGATGTGCCATTTTACATTGCACCTATCCATATATGAGAGTGCATACTTCCTATCAACAGTGAGCTAGTGAGCTTTTAAGAATTTGCCAATCTGCTGGCTGAGAAGAAGCATTTCTGTGTAGTTTCAATTTCAATTTCATAAGTGAAATTGTGTATTTTTTCTTATGGTTAAAGCTCATGTTTACATGTCTTTTGGGGAAGGAGGTAGGTCTTTTACTATAGTACCTTTAGCATTTCCTCAATTTTAGAAGTTCTTTGTATGTTAGGGATATTAATCCTTTTCTTGTAATTTGTTGTCTGTGGATTTTGTCATTTAAAATTTTTTGTATTCAAATATATCTTCTTGTTTCTGAATTTTGAATTATAGTTAAAAATCTACATACACTGGTATTTTGGAGAAAGTAATTCATTTTCTTCTGGTATTTGTATAGTTTCATCTATACCTCTGATCTATTTGGAGTTTTTTCCTATATGGATGAAAAATGGATATAATTTTACCTGTTTCCAAATATACAGTTACCCCACTCCCTCTATTAAAACAGTCCATTTGTGCTCCCAGAGATTTGAAATAACCCTTCTTTGATAATAATCTAGATTTTCATACATAGTTGGATCCATTTCTGGACTTTCTATTTTATTCCATTTGCTCCTCTGCCAGTACTAATCTGTTTCCAAACAGGTTTTATAACCTGTTTTGATATTTGGTAGTGCTGGTCTCTGATTCTCTGCCCCCACATCATATCTTCCCATTAGTGTTTTCCTATCATGTTTGTTTTTCCACATGAACTTCAATGTCATTTTTCTGGCTCAAGGCAGGAGGAGTTTGCTGTTTATTAAAATTTTGTTACATTTATAAGTTATCTTAGTGAGAATTGGCATTCAAATATCACTGGATAAGATTATCCAAGAACCCAAGATGTTTTTCCATTTGTTCAATTCTAATTTTATATTTTTAAGAAATGTTTATATTTTTAATTAGGTTTTGAAATCTTTTTATGCTTATTCCTATATATTTTGTCTTACTTATTGCTGTTATAAATTGTTTCCCGTTCACTATATTTTCACACTGGTTATTATTTGTGTATATGAAGGCTACTGATTTTTGCAATTAATAAAATGCTTAAAACATAATTTTATTATTTTATTGCTTAGAGTACATAATCTCGGTACTTAAATGTGTCAGAGCTTATGAAGCATCTGGCAGTATATTTTGTAGTTAATGCACAAAATAACAATCTACTAAAACAAAATAGTTCTTAATAGAATATATGGCTTCAATGAAATGGCTTTTAATTAGTTTATTAATAGCATATTGTTTCTATTGAATGCAATCATTCTTAAACATAATTTGTTTTCTTAAGTACTTTAGAATTATCTCCTGCAGTGATAGTAAATTTTTAATTTTCAAAATATGATAAAGAGGGTGTATAAGAAGCTTCAACTCAGATTCTACCCAAATTCCCTCAGAGATTCAAATAATCAGCTACACTGTAGACACCCAATAAAAATCATCATATTGACATAACAATGAGTGTGCATTTTCCAGACTGCTGGAGCCGGAGACAGATGTGTTCCCTTAACTTCCTCTCATTTCATTACAGTGGATCTCAAGTCATTTCAGGTAGGCTGACTGGCCCCTGTGTGCTAGAGGAAGTAGTGATCTTTATTTCTAGAGAAAATCCATACAAGCTGAAAATGCCACAAACTCCACAGAGCTTTTAGACAAATTAAACCATAATTATCACTGCAGCACTTGTCTACTTCAGAAACACCTTAGCAAGGATACCTGAGATTTAATTATTTAGTTGTTAGACTGTTTCCCATGCAGATGGATTCAGAGACCTTTTGGATGAACTCCTCATCCCCCCTCACTTTCAGACCCCAAGTCAGCATCCTTGCAATGTGTGACACCCTCAGGAGCATGACCCACAGCATCATCAGGACATTCAGAAACAAGCATTGGCACACCTCAATTTTTTGACAGGAATGTCCTCTGTGTGTATAATATTAATCCTTTTAAAATTGTATCTGGCTTCATCTACAATGAGCTGTGGTACCATTTTACCATGTTCATACCGTCACTTGAAGATTACCTTAAGCTCACTCTCAGCATAGTCTATGTGGTTAGGAGAATTCTAGCATATTTTCTGAATTCTTTTTTGGGGGGACTATTTTTTCAAATCTATGTTTTTCATTTTTAAAGCATTGGAAGTTCAAATGAGTAACACTCATAACTGTAGTTAGGCCACGAATGAGAGCTGATTTTCTGTTTGACAAAAATAAAAGAAACCCAGGTATTTTAATTTTGAAATCCACATGTCATAGAATGGAGAATGTTGTTTACTCTGATTTGATCAGTACATATTATAGGCAGAGACTAAAATCTCACAATGTAGCCAATAGATAAATAGATAGATGATAAATAGATAGATATAATTATAATAAAAAACTCAAAACACCATCTAACTTGTTGTATAAGGTTAAAATATTTAAATTAGTATCACAACTAATATTATGATCTTTGGAAGTAATTTATTAATACAACTATAATCTGGAAATACCTGAATTGATATTTTGTCATGCAAAGTGGCGCTATTAGGAAGCAGTGCATTGCCTTAAATTGGTGAGTAATATATCTTTTTTTTTTTTTTTTGGACAGGCAGAGTGGATAGTGAGAGAGAGAGACAGAGATAAAGGTCTTCCTTTTTTTTCCGTTGGTTCACCCCCCAGTGGCTGCTGCAGCCAGCCTGCTGTGGCCGGCACACCATGCAGAGCTGAAGCCAGGAGCCAGGTGCTTATCCTGGTCTCCCATGCAGGGGCAGGGCCCAAGGACCTGAGCCATCCTCCACTGCACTCCCTGGCCACAGCAGAGAGCTGGACTGGAAGAGGGGCAACCGGGACAGAATCCAGCACCCTGACCGGGACTAGAACCTGGTGTGCTGGCGCCGCAAGGCAGAGGATTAGCCTAGTGAGCTGCAGCGACGGCCCAGAAATACTTTGTCTTTCTAATGTGAAATAATTTAAGATATATTACTAGGCCGGTGCCGCGGCTCACTAGGCTATTCCTCTGCCTTGCGGCGCCGGCACACCAGGTTCTAGTCCTGGTCAGGGCGCCGGATTCTGTCCCGGTTGCCCCTCTTCCAGTCCAGCTCTCTGCTGTGGCCAGGGAGTGCAGTGGAGGATGGCCCAAGTGCTTGGGCCCTGCACCCCACGGGAGACCAGGATAAGCACCTGGCTCCTGCCATCAGATCAGCACGGTGGGCCAGCTGCAGCACACTGGCCGCGGCGGCCATTGGAGGGTGAACCAAAGGAAAAAAAAGGAAGACCTTTCTTTCTGTCTCTCTCTCACTGTCCATTCTGCCTGTCAAAAAAATAAAAAGAAAACAGAAAGAAAGACAAAGTATTTCTTTCCATGTTTATGGAGTTAGTTTGAATTAGGGCAATATCAAACAAGAAATATTGAATGAAATAGTAGGTTAATTGTGGTGCAAACTTTTCTTGAAATACATGCGTAGTTCTTTCATACTAAAGATTTTCCATGAATTGTTAGGCCTCTCATTTGTATGGTTTAAATATTCTCAAATGGCTGCAACAGCCAGGGCTGAACCTGGCTGAATCCAGGAGTCAGGAACTCGATGATCTAGGTCACCCATGTTGTAGCAGGGGCCCAGGTACTTGAGCCATCTTCCACTGCTTTTCCCAGTTTATTAGCATAGAGTTGAAATGGAAGTGGAGCATCTGGGACTTGCAGGTGGTAGTTTACACCACTGTGCTACACACTGGCCTCACTTTTTTTTTTTTTGCAGTGTGACAGGGAGACACAGTACTAACAGATTCTTTATACTTTAAAAAGTTCAATTTAGAGAAAATTCCTTGAAGTTTGGGGCTAGCCTCTGGCTCAGCAAGTTAAGTCACTGCGTGTGATGCTGGCATCCAATCCAAGCCAGTTATAGGCCAGCAGCTCCACTTCTGGTCCAGCTTCCTGGCGGCTGTTGGCCTAAGTGCTTGGGTCTGAGCCACCTACACAGGAGAATCAGATGGAACCTCACGCTCTTGGCTTTACCCTGCTGAGACCAGGCACCTGCAGCCATTGGACCAGTAGATGGAGGATCTCTCTCTTTCTCTCTTCCTCTCTCTCAATGATTCCACTTTTCAAATAAATTAATATTTTTAAAAAATCCATTATTAGTTTATGAAAAATGTTTTCAAATGGAAAATGATATAATATTAATAATGCCATTATAAAAAGACTGAAATTTTGGCTTCAAACTATGATAAACTAATTTAATTATTAAATTTACTTCAATAATTCTGTTTACAACAGTTTCACTTCTCTACTGACAAATTAAACTCATTCAGTTTGTTAGATAAGAATAAACCATAAATTCAAAGAAGTACCGATCTTATCTAAAGCATGATATGGGGAAAATATGTCATAGTACCATTGCTTAACTATTAGGTTTTGACAAATTTTTCAACTGAGTCATTTGGATAGCACCTGCTCTCGTAATGTCTCTACTCTTAATTTTGCATGAACATATAGTCATTGCTTGCATTGAAACAAAGATTTGTATAAGCTTAACTATTTTTAATCTGGTATATATTTGCTAGAAGCATGAATTACTGAACCTCTTACGAAAAGAAGGCTGAACCAAACTCAACTTAGCATCACAAGTTAATGCATTAATTACCCCCAAGTGTTAAAAAGTGGTATGGTACACACTTGAATTTGCAGAAACAGTTTAAAATATATATGCATATAAGAATGCAAGCTTTGATTTAAATTTTGACTGGTATCTTAAAGTGCCACTTTGGAGCCTGAGAGAGCCTTGATTTCTATTGAACCTGAAAGATCCTTGATGTCTATCTTGAGTACAACTGATCTTATCCAAATCTCATTTTGCACATGAGGATGCTAAGTGTTAAGTCCCAGATAAGTAAAGTGAGTTGTTTTAGGTCATGGTGGTAATTCTATATAGAGGTAGGCATCCTGATTGTTATACTCCTTCTAGTGTTAAAGATTATAATTTCTGAAAAATTAAGGTTGGAAAATTAGTACTTGCTGTTTTGTTATAGAGGAAAATTTGTTTGCATACTTATTCATGAGCTTAGTAAATTTTTTTTAACAGGCAGAGTGGACAGTGAGAGAGAGAGAGAGAATGATCTTTCTTTTCCATTGGTTCACCCCCCAATGGCCGCTGTGGCCGGCGCACATCGGCCAGCACACTGCATCGATCAGAAGCCAGGAACCAAGTGCTTCCTCCTGGTCTCCCATGTGGGTGCAGAGCCCAAGGACCTGGGCCATCCTCCAATGCACTCCCAGGCCACATCAGAGAGCTGGACTGGAAGAGGAGCAACTGGGACAGAATCTGGCACCCTGACTGGGACTTGAACCTGAGGTGCCGGCACTGCAGGCAGAGGATTAGCCTAGTGAGCTGTGGTGCTGGCCAAGCTGAGTAAATTTTATACAAGACATTTTTCTACTATGCTTGTTACTTACTAGAAATATATAACAACCTATTTATATAATCCCTAAAAATTGATTAATTTTATGTAATAAAATGGAACTTTTCTTGACAATCTCACAGAAAAATTTTTAATAAATTCAAAGAGTTTCCACTTCCTTGTAAAGTTTAGAAATCATTAGGCATTCTACAATGTTGGCAGAGTTACAGAGAGGCAAAGGCAGAGAGGGAGAGAACTTCCATCCACTGATTCACTCCCCAAAGGGCTACAATGGACTGAGCTTGGTAGATTGGAAGCCAGAAGCCAGGATATTCTTCCAGGTCTCCCACCCAGGTTCAGGGGCCCAATGACTTGAGCCATCTTCTGCTTTCCCAGGCCATAGCAGAGAGCTGGATCAGAAGTGGAGCAGCCGGACTCACACCGGCACCCATATGGGATGCCAGCACTGAGGTGCAGCTTACCCGCTGCTCACAGGCCTGACCCAACTAAACTGTTTCTACTTAGTAAAATCACATATTTACACTCACTAATGGGGCATTTCCTGGAAAGCTATGCAGGAAGGTCAGGTCCTAGAAACTGAGACCCTGCTTCCCACATGTGAAGAACGTGTGACAACTCCTCATCTGCATGTACACCATACACACAGCACTCTTTCTCCCTGGTTACACTCTGTCCCCACTGCACAATCAAGGGAGACATGGGGCTGCCATGAAACAGCTCCCCACAGAGGGGGTTCTGAGGCTGAGACATCTCTGCGAACAGGGAAGGGGCCTACCAGTGCAGGCCCTACCTTGTAGGCCACAAGGAACCCAGGAAAGTGCTGTGCTGACAGCGAGATTGATCCCACAGGTTCCAGAGATGACCTCTGGGAGCTCTCAGTCCTGCCAGGAGGTACCACCATCTTCACCTTCCCCCACTCTGGACAGCTGGCCACACACACTCACCATTCCCGGGCATATGAGATGGGCTGCATTGTGGTGGGAAAAGTTAGAGAACAGTGGATGCCACACTAGCTCCCGAGTCTCCCAGTGGCAGAGGCCCCTCCTTGGACCTCTCTCCTCCAGGAATTTGGAACTCTCTATTGGTGTCACAATCCAGTGTGATTATGTGGCAGTTACGCCACTGCACCTGATTGGACAGCTCACATAGCCATCAGCATGCAGGACCCAGAAGACACAACAAATCAGCATCCTTTACTGAAGGACATGAAACTCCAGGCCACTCCAGATAGGTAGAGAGGTGAGGCCTGGGTTCAGGTGCCAAGGGCCTCCTCTAGGGCTGCATCCTTTCACCAGCGGGATCTTGCCACCTGCTGGGACCCTCCTACCTCCCCATGGGTCTTCCTGGGAGAATCCTACCTAGAGGCTGCAGGAACCTGCTTAAGGTGAGGTAGAGTGTAATGGCTATTTATTGGCTTTGGTCTTTTTTGTTTTCTTCATATTTCTGATTCATTTCTTTGTGGGGTTTTTAATACTGATATTAAGAATGTTTCCACATATTATAAAATTCAGCCCTTTTTTTACCTCTCTCCTGTACATATTTGTTTTCTATTCTGTCTCTTGCCCATTGATATTATTTTCTGTTTGTTTCTTGCAAGTACTTAGTAATTAGTGGATTTTATACATTAATCTTTCCAGTAATATTGTTGGATTTATGTATCAGTTGTATTTATTTTTAGATTTTATGAATTACTTTTGATTTTAAGTGTCATCCTATATAATTACGTGTGTATATATACACATATATACTTATATATAAAATTTTATTCTTTAGAAATTGATCTTTACTCATTGTGTTTTCTTTTTGCCGTTTTATTTCCTTGACTACATTTACAATAGGAAGTTGCAATCCTGGTCTAGGTTACTTCCAGGGAAAAAGTTCTCAATGATCCTGTATTCATTGTGTTAGTTCTTTTATGTTGCTTTTAATCTTGATCAGATTGAAAAATTTACTTTCTGCTTGTTTGTTTTTACTGATAGCAAGTTTATTCACTGAATGTTGAACTTTATTAAATGTTTTCAACATGTAACCTAAACAATCATGTGATTTTTCTTTTTCTATTTTTTACCTACTTGGGTAACTTCTTTGGAAATCTGAAAACTCTCGTATTTTTACTGTCTCTTGCTTGTAATCAACTTACTAGTTTTTCTGACGTGGTTTCATTCATTATAATACTACTTTGCTTAGAATATTTCTTAAATATTTGTCACACTGTGGGTTTATAAGCAACTCTAATACCCCACATGGGGAAGCAGAGGGGTGGTCCCTGGGCTTAATTGTCTTATAAGAGCATGAGTCATTTGAATTGGCATGAACTCTTTTGGAAGATAGTGAAAGTAAACTTACCCAGTTTTAATTAGCAAGGAAGACCCATAGAGAGTTGTAGAGACTAGGGTGTCCTGGCTCACCTGTGTGGAAAACCTGAGCTATTCTGTGTTCACAGTAAATGAAATTGGCTTTTAATGAGTGCCATGCCATTGACTATCTTCTTAAGTCATAGTATAAAGGGATTTTTGTCGGTTGATTAGCAGGGAGAATTAGCAAAGGTTGTACTGGATTCAGTAAGTCAGCTTGGATTATTGACCTTAATTTTTATTACCATTGTGTAAAGTTTGGTTCAGAGCAGAGTCAGTGTCTTTTCCGTCTTGTGTGACTTTGTAATGGATATGAGTGTTCTGACTTCACATGTGCCTCTAACTATGGTGTTCCATTCACCATGCCATTCGCTGGAAGAGATGAATGACTGTAAAATTCCCAGATAGTCAATAGCAAATGACTAGAAATATAGACTTTTAAGAGTTGGCATCTTTTAGCTATATTTGCAATTACTATGGGATTTAAGCAACTGACAGAACAGTAATATGGAGTAATATTTTTATTTCTTGTCTTCACAACATTTGTTAAAATAATTTCTGGATTGATACAGTGATGTTTTGTTCCTGCCGTATTTATAAATGAAGCACCTTTTTTAAGTGTTTCTAAACATAAAATCATCTTGGTTTGAAATCAAGTGGTTGGAACACTGTTTTCACTTAGTTTAAGCGTGTCGTTGATTGAAAGTTTCCTTGGAAGGTTTCAATCAATGTGATCAGTTTGATTTTGTAATGAGTACAACATCTACTATTTTGAGTTGCTGTTTTGAGGACCAATACTGGAAGTGGATTTTGTTCTTGAACAGTATCCTAGTAGTTTGATGATGATTGTTGGCTTGAGGTCTGGTTTTTTTTCTCCTAATAGATTTCTAATGATTTCCCTAATAATTCTAATGTGGAACATTTGCACAAATTTGTGTGGAACAAAGCCTACAAAAGTGAAAAGTGTAGATTGACTAGTAATCTAAAATTAGTATGACAGAGGAGGAAAAGTTTGGTGCCATAATTTCTCCCTTCATTGGTGTTGAACTTAAATGAGTTGAAATGTATTTCTGTACCACAATTTTAAGCTTCAATAAAAATTTGCTTGATGAATAAAAAAAAAAGAAAGTATTTTTAAGATATATTTATTTTATTTGAAAGTCAGTTATATGGAGAGGGGAGAGGCACAGAGAGAGAGAGAGAGAGAGAGAGAGAGAGAAAGAGAGAGAGGTCTTCCATCTGTTGGTTCACTCCCCAATTGGCTGCAATGGCCAGCGTTGCCCCGATCCAAAGCCAGGAGCCAGAAGCTTCTTCCAGGTCTCCCATATGGGTTCAGTGGCCCAAGGACTTGGGCCATCTTCTACTGTTTTCCCAGGCCATAGCAGAGAGCTGGATTGGAAGAGGAGCAGCCGGGACTAGAACTGGTGCCCATATGGGATGCCGGTGCTTCAGGCCAGGGCATTAATCCACTGTGCCACAGCACCAGCCCCTGCTTAGAATATTTCTATCTCTTTATGAAAGGTATGCTTTTAAAAAGTATTTCAAGTCCTGGTACATATGTATCATCATTGATGGAATGCTCACTTTCAAAAAATAAATTTTAAAAAATTCTGTGCTTATTTCCACTTTGCACAGGTCTGGGAAGCATGTTTGTTTTTTCTTCCCTAGAAGTTTGGAATACGCCTGTAAGCGTGGACCTGAAATTTTGAATGTTTAACTTTTTTTGTTGGTTGGTTCTAGTTTTGAAAATGTGATTCAACTTACTTGGTTTATGTGGGAGTTTTCCTATTTCATGTTATGTTTGTGTTTTGGGAATTTCATTTTCAAATGAAACAGATTTTGTTGTGTGTCGTCAGATTTTACTCTTAAGAATTTGACACATTTCCTTTAGTAGGATGGTAAAGGCTATAATTTTTACTAAAGAATGATTGTGTTTTAATTTTTGAAATAGGTTATTTGTGTGATTTTTACCTTTGTTTCTTTAATTGCTTTTATTAGTTTTATTAACTTTGTTAACATTTCTTTAAAAATCATTATATCTTTGTTTATTTGCTTGTGATACTTACTGTTATAGAATTTAATAATTTCTGCTATTATCTTTTTCTTGCTTGAATTCAATATTTTTTGAGTTTTTTAATAATTCTTGATGAGGAAGCTGTAATGACTGCTTTTCAGTGTTTTATTCTAACATAATCATTGAAGGCTATGGATTATCTCTAAGCATTGAATTACTTCATCCTTTTTTTCCCTGTTGTGTTTTCATCCCCTATATGAATAGGCCCTGTTTGTCTCCTAGTGTCCCCAATCCAGTGTATTTGCAGCCATCATAGGCTACATGTATCTTCATTTCTGTACCTGAAACCTATGTTCTTATTGGTAAATGAGTGCTTGATCCATTAGAGACCTATTCTTTACACTTTTCTATGCATGTAATCACAGCATAGCAACTACCCCTTCCATGCCCCTCAGAAAATACCACATCACGGGGCTGGCACTGTGGCACAGAGGGTTAAAGCCCCGGCCTGAAGTGCTGGCATCCCATACAGGTGCCGGTTCAAGTCCCAGCTGCCCTACTTCCAATACAGCTCTCTGCTGTGTCCTGGGAAAGCAGCATAACATGGCCTAAGTCTTTGGGACCCTGCACCCATGTGGGAGACTCGGAAGAATCTCCTGGCTTCCAACTTCAGATCGGCTCAGCTCTGGCTCCTGCAACCATTTGGGGAGAGAACCAGCAGATGGAAGACCTCTCTCTCTCTGTCTCTACTTCTCTCTGTAACTCTGCCTTTCAAATAAATAAAAATAAATCTTTAAAAAAAGAAATATTGCATCCTTGAAGAGCAATATCTCTCCTGATTTCTTTTAGAAGAGCAGATAAAATTTCCGAGACATCCCAAGGTAGTAATTTCCTTATGTACTTCCAACTACATGTTTTTTCCACTTCTAAATAAATTTTTAAAAACAAAGATTACTGTGATTGTCAGAATTTTTACTTTACGGGGTTGACTGTTAATTGCCAGCATGTGTTGATGCTAATGAGATTCATATACCTGATTTTTTTATTAATTCACGGCACATTCTGGAGTGGTTTGAATGGCAGAACTGTTCAATCAGAGTATATTTAAAGAAGGTGGAACAGCCAATATATAGTTTAAGTAAAAATAGTTTAAATTTTTTCAGTGCTCTGGAGAAAAAAAAAAACACACTGTAATTCACTAGATCCTAACCCGGAAGAAAAATGTTGCTTTAGATAGAATAGTTTGAAAGTTTTCATTAATTGGTAATAGTAGTTGAGCTTAGAACATAATAATGTGGTGTGACGTTCAATAAGGAAGCAAGGAAGAGAATGTTTAAGCTGAGGAAGCAAATAGCAAACTTAAAGAATTTAATGAGGGGAAGAAAATGTGGGTGTATAATCAAAGGCTAGAAGTTGATACTTTTATGGTTAAGCCTGTGATTATATATTAAGCCTGTGATTATAGAGTGGACTGAAAATGTGTCTTTGCAAAACTCTAAAAAAAGAAGGAAGGAGGAGGATTGAGGGAGGGATGGAGGAAGGGTAGTCGGGAAGTATGGTTATCTTAGAATTGGACATGAAAATACATGAAATCTATTTTTATATTAATGGAATGAAAACAAATATTTTAAACATTGATTTACTTGGAGGATGGAGATAAAAGTGAAACATTGTGAATATAGTTGATAACAATGAATAATATCCTCCAAAATTGTTGAGAAAATAGATAACTCAAAATAAAAATAAATATTGAGAAATGTTGAGAAAATAAATAACTCAAAATATGTACAAGGTGATATGTATGCTAAGTCACTTTCTTTAGCCATTCTATGATGCATACCTATTTCAAAAACAATATATACAGTGATACTTCAAAATTCTTGTAAAATGAAACAAATTATTTTGATTCAGAAAAAATTAAAATTCATATATAGATTTTATAGCACTTATTTTCATTGAGTTTTTTAAACATCCTCTTATCTGCATAGATTTCAAGTTTTCATGCACCAAAATAAATGTACTTTTATATTCCATTTTCTTCAAACTTTTTGAAGTACTCATTGTACATAATAAATGAATATATAGTGTTTGTATCTTAATTGTTAACTAAAATGCTTTTGTCAAATGAATAAATAATAAAAATCAGAAAATACTGGTATATTTTAAGCCTGAAGGTCTCTTTTTAGTCTCTGCTGTTTTAAAAAGTTCATTTATCTTGTTGAGACTGGATAGTTGCTGGATAAGAACAAATGGTAAGATCCTGTTAGGAGACTAGTCTGGTTGGATGTTCCATCACTGACTTAGCTAATCATTTTCTGATGGCATTGTAAATGTTATCCTCAATTTCTCTGATTTATTTGTTGATTGATTGCTGTTACAAGCAACACTGTGAGGAACATCCTGTGCGGATGTCTTTGTGGTCTATTCCTTTTGTTTCCTTAGAATAAACCCCTAGAAATGAAATTACTTTGTCAAATAGTGTGATCAGTCTAGTCTCTCATCACACAAGGCATCCTACCCTTTGGAGTCATGGTGCTTGAGCTGTGGTCAATTGAGAAAAGATAAAGTAGTGATTATTTTTATGGAAGCATTGAGCCTGTCTTTCAACGAGAAACTATAGTATGAATATTACTAATAGACACAGCTGACAAGGGAAGTTTTTCTTTTCCATAAAATGTTACTGTGGTAATGTAAAATTGAAGATAGAAGTTCATTAAAACATATTTTGTGGGCGTCAGTGCTGTGGTGCAGCAAATTAATGCCCTGCCTGAAGCGCTGGCATCCCATATGAGCACTGGTTCGAAACCCAGCTGTTCCACTTCCAATCCAGCTCTCTGCTATGGCCTAGGAAAGCAGTAGAAGATGGTCCAAGTCCTTGGGCCCCTGCACCTATGAGGGAGACCTGAAAGAAATTCCTGGCTCCTGGCTTTGGATCAGCATAACTCTAGCCATTGCAGCTGATTGGGGAGTGAACCATTAGAGGGAAGACCTCTCTCTCTCTCTCTCTCCTCTCTCTGTGTAACTTGATCAAATAAATAAATAAATCTTTAAAAAAGTAAAAAAGTATTTTGTGAAGTTTATACATATATAGACTTCACAATATTCAGTATAAATAATTGGAATAATTGATGGAAGTGCAAATAACAAAGTATCCTCACACCCTAGGTTAAAAGGGGAATAATCATGATGCAATATAGGCAGCAGTTTGTCATCAATTCATTAGTTAATTTGAGAAGTTTTTTTATATGTCGTTTGAACAAAGTGGTAAGTTTTAGAAAGATGAAGTCTGTAGACAAATTTGAATTTTTGCAAAACAATGTAATTTTTGGTTTGATGATGTTCCACACAGTATTAGGGTGTCCTACATTTAATCTGGCAGACCCATTCTTCTACCAATGCAGGATACACATACTGCATATACATATTATCTTCCAGTGAAACATGTTTTGCTTAAGCCTTTAGAGATTTAGCTTTAAAACTATGTTTCTGAAGGATTTTCAGGCTCTAGAGTAAAACATCCAAGGACAACCTAAGAGAATCCAGAGAAAAATATGACAATGAGGTGAATTTGGGGCAACTGGCCTTTGTTTCCAGTAGGTCAATGAAATATTAAAGGGAGTGTGCAAGACTTAATGAAAGAAATGGGCAAAGAAAAGACCCAGTCACTCTCCTTGCTTTGTTTCTTGGATATGTCGGACATGTGGAAAAATTAATCTTTGCTCATTAGAGTGGACAGAAATGCGTTGCTGAACAACAATAAATATTCATTATATCAGGTAACTGATGCTCATAGAATGTTCTTATATTAGAAAAAAATATAATACTCATATAATTATGAGTTCTGGGATTATATGATGAGTCTTAAAAATTAATAGAAAATATGGAATATAAAATATACCTGAATTTAAACATTTTTGAAAGAATATTTATTTTTAATTCCATATTTCCAAAAGCTTCTCAATGTGCCCTTGTTTAGGATAGGCAATCTCCCATGAATCCAATGTTGTTTTTGTACCATCCAGTATTCAGAATCTTTTCTTACTTCCTTTAAGGTATGACTAAAAATAAATAACCCAACACATCTGCAGTTGTTAAATTATGGACATTTTCCCTAAAGATTTATTTATTTATTTGAAAGGCAAACTTAGAGAAGAATATATATATATATATATATATATATATATAGAGAGAGAGAGAGAGAGAGAGAGAGAGAGAGAGAGGGAGAGAGAGAGAGATCTTCCATTTACTGGTTCACTCCTCAAATGGCCATAATGGGCTAATTTGAAGCCAGAAGCCACAGGCTTCTGGGATTCCCATGTGGATCAAGTATTTGAGCAATCTTCTACCACTTTCCTAGGTCCATTAGCAGGGAGCTGGATCAGAAGTGGAGCAGCTGGGATTCAACCCAGTGCCCATATGGGATGCCAGCATTACAAGCAGCAACTTTAACAACACCACTATGCCAACCTTCAAATTTTGGACTATTAAACAGAAATTTTACCAATTGGATGCTAAAGATGTTTTTTATCCATTTCCTCATAGATTTGGTACTGTTTACCAATAAACCCAGAGTGTCCAACTTTACTGTTTAGATTGCCTGTCTACACTGAGGTACATGCATTGCCAGCTGTCACTTCCTTGTGAAATTTGTACTTAAAAACAAAGCAAAGGAAATACTAGCATTGTTCACAGACATGAAATTTAAAATAAATATAGAGACCTTCAAATGCACAACAGTCCATAGTTTCCTACAGTTTCATGCTGTAAATTTTCAAAACATCAAAAGCCAACAAGAATAAAATGACTAAAATCAAAAGAAAATACTTAGAAATACTGTTAATGAAAATAATGTTAACATTTTAGTTACCAATTAACTTCTTTCAAATTGCAACTGAAGCACACAGACTCCCATGACTACCCTAATTAATTCCAATTTTCCACAAGCTAATCTAAACATTTAAAAGGGAGTGAAACAATTAAAAGGGAGAGAATCCTCCCAAACCCTTTCTATGAAGCCTGCATTACCTTAATTCCTAAACATGAAAGAGATACAACAGAGAAAGTGTACTATAGACCAATATCCCTAATGAACATAGATGCCAAAATCTTCAACAAAATATTAGCTAATCAAATCCAACAACACATCAAAAAGATCATTCACCTGGAACATGGGGGATTTTCCCCTGATATGCAGGGATAGTTCAGCATTCACAAATCAATAAATGTGATTCATCACATAAACAAACTGAAAAACAAAACCATATGATTATCTCAATAGATACAGAGAGAGCATTTGATTGAATACAACATAATTTCATGATGAAAAATTAAGCAAATTGGGTACAGAAAGAGCATTCTTCAACATAATCAAGGCATTTTATGGCAAACCTATGGCTTACATTTTACTGAACTGAGAAAAGTGGGAAGCATTCTCCCTAATATCCAGAACCAACAAGATGCCTACATTCACCATTGCTATTCAGTATTGTCCTGGAAGTTTTAGCCAGAGCCATTAGGCAATAAAATAAACCACAGGGCTACATATTGGAAAGGGGGATGTCAGATTATCCCTTTTTTAAAAAAAATGATACTATAAATACGGGATCCAAAAAATTCTATTTAAAGTAGAATGTCCTTATGAACTAAAGATGGTAGAGGGGCTATGGACACCCCAACACTGTGGAGGCTGTAACTCCAGAAGGACCATAAAATGATGCAGCACCAGAAACCCCCATGATCCACCACACACAAATGCCTATGGTATTCAGCAGCCTAGGCCTTATGGACAGGCTGGCACCTCTTCTGGTGTGGATCCTGATGCCTACTCCTGTTCCAGTTGGTGGACTCAGATCCTACCAGTTATATTCCCACCAAGGAGCTAAAGCAGGCTCTGGTCAACTGCAACTGGTCCTTATCCAATGACAAGATATGCCTCATGATCATAAACATGTTTGACAAGACCAAGGCAGGCTACATCAATGTCTCTGATTTCTCAACCTTTTGGAAATTCATTCAGCACTGGTAGAACGTCTTTCCACAGTATGACCAGAACACTCAGGCTCCATCAAGCTGCACAGAGATGCAGCAAGATTTGTTTCAAATGGGCTACAGCCTGAACCCACAGTTCACTCAGCTCCTGGTATCCCTCTGTTGCCTGCAAATCTCACCATTAAGCTTGATAGTTTCATTCAGTTGTGCACCCACCTGAAGGTACTGGCTGAGGCCTTCTGGAAGAACACCACCACTATATAGTTCTTCAGCTTGGATTCAAGGACTGTCACCAAGATAGCTTCTCAGATGCTATGATCCAGATCATCTGTAGAGTGGAGGGCTACAGGGGTCTCTTCTAGCTCATTAGAGCGGGGGAAACAAGTGGGCCTCTCTTATTTTCCTGCTCTCTCAACAGACTCTGCTTGATGCATCACTGAGAGAAGGGTAGGGGTCTTGTGTCATAGTCACCAAATAGTGGGGAACTAGGTTGAGTCACACAGACAGGGATCTGACTTAGGAGATAAGTGGAAGTTGAAAATCCTGACAGACCTGAGAAGTTGAATCAACAGTCTGGCAACAAGAGCAAGAACTCTAGTCATTACAGTCAGGCCAGCTGGACCCTGGCTCCGGCTTTTCTTTCTGTGCCATGAAGCCAGTACTAAGTGTTCACTGGTCTCCTACTGTTATCACTTATGTTTCCTCCCTCAGACTGTCCTGTCAGACGAGCCCAGTTTCACCAAAGTAGAGTTGATCAGGCATGAGAGATATTTTCCTGTGGAACCAGTATCTTGGACTGCCTCACATCCACAAGTCCTTGAGTTACTTCTCAATACCTGGGGGCTATTGTTCAGGGAGCTCAGAAAGCCTATCTTTTGGGCATCTTTGGCCAGACTATGGCCTTTATGTCTTGGATTGCTCACTTCCTTATCACTCTCTGCTCAGCTTTAATCCTCAGGGGACAGTTATCACAGTCCATGGCCAATGTGTTTTTTTTTTACTGCTAGTGTATTTTCATTGGTAGCCAAAGGTCCAGCGAAACTGTACATTTCAATAAAAGTATGCAACTTAAAAAAAGAAAAATTGTTTTAAGAAACACAAAGTTCAGAGACATTTAGAGGGATAGGAACACGTTTATCATATCAGTATTTCAGAAGTCAGTGAAGAATCCACAAACACTTTGATCATTGGATCTTTATCTTTCTAGGTTGAAGGGAGAATCATTGACATAGGAAATCTGAGAATAGCTGAAGAAAGTTGAATTTTTTTTTATTTGTCCCAGTTAGTCTTGTTAATGTGACAATCCATGGGGTCAGCAGGAAGGATAATGGCCAGGAGGTTGGGGCACATTGTGGGGACCCCAGCATCCACAGCTTCAAACCACTGTGCCACTTGAGGAGTTGCTTTGTTGGGAGATGTCATCTCAGCTATCTTCCCGCCCGGTGGCTGGCACTTCTATGCACTAAAGCCTCTGGTGAGCTATGACACAGATGATGGGGAAGTGGCAGATGGAGAGGAGAGGAGGAAACAGGTCCCCTTCGCCCTGCCCGGCTGGGCCCAGTTGCAGACGAGGCCTTCCTGGCAGGCGGTGATTATGCAGTCCTCCAGGTAGAGCAGCACCGAGAGCCGCACCTGCGCAATATTCTTGCACACCAAGGGCTCCAGCAGCAGCACCTCCTGGATGCGAGGGCACAGCACGGTGCCCAGCACCTTGGCAGGGTCCAGGTGGTTGCGTGGCATGGGGCCACTGGGCTTGTCCCTGCCGCCGACCCTGCGGCTGATGTTGCCCAGGCTGTGGTAGCACTTGTGCTCTTTCTCACTCCCCCCCCAACCCGGTCCCGCCACTCCTGCAGCATGAGCATGGTGAAGCGGTCGATGCTGAACTGCGTGCTGGGCTCTGCCACCACTGTGCATGGGTCCCTGGCCTTGCCACCACCTGCCAGGTGCGGGAGGCTGATGGAGTGGGACAGCGAGAGGGGCAGGGGCCCAGGTCAGGCTCGCAGGTGCGTGAGCTGCCAGCAGCAGCCGGCGTGGTGCCAGGGGTTCCAGGGAGAGTGCAGGTGCGGGCCAGGGGTGTGTGTAGGTACAGCACATCTTCGGTGAGGTCCCAGAGGCGAAACTGCGTGTCCTGGCTGGCCTAGCCGAAGCAGTAGGTGATGGAGCCGGCCTTGGGCAGCGGGGAGAGCAGGACGCTTTGGGCAGAGCCTGGGCACCCTGCCTCAGTCTCCCCCTCCTCCTCGCCGCCCCTCTCCCCATCACCACCCGCTGCCGCCACCTCCTCTGCCTGCATGGTGTAGGGGTCACAGGCTACAGCATTGACCCAGGACTTGTGGCCGTGGTCACGGGCCACCACGCGGCCCTCGGTGAAGGACCACACGGTGACCAGGTCGTCTTCACCACCTGTCACCACGAAGTGGCCATCTGAGCTCCAGCACACACACAGCAGCCCGCCAAAATAGCTCTTCATGAGCCCGTGCAGGAGCATGAAGTTGAAGTAGAAAACACGCTGGCAGCTGTCCTGGCTGACACAGGCCAGGTACCGGCCGTTGGGTGGGAAGGCAAACTCGTTGAGGGGCCCCTCGCCCACCGCCCACTTGGCCAGCGGGTTGCCGGGGGGGCTTGCTCTTGGCGGCGTGATGGCGAAGCCCTTGCCCTGCCTCAGCGGGCTGTACTGCGGTGGCGCTGAGGCACATGGGTGGCCAAGGTGGCACAGGTACAGGTGGCCGCTGGTGTACGACGCCAGGAATAGGCTCTCCAACTCGGGCAGCCACTTCAGATATGTCACCTTGGTCTTGTTGATCAGCTGCTCCTCATTGAAGAGCTTGCTGGTGTCCTTCTTAATGAGGTCCAGGTACTGAACCTGGCTGGCTGAGAAGCTCACCAGCAGGGAGATGTCTCCGTGGCGGTTGGTGAACTGGTTGAAGTCGTGGCAGGTGGGCTGCATGCCCTTGTAGATCAACTTGTCAATGAGCTCCCTGAGGTTGATAGACCGCTGACTCCCGCAATGGCAGCAGCCTGGGTAGAAATACAGCTCGCGGCCCAGGTTGAAGCAGACAGGGTAGCCCCCCCCCCCCCCGGCACTCAGCCCAGTGGGCGTGGACGGGGGGTCCCGAGGTAAATGAGGCTGAGGTGCAAGGCGGGAAACAGCCCAGGGCCTGGGGGCTGCAGGGATGACGCAAGGTCTGCAGCGACGGGGCTGGAGGTGGAGGCAGGGCCAGGCGGGAGTTGCGGCGGCTGGGTTGATGCCGGGGTCTGGGTGGAATTCACCGGACCCGCGAGTGGCGCTGTCACCGGGGAGCAGCTTGTAGAAGCCCTCGTGGGTGCGGAACTGTAACTTAATCTCTGTACAGTCCCCCATAGTGGCCCCGGGCCCAAGCAGTCATCTTGGGCGTCCCTCAGACCCCGCAGCTGCAGGGCCCCCTGCCAGAAGCCACAGGACAGAGCCAGAAGAATTGAGGTCGTCACCCTGGTGATGCCTCTTTGATTCAAAGTTGAAATATTTTTAAAATTAAGAGATATGGAGCACAGAATGAGAAAACCTATCAAACCACAAGTCTTAGGAGCATGTAGGAGATACATTATATGAGAGCATATTGACTCTGCTTCTCCAATCTCTCTAGCCCAATGCAAAGAAACAGTATTTCTAATGTGTGCCAAGAAGAATAAGCGAAAAGGAATCTACATACAAAGTATAAGGTATAACTTCTAAACTGAAAACAGATATAATTATAAAACTTCCATAGGAAAAAGATGATTGAATAATGAATAACTGGACTAATGGATCAAAAAGAGAAAACAGAGAGCCTTGAATACCATCTCTGAAATACTAAATACAGTCACTACTACCCTTCATTTATCCAGAAAGATTAGCTGTCATTATCGACAGTAAAATGAAACCAAGAGATCTTCCTAAGAGGCAGGGCATGATTTCAGAAGAATGAGAGGCAAAAACGAATGGGGAGTAGTAAATAAAATGCAAATTACATCATCACTTATTTGAAATAATAAACCTAATGGCTAATTTGTGGGGCTGAAAAAAAGAACTAAAATTTTGAATAAAAGCAACTTCAAATCAGAAAACCAGTGATTGCATTTTAAGTATTCCAACAATCTCTACAGTCCTAAGAAAAAGAAGTACAAATAACTTAAAATTTTACTTTATTTAGAAAAATCTGTATTGTAAATGTTCCAAGATAATGACTAGTAACAGAAACAGCAAATGTGCATCCCCAACAAGGAAAGGAGAAAAACTCCATAAACTAAGCAACAGAATAATTGCTAAAATAACAATAGGAAAAATGGTCCCAGGCTAAGAAAACTAAAATTCTTAATTAGGTTGGAATAAATCTAAATATATTAATGATCATACTAAATATAAGTAGGTAAAATTTTTCTCAAAATTATCCAAATGGGTTCATTAAACAAAACTGAACAGTTTTTTAAAAATCGATTAAAATACAAAGTGAAAACAAAAAATGGTTGTGAAAATATTGAAGTAAAGGACTAAAAATATATTTCAGGAAAATATTTTTAAAAGAAAGTCACAATCACTACATCAGACAAAACAGACTTTAAGGAAGCAAACATTTTTGGAGAAAAAAGAATCAATGCATAATGACAAAACTTTTAGACACTAGGAAGATATGATCTCAACTTTATGCTCCAAGTTACCTGAAAATACATAAATCAATTCAAGAACAAAGCTACTGAAAGAAATAAGTAAATCTAAAATCCTAATGGGAAACTTTATTGCAGCTCTCTCCTGAGAAGCCTTAAGCACAACTTAGAACCAAATAAAAACAAATAAACAAATTCACATAAGTACTGTGTATATACATATAAAATACAGACCACTTGAACCATTCAGTAATATTCACATTCTTCTCCAGCACTCCTCAAACTTTTACAAATCCGTATCATGTGTTACACCATAAAGTATGCCCCTAATATATCACAGAGACTCTGTGTTTTTGCTGGTGTTTCAATTTAGTCAAAACAAAAAAGATCATATATACTTCAAAATTATTAAATATTCCAAGTAAAGCATAGATCAACATGGCACTTCAATTAAGCTTTTCTAAAAAACAGAGTAAAAGCCTATTATTTCTAGTTTAAGAATAAATGCATTAAGATATATATTTTATATAAGAAATAGAAGTGGTAGAACTGAAGTAATGTGACCATAGGGGAAGGGATTAGGATGACAAATGAAACTGATAAGGCTATATTAGCCATTCTCTGCAATTTTACTTGTCAGTTCTGGGCACATATCCCATTGAGACCTTAAAATTATTTTTAATTATTTATTTATTTTTAATTTTTATTAACATGAAGATAGTATATTTCATATTTTTCATAGATATAATTCTTTTTATAGAAAGCTTTTATTTAGTAAATATAAATTCCATAAGTATAACTTTGGGATTATAGTGTTTCTTCCACCAATACCCACCCTCAAACCATCCCACCTCCTACTACCTCTCCCATCCCATTCCTCATTAAGATTCATTTTTAAATTATATTTATATATAGAAGTTTGAGTCTATATTAAGTAAAGATTTCAACAGTTTACATCCACACAGATACACAAAGTATAAAGTACTGTTTGAAGACTAGTTTTACCATTAATT
>CM027386.1:78207854-78271781 GCA_015711505.1 Sylvilagus bachmani | reverse complement strand
TACTGAAACAGTATTTTTGCACCTTGTGTCTCTGCGCGGGTGCAAACTGACAAAATTTTTGCTTAGTATATACTGAATCGATCTTCCATATAGAAAGATAATTGGAAAAGATAAAAAAAAAATGGAAGTTACACAAAGACCAATCTATTTAAAAAAATAATAATATCACGTAGGATCTCTGTCCTTAATGTGCTGTACAACGTGATTTAATGCTACAACTAGTACTCAAAGAGTATATTTCACTCTGTGATGATATGTGAGGGCAAATGGTTTAAAATCTTTTCTTAACACATACTGAACTGAGCTCCTATATACAAAGAGAACTGAAAATGAATCTGGATGTGAATGAAAGGGGAGGGGGAGTGGGTAAGGGGTAAGGGTAGCAGGGGGGGAGGGGAGGTATGGGTGGGGAAGCCATTGCAATCCACAAGTTGTACCTTGGAAATTTATATTCTAAATAAAAGTTTAAAAAAAAACATTCGGATTCTAGGAGTTCCTGAAGACATGGAGAGGGAGAAAGGATTAGAAGGCCTATTAGTACCGTACTAGCAGAAAATTTCCCAGGTTTAGAGAAGGACAGAGACATCCTAATCCAGGAAGCTCATAGAACCCCTAATAAACGTGACCAAAAGAGATCCTCACCATGACACGTTGTAATTAAACTCACCACAATGAAACCTAAGGAAAAGATCCTAAAATGTGCAAGAGAGAAACGTCAGATTACTCTCAGACGATCTCCAATTAGATTCACAGCTGACTTCTCATCAGAAACCCTACAAGCTAGGAGGGAATGGCGAGATATAGCCCAGGTACTAAGAGAGAAAAACTGCCAGCCCAGAATATTATATACTTCAAAGCTCTCATTTTTGAATGAAGGTGAAATAAAGACATTTCATAGCAAACAGAAATGGAAAGAATCTGTCTCCACTTGTCCAGCCCTGAAAAAAATGCTTAAAGATGTGCTACACACAGAAACACAGAAACACAGCCATCAATATGAAAGAAGGTAAAGGAAGAAAACCTACCAGTAAAAGATCATAGGAAGCTCAAAGCATATACTAGAAAATATCTTTGGGAAAACGGCAGGGCAAAGTCACTATTTATCAATAGTCACATTGAATGTTAATGGACTCAACTCTAAAGTTAAAAAGCACATGCTGGCTGAATGGATTAAGGAATAAAACCCATCTATTTGCTGCCTACAAGAAACACATCTTTCCAACAAAGATGCGTACAGACTGAAAGTGAAAGATTGGAAAAAGATACACCATGCCAACAGAAATGAAAAAAGCAGGTGTAGCCATATTAATCTCAGACAAAATAAACTTTAACACAAAAACTTAAGAGAGACAAAGAGGGACACTATATAATGTTAAGGGTTCAATTCAACAGGAAGATGTAACTATTATGAATGTATATGCACCTAATTACAGGGCACCAGTTTATTTAAAAGGTATGTTAAGGGACTTAAAGGGAGACTTAGACTGCAATACAATAGTACTGGGGGACTTCAACACCCCACTCTCAGAGATAGACAGATCAACCGGACAGAAGATCAACAAGGAAACAGCAGAATAATCGACACTATTGCCCAAATGGATCTAACAGACATCTACAGAACTTTCAATCCTACACTTAAAGATTTTATATTCTTCTCAGCAGTGCATGAAACCTTCTCTAGGATTGACCACATACCAGGCCATAAAGCAAGTCTCAGCAAATTCAAAAGAATTAGAATCATACCATGCAGTTTCTCAGACCACAGTGGAATGAAGGTGGAAATTACCACCTCAGGAATCCCTAGAGCATATGCAAACACATGGAGACTGAACAACATGCTCCTGAATGAACAATGGGTTGTAGAAGAAATCAAAAGAGAAATCAAAAACTTTCTGGAACTAAATGAGGATAACAATGCAACATATCAAAACTTATGGGATATGGCAAAAGCAGTGTTCAGAGGAAAGTTTATAGCAATAGGTGCCTAAATCAAGAAATTGGAAAGGCACCCAATAAATGAGCTTTCAATGTATCTCAAGAATCTAGAGAAACTACAGCAAACCAGACCGAAATCTACTGGGAGAAGAGAAATAATTGAAATCAGAGAAGAAATCAAAAGGATTGAATCAAAAAATATTGCAAAAAATCAGCCAAGTGAAGAGCTGGGTTTTTGAAAAAATGGATAAAATTGACACAACATTGGCTCAACTAACTAAAAAAAAGAAAAGACCCAAATCAATAAAATCAGAGATAAAAAAGGAAATGTAAAAACAGACACCACAGAAATAAAAAGAATCATCAGAAATTACTACAAGGAGGCATGGAAAGCCAAGACACTCTGAAAAAAAAAAGAAGAAGACCTAAATGAAAGATCTCTGCTAGTGAGATCCCAGTGGAAAGAACGGGGCCATCAAAGAAGGAGGTACCTTTCTCTGAAGGGAGGAGAGAACTTCCACTTTGACTATGATGCTGTCAGAATAAGATCGAAGTTGGCGAACCCTAAAGGCTTCCATAGCCTCGGCAACTCATGACTAGAGCCTAGGGAGATTACTGATGCCATAAACAAGAGTGTCAAATTGTTAAGTCAGCAACAGGAGTCACTGTGTACTTACTTCTCATCTGGGATCTGTCCTTAATGTGTTGTCCAATGCGAAGTAATGCCAAAACTAGTACTGAAACAGTATTTTTACACATTGTGTTTCTGTGTGGGTGCAAACTGATGAAATCTTTACTTAGTATATACGGAATCAATCTTCTGTATATAAAAATAATTTAAAATGAATCTTGATGTGAATGGAATGGGAGAGGGAGCAGAAGATGGGAGGGGTGTGAGTGGGAGGGAAATTACAGGGGGGGAAGCCATTGTAATCCATAAACTCTACTTTGGAAATTTATATTTACTAAATAAAAATAAATTAAAAACTAAATAAATAAAAATAATTGCAAACCATAAAAACTGACTAATAAGCAACATTTCAACAGTAAAAAAAAGAGAAAGAAATTACTACACAAGGACTCCCATGCCAGGAAACAGGGAAATCTATCAGAAATGGACAGATTCCTGGACACATACAACCTACCTAAATTGAACCATGAAGACATAGAAAACCTAAATAGACCCATAACTGAAACAGAAATTGAAACAGTAATAAAGGCCCTCCCAACAAAGAAAAGCCCAGGACCGGATGGATTCACTGCTGAATTCTACCAGACATTTAAAGAAGAACTAACTCCAATCCTTCTCAAACTATTCAGAACAATCGAAAAAGAGGGAATCCTTCCAAATTCTTTCTATGAATCCAGCATCACCTTAATTCCTAAGCTGGAAAAAGATGCAGCATTGAAAGAGAATAACAGACCAATATCCCTGATGAACATAGACACAAAAATCCTCAATAAAATTCTGTCCAATAGAATGCAACAAAACATCAGAAAGAGCATCCACCCAGACCAAGTGGGATTTATCCCTGGAATGCAGGGAAGGTTCAATGTTCAATGTGATACACCACATTAACAAACTGCAGAAGAAAAACCATATGATTATCTCAATAGACACAGAGAAAGCATTCAATAAATATCAACACCCTTTCATGATGAAAACTTTAAGCAAACTGGGTATAGAAGGAACATTCCTCAATGTAATCAAAACAATTTATGAAAAACACACGGCCAGCATCCTATTGAATGGGGAAAAGTTGGAAGCATTCCCACTGAGATCTGGTACCAGACAGGGATGCCCACTCTCACCACTGCTATTCAACATAATGCGGATAGGGCTGAAAAGCCCATGAGAGTATTTTGGCATGGAAAGCCAAGAAACTCTGTCAAAAAAATTACCTAAATGAAAGATCTCTGCGAGTAAGATCCCAGTGAAAAGAACAGGGCCATCAAAGAAGGAGGTACCTTTCTCTGAAGGGAGGAGAGAACTTCCACTTTGACTACGACCTTGTCTAAATATGATCAGAGTCGGTAAACTCAAAAGGCTTCCATAGCCTTATCAACTCATGACAAGAGCCTAGGGTGATTACTGATGCCATAAACAAGAGTGTCAATTTGTTAAGTCAACAACAGGAGTCACTGTGCACTTACTCCTCATGTAGGATCTCTGTCCTTAATGTGCTGTACATGGCGATTTAATGCTATAACTAGTACTCAAACAGTATTTTTCACTTTGTGTTTCTATGTGGGTGCAAACTGTTGAAATGTTTACTTAATATATGCTAAACTGATCTTTATATAAAGAGAATTGAAAATGAATCTTGATGTGAATGGAAGGGGAGAAGGAGCAGGAAAGGGGAGGGAAGTTATGGGGGGGAAGCCATTGTAATCCATAAGCTGTACTTTGGAAATTTATATTCATTAAATAAAAGATAAAAAAAGACAGGACCCAAGAACTCTATCATTGTGTGTCCTGCATGGGTGGCAGGGCCTCAGACACTTCCAATGCTGCATTCCCACACACATTAGTAGGGAGCTAGATCTAAAGAGAGTGGCCAAGACTCAACTTGGTGATCAGATATGGGATGCTGGCATCAGAAGGAGCAGCTTAACCTGCTATGTAATGACACTGGACTACAAGAACACTTTTAAATTTTGATGTGTATCTTACCACTTTAAAAATTAGTATCAGGGGACTATACTGGTGTGTATTAGGTTAAGCACCAACTGTGGCATTGGCATCCCATATGGGTGCCAGTCTGAGTCCTGGCTGCTCCACTTCCAATGCATCTCCCTGCTGAAGACCTGGAAAGACAGCAGAAGACCTAAGTGCTTGGGCCTATGCACCTGCGTGGCAGAGCTGGAAGAAGCTGTTGGCTCCTGGCTTCAGACCGTCCTAACTCTGGCCACTAGGGCCATTTGCAGAGTGAACCAGTGGATGGAAGACCCCTCTCGCTGTCATCTGTGACTATGCTTCTCAAATAAATAAATAAATCTTTTAAAAAATAAATTCAGAAGAAGCATTATGATTTTTGAGAAACCATTGCTATTAAAATAAATTCTCTAAAGAGCAAGCAAAGATATCTTAGTGACAGCAACCAACAGCAGGATGCTGATCAATCCTGGTCTGATTTTTAAACATTTTAAAGTACCTGGAAGTGTTCTGAAGGTAAAGTAGTGAGAAAAATCCTATATGCACAATACCACCAATGTCACAGAGCCATTAATTGGTTTAGAACACAATAGATAACTATGAATACAATGATGGCCTACTCATTATGCTTTAAACAATGCAACCTTACCCACATTTGGAAACATTATACAGCTTGCAGAAATCAAAATAATATTAAAGAACTTACTGAACACCTTAATATAACAGCATGTACATTCAAAGGGCTATTATGAAATCTACTTGCTTTTAACCCACATTAACCATTCATACATGCACAGTACCCAGTATTCAGTAAAGTAAATGTTAATGCTCACCCACCAAAATAGAAGTTCTGTGCTCAAAAGGCCACTGACTATAACTATTCTCTCTCCCTCCCACTGGAGAGTGTCTGGCAAAAGCTTCCCACTGACTAAATATCTGTGAAGTGCAAGCATGTGAGAGTCACTCTGACACATGTCATATTCTAGTGGTATCCCAACACAGGGCAAACAAGAAATGACCACCCAAAGAGATGAGAACTGGAAGCTGCCTGCTTGGTAAAAGACCTGGAATTACAGAGGCAAAACCATCCAAAGCCAACTGATGTTCAGAATAAAAAAAAATAGGGTCTACACTTCTAACAGAGCTACTCAGGCCATAGCAGAGCTGGATCAGAAATGGAGCAGCCAGAACTTGCACTGTTGCCCTTATGGGATGCTGGGACTGCAGGTGGTTGCTTTAACCATTACATCACAATGCTGGCTCCAACAAAACTTTTTTTTTTTTAGCTTTTATTTAAAGAATATAAATTTCCAAAGTACAGCTAATGGATTACAATGGCTCCCCCACACACAACTTCCCTCCCTCCCGCTACCCTCCCCTTTCCCACTCCCTCTCCCCTTGCATTCACCTCAAGATTCATTTTCAATTCTCTTTATACACAGAAGATCAGTTTAGTATATATTAAGTAAAGATTTCAACAGTTTGCCCTCACATAGAGACACAAAGTGAAAATACTGTTGGAGTATTAGTTATAGTATTAATTCACAATGTACAGCACAATTCAACAAAACTTTTTTAAAATATATTTCTGTGTGTCTGATAGTGCACATATATGTGAGGAAGTATTAGAGTTCTCTAGAGAAACATTATGAATAGGATACACATAGAAAGATTTGTTATAAGGAATTGATTTGTTATAAGGATTCCATACAACTATGGAATCCAAGATCTCCCACAATCTGCTATCAGAAGCTGGAGACCCTGACAGCTTGTGAAATCAAAGGCCTGAGAACCAGAGGGCCAGTGGTGTCAATCCCAGCCCAAAGGGAGAGGGAAATTAGGTCTCAGCTCAGACAAGAAGGCAAGAAGCAAAAGGGGTGAATTTCTCCTTCCTCTGCATTTTATCTATTCAGAACCTCCATTGATTAGATCATGTCCAGCCACTCTGAGCAATGTACTTTGAATTCTGCTGATTTAGTCTAATCTCATGCAGCAACAACCTCACAGACACACCAAGAAATAACAATTATTCTGGATACTCTGTGATCCATGATGTCAAAACAGCAGGTTTCTAAAGTCTAAAATGGTAAAGTTACTGGGTCTTAACTGTGCATATTAGGAACTTCACAAGACATTCCCAAATTGTAGGTCAAGGTTTTTCAATTTTATACTCTCATTCTCACTACATACAATTTAGTGTGTTCCAATCTTTCTAATATCATGAATAGAAAGTGCAAAATTGTTTTAATGTGTATTACCTTAACTATTCCAAATGTTGGGCACTTCCTTGTGTTAGTAATTTGGATTTTCCCTTTAAGAAATTGCCTAATATTTGGTGGGAGAAAATCTAATTTGGTGGGTGGAAATCTGGAAGAACCAACCAAATAGTCTCTCAAACATAACCAGTTACTTCAATATCTTCTGTGGAAAAATTGATTTTAACTAATATGTCACATAACCCTTTTTATATATCTGTCTCTCTCATGTAGTTGTAGTGATTCTAACCCCTCTAGAGTTTAATTCTGTTCTAAAAATAAATTCAAATAATTAACTGTATCTATTACTGTACATTCCATTACTTCAACAACAATACCTGAGAGATGCTTCTTTGGGAAAGAAAATGTCTGATGCAGCTCATAGTAGGAGGTAACAAGTTTTGGTGGTCCCATACTCTGCAAAGATGGATTTTGTTCATGGTTGATGTGGGGGCATCATCACATCATGTGTGGGGAAGGGGAGGGACAACAATTAGGCAGAACCTGAACTCAACTGATCAAACCTCTCTTGAAAACCACCCTCAAAGTGTGCTCCCACAATGACCCAAAGACCGGCCCCTCCTCCTATCGACCACAATTGGATTAGTCTCCATCTGTAACCCATCACCTTTAACATGGAAACATCACAGTGTAAACAATTCCTGCTGCACCCCTCACATGCTATTCAGCAAATCACTTGATTTGCTTGTTCTTTCCTGTGATGACAATTTACTGTTGTAGCTTTTGTAGTTCTAGACGATGTCATATATGGGCAGGATGATTATAAATCACCACTCTATTTTCCTTTTTTTGACAGGCAGAGTTAGACAGTGAGAGAGAGAGAGACAGAGAGAAAGGTCTTTCCTTCTGTTGGTTCACTCCCACTATGGTCTGCGCACTGCACCAATCTGAAGCCGGGAGCCAGGTGCCTCCTCCTGGTCTCCCATGGGGTGCAGGGCCTAAGCACTTGGGCCATCCTCCACTGCCTTCCTGGGCCACAGCAGAGAGATGGACTGGAAGAGGGGCAACTGGGACAGAACCGGCACCCCAACCAGGTCTAGAACCCGGGGTGCCAGGGCCACAGGCAAATTAGCCTAGTGAGCCTTGGTGCCAGTCCTCTGTTTATCTTTTAATAGTCATGAATATTCTGCAGATGTATTATCACATGTTTACAAATGTCATGTTTTAAATGTCTGAAGTATTATTAGGACATTTAAATATTTTTATTAAAGTATAAATTATTGGGGTTTAAATGGGTACTATGTTCCATTAATAGACTAATTCTGGAAAAATTAATAATCTTACAATATTGGGTATCCCTGTCTAATTATCTGCCCTTTCTGTATCTTGGTAGCTTTATATTTTCTTGATACAGCCCATATACACCCTTTCTATGTGTAAAGTAAAATTGTTTCTCTTTACTGATATATCCATTTCATGTGTAGAAAATTAGAAGGACCCTTTGAAAAATAAATTAGAACTTATAAACAAGTTCAGTAAACTTGTAGGATACAAAATCAACACACACAAGTTATTTGTATTTCTATACATTTAAAACAAACTGAAAAATATATTAAGAAGATCCATTCACAGTAGCATCAAAAGTATAAAATGGGGATTGATGCTGTGGTACAGCAGGTAAAGCCAATACTGGCAATGCCAGCATCACATAAGGAAGTGCCTAGATGGTGCCCTGGCTACACTGCTTTAAAAAAATATTTGAATGGATCAGTTAGAGAGAGAGAAGTTTCTTTCATTCATTGGTTCACTCCCCAAATGCCCAAAACAGCCAGTGCTATGCCAGGCTGAAGGCAAGGCCAGGAGCCTCCTCTTGGTTTCCCATGGAGGACTTGGGTCATCTGCTGCTGCTTTTATAGGCAGATCAACAGGGAGCTGAATTGGAAGTGGAGTAGCCGAGACTCAAACTGGCACCCATACTCCATGTGGGTATTGTAGCTATTAGCTTCACCCCTGCCACCACAGTGGTGGTCCCTGCTCTGCTTCTAATCCAGCTCCCTGCTAATGTGACTGGAAGGCAGCAGATAATGGCATTAATCTTATGATTATTGTTCCCCACTGGCAACTGCACCAGGGGCTTCTGGGGAAAGCTCCAACTGACTTTAAGAGAACAAGGGAGTCATGGGCCTCATTCTTTGGAATCTACTACATACATAAAGCCATGCAGTATTTTCAATTTTGTACTCTGTCATACAACCACAATTATAGGTTATCCTAATCAGCTAGCATAGGGCTTAGAGGCCTTTTGGATGGAATTTGAGTTGCCCATATTTTACCAAAGATTAATTCTTACACAGTGTACTCACCCAAACCAAACCCTTCTTTAGATGGATTGAGAGTAGAGTCTTAGATTCTTGTCTCACACCAACTAGAACTGGAACAAATGACTTAAGTGAGGTTCGACTTGTAGGAGCCCAAACAAATTGCACAGAAACAGGATTTCTAGTGTGCACTGAGTTCAAATTCACCAGTCTTGGAGCTCCAGGACTTCAAAAATACTGTTTCCCTGTACCAACAAAGTGTTTACAGGTACTGATGTCACAGTAAGGACAAGAGGTAAGGCATCGATGAAAATGGACTCAGCAGCTAACGGGATATCCCTGAAATCCCAGCCTTGGGGTCAGCCCACAGAGAGAAACCTGGTGAACACAAGCACTGCACGTTTCTCCCCAGAAACATGTGAGGATTAGATGCCCACTCCTGGCTGCCATTTGTTACCAGTCAAAATCAGGCCCAAGCAGGTCAGCCCTGAACAGCCAATTCACCAGAGAAGAGAGTTGATGCAACTAGACAACTTTATTTAAGCCAGCATTCTTGGAGTAAGAGCAGACCTCTTTGATCCCAAACGCTCTCCCAAGAATGCTGTCTTCTTCAAGAAACCTGTTTCCCTTCACTTCACTGACTCATTACTGGTGAATGGCCTGTCTAGTGGCGAGCAGCCTGAACCTAATTTTGACCCCTAGAAAACACTCTAGTGCTCAGATGTGAAGTGTGGACATCCCAACCATTCACTTAACTGCTAGGCCAAATGCCCACTCCTCTTGTTAGTATGTCTTGGATACCTTCTATTGTTTTCCCTTTGTACTATCATACCACCTGAAATAATGTTTTCAATTATTATGTGTAAATATATTTACCTGAGGAAGAGGATTCATTTTATTCAAACAGTGAGAATAACAACAGAGAAGGCTTCTTGGAGGATGTGGGACTTCAGTGAATCATGTGGGAAGTGAAGCCTTTGGTTTGTGAAGCAGAGGCAGGCAGCTGAGACACCTCAACTTGAACTGACCTAACTCCACTTACTGAAGTAAGCTGAGGGATGACTGGTGGTCCCTGGAATTACGTATAGTATAACACAGAAAAATTAATATAGGGATTTGTTCATACTTAGGGATAAAAAGTAAGTATCTCTACTATTATCAAAACAAAATCACTTAAAACACTGAAATAAATGTACAGGATTCGCTGATATGTGAGTGCTACCATTATTTTCAATAAATCATCAATTTTACATTATGTGAGTCCAGAAAATCCTCACCATTAAAACCAAGACATGAATGATAAAAACAGTTGAATAAAATCCCAAATATCCCTCATGAGTCCCCAGATGCCCACACGCACGTGGCAATCACGGGGATTAGAGCAGCGGTTTCTCCCCAGCCCCTGCCCATCTGACACAGGAATCCCTCAACATCAAGCTCTCCAGGTTCCTCACTGCATCTACACTTCTCAAGTCTGGGCACTAGGACTGCTTCTGTCCGCTGTCCTTTCAGAACTGTACCACGTGTGAGCTTGAGAATGGAGTAGCTGAATAAACTAAACGGCTGAGCCACCTGGCCACACAGGTTCCCAGAGCCTCAAGCTGAAATCAGTCCTCAGTAGGGGCAAGCGTGGATTCTCGAGGGGAAGTCTGCATTCTCCTTTCCAATTGTTTAAGGAAACAGGGAGTTGACCCTGAGTCCGCACCCTGCTTTGCACCCTAAGGTGAGCACAGCAACAACCGCGCCCTCTGGCCCTGCACCCCGGCTATGGGAAGCCAAGGAGCATCTGGGATTGGCCTTGGAATCGATCTCATTCCAGCTCCCGCAGAGCTGCCGACTGCACCTGGCTCCAGGGAGCAGCTGGGGATGGACCCGGAGCTCCGTCTGGAAGCCCAGCGGGCAGCAATGGCTCACCCAGCCCACGAGAGGCCTTGCAAGGAAGGGCGGGTCTTCTGGGGTCACAACCAATCCCAGCAGAGAGAGAAACTCCGGCACTGTGACATGAGCAGGGGGAGGGGTGGCATGCCAGGCCCAGGAGTGCACAAGCAGGGTGGGAGACATGGCCCTGGCTGGTGCGCATGTGCCTCACTTCTGCGTGGCTTTACCTGTGATGCCACAGTGGCAGCACTGGAAATACCATTAATTTGTATTGAAATACCATGAAATCTCAAATAATAAGAATGATGTCAAATGTATGGGAATTTCAAGGGTGAGAGTGTGAAGGTAGAATCTTGTTATCCTTGTTCTGATATGGCTACACTATGGTTTTAACTACCAATTTTCTATTGTTTGCTGGAGTTTCTACGTAATTATTTCATTAATGTCTTTTTTTAAAAAAAGTTTTATTTATTTATTTGAAAGGCACAGTTACAGAGAGGCAGAAGCACAGACAGAGAGAGTTCCTCCATCTGCTGGTTCACTCTCCAAATGGCCACAGCAGCCAGAGCTGTGCTGATCCAAAGCCAGGGGCCAGGAGCCTCCTCTAAGCACTCACACCCAGGTGAAGCAGTCCAAGCACTTGGGCCTTCTTCTACTCTTTCCCCGGGCCATCAGCAGAGAGTTAGGTCAGAAGCAGAGCAGCAGGGACTTGAAACAGTGACCACATGGAATACCAGAACTGCAGGTGTTGACTTTACTCACTAAGCCACAACATTGGCCCCATTAATATGTCTTTTTTTGGCAGGCAGAGTGGACAGTGAGAGAGAGAGACAGAGAGAAAGGTCTTCCCTTGCCGTTGGTTCACCCTCCAATGGCCACTGCAACCAGCGCACCAAGCTGATCCGAAGCCAGGAGCCAGGTGCTTCTCCTGGTCTCCCATGCGGGTGCAGGGCCCAAGCACTTGGGCCATCCTCCACTGCACTCCCTGGCCACAGCAGAGAGCTGGCCTGGAAGAGGGGCAACCAGGACAGAATCTGGCACCCCAACCGGGACTAGAACCCAGTGTGCCAGCACTGCAGGCGGGGGATTAGCCTATTGAGCCACAGCCCCGGCCCCTATTAATGTCTTAACAATGTTTTTTCCTCTCAGACTTTTCTCTGTTGTTTCAGCTAATGCCTTTTCTTGACATTCAAACTCTCTCAGCTGTCAAAGCTTATTCATCTTAGTTCTGTTGTTCCTATTTCCCTCACCTTTTATTCTGTCACTTTGCTAATTGAAGTCATGATTTTCCATTTCTTATGTGTGGTGTCACAGTAGCCTTTAATATTCTTTGTCTCTTCTGATTTCTAAAGAAAGAAATTATGTATTCCCCAGTTTAGATATTTTAATAGTTTATTCTAAAACAAAGGTTAAATTTTCCTAATTTGACAAGAATTTTTTGGGGCTAGTGCTGTGGCGTAGTGGGTAAAGCTGCCACCTGCTATGCCAGCATCTCATATGACTGCTGGTTAGAGTCCCAGCTGATCCACTTCCTATCCAGCTCTCTGCTATGGCCTGGGAAAGCAGTAGAAGATGCCCCATGTCCTTGGACCCCTGCACCCATGTGGGAGACCTGGAAGAAGCTCCTGGCTCCTGGCTTTGGATTGGTGCAGCTCCAGCCATTGCAGCCAACTGGAGAGTAAACCAGTGGATGGAAGACGCCTCTCTCTTCTGTACCTCACTCTGTGTAACTCTGACTTTCAAATAAATAGATAAATCTTTAAAAAAAAATTTTCTAATTTTATATTTGTTCTACTTCATTGCTACTTCAGGATGTGTGTAAGGAGTGCATATCCAATGTTTCTATTTTGGATTTTTGGGATTTTTGTATTAGCTCTGATGTCTAACTTATTCATTTTTCTTGAGCATTGATATCTTCTCTTTAGTTGTATCAAGAGAGAGACTAGCCCTCATGTCTTTTTAGGCAAGTAAGACCTATTAAAAACAGAACATTCAGTACACATTCATGATATTTTGACTTGTTCAATTGATTTTCCTGACCTCCTTTGGATATTCTTTGCCTTTGCTGTACAACTGTCTATACTCATTAATTCTTTGATATTCCCAAACCCAGAAAATGAATGATTCAACAGCTATCTATGTTCCTGTATTTGCTGGAACTCAGGGTAAGTAAGAAGCAAAGTGGAGGTGTTCAGGAATCTAAAGTTACATGCTACATAGCAAAGCAAATCATTTCCTATACAATGTGACTGGGAAATCCAGACTCCTTTGCACAGTATTTTGGATCCTATATTATCATGAACTATTCAGTAGGATTTAAATGTATTTATTTTCTGTGTGTGTGTTTGTATTTCAGAAATAAACTCTGATAGGCAACTTAACATGTTTTACAGAATTATTTCATCAGTTTTTACTTTTAAGAAGTTTCTGTGTCTGTTTTATGGGAGAGGGTAGAAATATTCTGCTATATAAGTGAAAATTCATTCATTAATTAAAGTTAAAAATATTTAGTTGGAAATTGGTGGAATACTATCAATTCTCATGAAACTAAATACACATTCTATATTTTGGTTTGCTTAAAATTTCTGCATGTGTAGGCTTCTTTTTTCTTTATTACCCCAAATCCCTTTGTGTATTGGGATGGAAAATGAGTTCTACATTAGACAAAACATGTTATTTTGGCAAAGAAGTACTTAAATATTACATTAGAAATCAGTATATTTGTTTACTGTACAAATGCCCATCATACAATTTTATAATCTTCATCTTTCTTTGTAGTTAGTCCTTTTTTTATAAAAGATTTACTTATTTTACTTGAAACTTAGAGTTACACAGAGAGGGAAGGAGAGACAGAGAAAAAGAGGTCTTCTATCCACTGGTACACTCCCCAATTGGCCACAATGGCTGGAGCTGTGCTGATCTGAAGCCAGGAGCCAGGAACTTCTTTTGGGTCTCCTACACAGGTGCAGGGGCCCAACAGCCTGGGTCCCCTTCTACTGCTTTCCCAGGCCATAGCAGAGAGCTGGACAGTAAGTTGAACAGCCAGGACTTGAACCGGCACCCATATGGGATGTCAGCACTGCAAGCCACAGTTTTACTCGCTACACCATAGCATCGGCCCCTGTATTCTTATGACTATTGCTATGCTATTGGAATTCATAATTGATAATGCTGAACAACTGAAACTGTCTTATTTACAATTTGTAGGACTGGATATGGCAGTTTTACTTGAAGTAAGGTATGTATTCTGTTTATAGTATGATTTTTGAAAAGCATGTGTTTATATATAACAGCAGATCTGTTAATCATTTATAATTATCATGATTACCTAGATGTAAAGAATGCAATACATGCTAATAAGTTAGGAGTCACAAACATTTAGAAATAGAGTGATTTTAGCTTTTCAATACTGCAATTTTTATTAAAAACTGATAAGTTTATTAACAAAATAAAAAAACTCATTCAGTATAAAGTTAATAGTGAAAAAGAGACTACCTTGTTGAAACACAGAAATTTGAGAGAATATTTTTCAGCATTAATTTGCATCTTAAGGCTTATTGCTGAGTTTATTTCAATATTTCAATCTAATATTACTAATAATATCTTGTATTTAGTGGTTCACTGTGTGCAAGACAATGTTCTTTTGATTTTTTTAAAGATTTATTTATTTATTTGAAAGTCAGAGTTACACAGATAGTGAACAAGAGGCAGAAAGAGAGAGATAGAGAGAAAGAGAGAGAGAGAGAGGTTCTCCATCTGCTGGTTCACTCCCCAGATGGCCTCAATGGTCAGAGCTACACCAATCTGAAGCCAGGAGCCAGGAACCTCCTCAGGGTCTCCCATGCAGATTCAGAGGCCCAAGGCCTTGGGCCATCTTCTACTGCTTTCCCAGGCCATAGCAGAGAGCAGGATGGAAAGTGGAGCAGCCGGGACTTAAACCGGCACCCATGTGGGATGCCGGCACTGCACACAGTGGCTTTACTGGCTACACCACAGCAGCAGCCCCAAGACAATGCTCTAAAATGATGCATTAATTAATGCATTAATTATTCCCAAACATTGAAAAGTGGCATGGTACACATTTGAATGTGTGAGTTGTTTTGTACTAGTTGTACAGTTTAAAATATATTTATATTTAAAAATGTAAGCTTTGATCTAAAGTTTTACTTTACCTTAAGGTGCCTGTCTGGAAACAGAGATCTTTGAAGTCTATCTTGAGTACAACTGATCTCATCCAAACCTCCTTTTTCACATGAGGATGCTAACTGCTATGGCCCAGAGAAGTAAAGTGAATTGTTCAAGATCACCTAGGTAAGTTGTAGCAGTGATAATTCTGTATAGAACTAGGTATCTTGAAACATAGGCCACTGTTCTGTCAATTTAGTATCCTTCTGGAGTTAAAGATTATAAGTTGTGGAAAATTAAGATTGGAACTTTAGTGGTTGCTATGTTACGGTGAGAAATTTCTTCATATACTTGTGAGTTGCTTGAATTTTATTCAAGATATTTTTCTAGTATGTTTGCTATTTATTTTAAATATATAACAAGTAGTTTCATATATTTGCCAAAAGAATTTTTTAAAGATTTATTTATTTTATTTGAAAGTCAGAGTTACACAGAGAGAGAAGCAGAGGCAGAGAGAGAAAGAGAGAGCGAAAGGTCTTCCATTCACTGGTTCACTCCCCAGTTGGCTACAATGTCTAGAGCTGCACTGATCTGAGGCCAGGAGCCAGGAGCTTCTTTTGGGTCTCTTATGTGGGTGCAGAGGCCCAAGGACTTGGACCATTTTCTACTGCTTTCCCAGGCCTTAACAGAGAGCTGGATCAGAAGTGGAGCAGCCAGGTCTTGAACCGGTGTCCCTATGGGATACTGGCACTGCAGGCAGCAGCTTCACCCACTATGCCACAGCACCCACCCCTTGCCAAAAGAATTTATAGAAGCTATTACATATATACATTTAAGAATTATTTGGTTACTTGACAGGAACTATCCCTGCATGTTTGAAAACTTTGAATGGTAGTCTCTTGGGTTTTAAGAATGTTATATTTTAGGTCTTTTAATATTTTCAGTGATGATGTTTTAAAGGCCCTTTCTGTTTTATGAAAAATTATAAGGATTTTGTTTTTCAGTGGCCTCAAATCAAGAAGAAGAATTAGAAACTGTAGTTGCTTGTGTGCCAGCACTGTGTCACACTGGATTAAAGCTCTGGCCTGAAGCACCAGCATCCCATGTGGGCACCAGTTCTAGTCCCGGATGCTCCTCTTCCAATCCAGATCTCTACTATGGCCTGGGAAAGCAGTACAAGATGGCCCAAGTTCTTGGGCCCCTGCACCCAAGTGGGAGACCCAGAAGAAGCTCCTGGTTCCTGGCATCAGATTGGCACAGCTCCAGCCACTGCGGCCATCTGGGGAGTGAACCAGCAGATGAAGACCTCTCTCTCTCCGTCTCTACTTCTTTCTGTAATTCTTTCAAATAAATAAAATAAATCTTTTTTTAAAAATAAAAAAACTGTAGTTGCTTGGCTTGATCAGTCTCTACTCTGTGAATTGTGAAAATATTGCACTACACCCTGTAATAATGCATGACCAGAACATTAATCACGAATTATTTCAATAAAATTTTAAAAATCAGAAGCATTTCTTTATATTAACAATGAACTACTTGAAAATTAAATTAGAGGGGCCAGAGCCATGGCTCACTTGTCTAATCTACCGCCAGCAGCACTGGCATCCCATATGGGCACTGGGTTCTAGTCCTGGCTGTTCCTCTTCTAGTCCAGCCCTCTGCTGTGGCCCAGGAAGGCAGTGGAGGATGGCCCAAGCACTTAGGCACCTGCACCCTCATGGGAGACCAGGAGGAAGCACCTGGCTTCTGGCTTCAGATTGGTGCAGCGCTGGCCATGGCGGCCATTTGGGGAGTGAACCAATGGAAGGAAGACCTTTCTTTCTGTCTCTCCCTCTCTCTCTTACTGTCTATGACTCTGTCAAGTGAAAATAAATAAAGAAATAAATCAATAAATAAGTGGTAGTAAATCAGTTAACAGGAACCCCTTGTCTCTAAAACCATGAAATAAATAAACAAGGAATTCATCAAAGAAAAAGCGATATCAGTTTGAATGCCAGGTCACAAAAAACACATGGTGGCAGTGACACATGCACTTGAGCTATCCTCCATTTTGTGATGCCAACAAATCTTTCAGACACGTTACATTTTCAGAGATGTTTCTGTAATCTTGCTAAGCTTTCTGGAAATTTTCTTTATAGCAAAGGTTTTCCAAATTCCATTACACTCATTATTTTTCTTTTGTGTGAGTTATTAGTTTACCATCTAGAGATGATTTATGGTACAAAACTTTTCTATACATGCATGTTTTCTCATTTGTGAGTCTGTTCATGGGAATTGAAGACTGATTTATAGCAGAAATACTTTTTCCAAACTCCCTGCATGGACTTTTGTTCCTTATGAATTCTCTGAAGTCTATTGATGTCTAATTTCTGGCTAAAGGTTTCATCATATTTACAGCATGCAAAGAATATCACCTTTTGTGAATCCTGTATCTATGCAAGACTGAAACAAAGAAAATGTTTTTACGCAATCATTATACTCCTAAGAAACCACCTGTGTCATTCTCTGATGTACCATTGAGTTCTAACAAACAACTTTTTCACACTAATAATATTTACAAGCTTTCTCCCTTACATGAGTCTCTGTTGGATAGGATGTGATTTCCAGCAAAAAATTTTGTCACAATACTTACATTAATTTTGGGGAAAAGTTCTTCCACATTCATTATATTGTTAAGGTCTTTCCCTTGTTCAAATTCCATGATGGATTATGAGGCATTACCTATGTGAAAAGGCTTTCTCACATTTCATTCATTGGCTATATATGTTGTGCATTCTCTGATGTAAGGAAAGATTTTGGCAGAGCTTTCCAACACTCATTACACGCATAAGGTTTCTCTCCCATGTGAATTACCTGTTGTCTTATGAGGTATGACTTCTAATTAAAGGCTTTTCACATAATTACTTTAAAAGGGGTTTTTCCCTATATGAATTTGATGACGTACAATGAGGGTTGAATTATGGTAAAAGGCTCTGAGTCATTACATTCATAAAATTTCTCCCCATGAGAATTCTCTTCCATGTTTGATGAGGTACGATTTGCACCACAAAGGCTTATTCAGATTTATTACATTTCTCCCCTTGGTGAATTCTCTGATATTTCATGAGATGTAACTTGCACAAAACGATTGTGTGGGGGAAAAATCACTGTGTGAATTCTCTGATACCTTATGAGTTGTGAATTACAGCAAAAAGGCTTTCCACCATCCTTAAAACCTACCTAAATTGAGCCACAAAGATATAGAAAACCTAAACACACACATAACCAGATGGAAATTATATCAGTAATAAAGACCCTCGCCACAAAGAAAATCCCAGGACTGGATGGCTTCACTGCTGAATTCTAACAGACATTTAAAGAAGAACTAACTGCAATTCTTCTCAAGTTATTCAAAACAATTGAAAGACAGGTGATTCTCCTAAATCCTTTCTATGAAGCCAGTATCACCTTAATTCCTAAACCTGAAAAAAGTGCAACAGAAAAAGTAATTATAGACCAATTTCCCTGATGACCATAGATGCAAAGATCCTCAACAAAATTCTGGCCAATTGAATCCAACAATGCATCAGCAAGATCATCCACACAGATCAAGTGGGATTTATATTTGGTATGCAGGGATGGGACTAAAGGCTTTTCCACAGTCATTTCATTCATAAGCTTTCTCCATGGTGTGACGTCTCTGATAATTTCTGAGGTTTGACTTCTTTGCAAAGGTTTTTCTACCGTCATTGCATTCATAACGGTTCTCCCCTGTGTGAATTCTCTGATGCTTCGTGAGGTTTGCCTTCTCAGCAAAGACTTTTCTCCTGTATGAATTCTCTGATGCATTTTGCGTTGTGACCTACCACCAAAGAATTTTTCAGTCATTGCATTCGTAAGGTTTCTCCCCTGTGTGAATTCTCTGATGCATTTTGAGTTGTGACTTTTGGCTAAAGGTTTTTCCACAGTCATTGCATTCATAAGGTTTCTCCCCTGTGTGAATTCTCTGATGATCTCTGAGGTGTGACTTCTGGCCAAAGGTTTTCTCACAATCATTACATTCATAAGATTTCTCTCCTGTGTGAATTTTCTGGTGAATTATGAAGTTTGGCCAAAGGCTTTCCCACAGTCATTGCGTTAATAAGATTTCTCCCCTGTGTGAATTCTGATGATTTATGAGGCATGACTTCTGGACAAAGGTTTTTCCACAGTCATTGTATGCATAAGGTTTCTCCCCTGTGTGAATTCTCTGATAATTTATGAGGTGTTGCTTCTGGCCAAAGACCTCTCCACAATCACTGCACTCAGAAGATTTCATCCCTGTGTGAATTCTCTGATGTCTAACGAGAGCTGACTTCTGGTAAGTGGATTCTCCACATTCATTACACACATGAGGGTTTTCCACTATGTGAGTGCTGTGATGGAGGGTATGGTAGAATTTATTACTGAATGATTTCCCACAAGTTTTACATGCATAGAGTTTCTTCCATATATTTGGTCTATAATTCAATCTAAGATGTGATTGGTAAATGACAGGTTCCACAGACCTAGCATATTCATAAACTCTCTCTCTTCTGGGACTTTGTTGATGCAAACTGAGGTTAGAATTTTAATGAAAATCTTCTATTTGAGTTGTCTTGCCAATACTGAAGGTTGACTTATTACAGGTTTCTGCCATAAAAAGCCTCTCAGATTTACAGAATATATTCTTCCTTTTGAAGACTTTCCCTTGTCCAATTTTTTCAAGAGCCTGCTCCACAATCTGAATTTTGTGCAGTTGATTAAGAGGCTCACAGAGCTAGAGAAAGTCCCCAGGTAATTTACTAGATTCAAATTTCTCTCCAGCTTGTAGTTGAACAGGACAAGTGGGGATGTACATTGTGACATAAACTGCATTCTTCAAGCTTCATTCCTGAATATTTTCATTTTTTGATACTCAGTTTTGGAATATGCCTTGAACTTAATTTAAGTGTTTTTCTGAATCCAAGGAGGGCCAGCCAGCTGCTAAGCTTGCAGTGGCCAGGAACACAGGGGATGGGGGGAGGGTGAGTCTAGGTTTGCAGTACCCAGCCAGAGGGAGGGAGCCAGCAGAGGTGCAGCCAGGTCCATCCTCCAGGGACCTGCTACCCGAGTCCTTGGGAATGCACACTGCGAACACTCCGCTTGGCCTTGAGAACTCCCAGCTCTGCCTCCAGCTGTCCAGGCAAGCTGGAGGGCGGGGCGGGGCCTTGGTCCAATGCAGCTGGATGCTCTTGCACCCGGCCTCAAGGCCCAAGGTGAAACAGGCTTTCCTGGGGGCTGTGCCTCATCCTGGCCCAAGGGACATGTGGGGATCCTAGGAGGCACCCGGGAACGCAGGAGCACCCAGACTCCGGTCCTGCAGGGAACATGTCAGGGCCCACGTGTGGCTGCTCAGGCTCAGGAGGCCGTCGTGGGACAGAGCCCGTACCCCAGCCCTGAGCTCATCTCGCATGGATGGCCACAGTGGGTGTCAGGAGTGGGTGTGTCCCAGCAGCAGACCCCGAGAACGTGCCCCACCTTCAAGCCGCCAGCCCAGAGAGGCCCCGGGCGCATGGCGCATGTGCGAGCTGGTGACCTGGAGGACGGTGCCCAGGGCCCCAGCTTCATTCAGAGAATGTTTCTAGGGGCTTGGCTACATCTGCAGGCATGCTCCTGAGACTGGCCACTGCCTCTAGCTAGCACCTGTGGCCAGTATGCAGCGCCCACTGGGCAGGCTCCCAGAGCCGGCCACTTGAGGCCTGCCACCAGGGTCCTCAGGAGTGCCTCAGGAGTACGCACTGCGATCTGATCTCTCGGCTTGGCCTTGAGACCTCCCATGTCTGCCTCCAGCTGTCCAGACAGGCTGGAGGGTGGGATGTGGCCATGGGCCTATGAAGCTGGCTGCCTGTGGGCGGGGCCTCCAGGCACAAGGTGGCACAGGCTTTCCTGGGGCTGCATCTCATCCTGACCCAAGGGAGGTGGGGAATCCTAGGAGGCGCCTGGGAACACAGGAGCGCCCAGACTCTGGTCCCGCAGGGAATACAAAAAGGGCCCACACGTGGCTGCCGAGGCTCAGGAGGCCATTGTGGGACAGCCCACACCCCAGCTCCGAGCTCATATTGTGCAGACTGCCCCAGTGGGCCTCAGGAGAGGGTGGGTCCCAGCTGCAGACCCCTGGAACGTGCCCCACCTTCAAGCCACCAGCCCAGGGAGGCCCGGGCACAAGGTGCATGCAGGAGCCAGTGACCTGGAGGAGGATGGTCCCAGGGGCCCCAGCCCAGGGAGGCCGGGGCACAAGAGCATCAGCGCATGCTCGAGTCAGTGACCTGGAGGAGGACAGTGCCGCGGGCCCCAGCTTCACTCAGAGAATGTATCTAGGGGCTTGGCTAGGCCCGAAGGTGTGCTCCTGAGGCTGGCTACAGCCACTACTAGCACCTGTGGCCAGTGTGCAGCACCCACGGGGTAGGCTCCCAGAGCCAGCCACTTGGGGCCTACCTCGGGGTCCTGAAGGCTCCGTGTGGGAATGGCAAATGGAAGCCCAAGGGGGGCAGCCAGCTGCTTGGCGTGCAGTGTCCAGGAACACAGGGAATGGGGGTTGGTTTGGGTTGCAGCCCGACCAGAGGGAGGGAGCCAGCAGAGGTGCAGCCGGGTCCATCCTCCAGAGACCTGATAACGGAGGCCTCAGGAGTGCACACTACGATCTCTGGGCACCGTCCAGCATCCCTCAGATAATGCTTGTGGGGCTCGGGGAGCCCTACAGGCATGCTCCTGAGGCCGGCCACTGCCTCTAGCTAGCACCTGTGGCCAGTTGGCAGCACGAGCTGGGTGGCTCCTGGAGCCTCCCCGTGCAAGTGGCATACGGAAGCCAAGGGGGGCCAGCTGCTCCTAAGCTTCCTGCGGCCAGGAACACAGGGGTTGTGGGCGGGGGGAGGTCGGGTCTAGGTTTGCAATGCTGGGCCAGAGCCAGTGTGCCAGCAGAGGTACAGCCGGGTCCATCATCCCGGGAACTGCCAGCGGAGGTCTCAGGGGTGCGCACTGTGAACCCTCGACTTGACATGAGACCTCCCACCCCTGTGCCTCAAGCTATCCCAGCAGGCTGGGTGGTCCAGCGGGGCCGTGGGCCTATGGAGCTGGCTACCCATGGCTGGGGCCTGAACGCACAGGTGGCACAGGCTGACCTGGGGCTGCGACTCATCACGAACCAAGGGAGGTGGTACCAGGGAACACAAGAGCACCCAGACTCAGGTCCTGCAGGGAACATGCGAGGCCCCACCCATGGCTGCTCAGGCTCAGGAGGCCATTGTAGGAAAGCCCGCAACCCAAGTCCGAGCTCATCTCCTGCCCCACCCTTGCAGCCCCTAGCCCAGGGAGGCCCCGGGCAGACTGCTGCCCATAAACGAGCTGGGGAGCTGGAAAGCCATTGGAGGATTCTGCGAGGGGCCCCACCATCCAGCGTCCCTCAGAAAATGCTTGTGGGGCTTGGGGAGGCCCACAGGCGTACGGCTAAGGCTGGCCACTGCCTCTAGCTAGCACCTGTGACCAGTTGGCAGAGCCGGCTGGGTGGGTCATGACCTCCCAGTGCGAGTGGCATACGGAAGCCGAAGGGGGCCAGCTGCTCCTAAGCTTCCTGCGGCCAGGAACACACAGGATGGGGGGGGGGTGGGTCTAGGTTTGCAATGCTGGGCCAGAGCCAGCGAGCCAGCGCAGGTGCAGCCAGGTCCACTGTCCCGGGAACCGCCAGCAGAGGCCTCAGGGGTGCGCACTGTGAACTCTGGGCTTGGCATGAGACCTACAACCACCGTTCCTCCAGCTGTCCCAGCAGGCTGGGTAGTCCGGAATGGCCGTGGGCCTATGGAGCTGGCTGCCCGTGGCCAGGGCCTGAACACACAGGTGGCACAGGCTGGCCTGGGGCTGTGCCTCATCCCTACCCAAGGGGGGTGAGGGGATCCTAGAAGGCGCCCGGGAACTCAGGAGCGCCCAGACTCCGGTCCTGCAGGGAACACGCAAGGGCCCATGCATGTCTGCTCAGTCTCAGGAGGCCATCGTGGGACAGCCCGCACCCCAGGTCCAAGCTCATCTCCTGCGGACTGCCACAGTAGGCCTCAGGAGTGGGTATGTCCAGCAGCAGCCCCAGGGAACGTACCCTGCCCTTGCAGACCCTAGCCCAGGGAGGCCCTAGCTAACTGGCGGCCCATGCACGAGCCTGGGAGCCAACAAGCCAGCGCAGGACTACCAGAGGCCCCAAAGTCCAACGTCCCTCAGAGAATGCTTGTGGGGACCCGGTTGGCCCACAGGCACGCTCCTGAGGCTGGCCACTGCCTCTAGCTAGCACCTGTGACCAGTTGGCAGAGCTGGCTGCATGGGTCCTGAAGCCTCCCTGTGCGAGTGGCTTACGCAATGGGAGGGGGCCCAGCTGCTCCTAAGCTTCCTTCGGCCAGGAACACGCAGGATGGGGGGAGGGGTCGGGTATAGGTTTGAAATGCTGGGCCAGAGCCAGTGTGCCAGTGGAGGTGCAGCCAGGTCCTTAGTCCCGGGAACTGCCAGCAGAGGCCTCAGAGCTGCGAGGGTGGGTCCAAAGCCTCCTCGTGAGAGTAGCATACAGAAGCCAAGGAGGGCCAGCTGCTCCTAAACTCCTACAACCAGGAACACAGGGGACTGGGGGGGTTGGGTGTGGGTTTACAATGCTGGTCCAGAGCCAATGTGCCAGCGGAGGTGCAGCCAGGTCCATCGTCACGGGAACTGCCAGCGGAGGCCTCAGGGGTGCGCACTGTGAACTCTGGGCTTGGCATGAGACCTCCCACCCCCGTGCCTCCAGCTGTCCAAGCAAGCTTGGGGTTGGGCTCGGCTGACTGCCCTTGGCCAGGGTCTACACCCACAGGTGGAACAGACTGGCCTGGGGCTGTGCCTCATCTTGAACCTAGGGAGGTGGGGGGATCCTAGGAGTCTCCCAGGAACACAAGTGTGCCCAGACTCCGGTCCTGCAGGAAACACGCAAGGGCCCACGCATGGCTGCCTAGTCTCAGGAGGCCATCGTGGGACAGCCCGCACCCCAGGTCCGAGCTCATCTCCTGCGGACAGCCAGAGTAGGCCTCAGGAGTGGGTGTGTCCAGCAGCAGCCCCAGGGAACATGCCCCGCCTTGCAGCCCCTAGCCCAGGGAGGCCTGGGCAGAATGGCTGCGCATGCCAGAGCAGGGGAGCCAGCAGGCCAGTGGAGGACTCTGCCGGTTGCCCCACTGTCCAGCGTCCCTCATAAAATGCTTGTGGGGCTCGGGTTGGCCCGCAAGCGTGCTCCTGAGGCTGGCCACTGCCTCTAGCTAGCATCTGTGGCCAGTTAGCAGAGCTGGCTGGGTCGGTCCTGAAGCCAACCCAAGCGAGTGACATACAGAAGCCGAGGGGAGCCAGCTGCTCCTAAGCTTCCTGCGGCCAGGAACACAGGGGATGGGGGTGGGGGGGGGATCGGGTCAAGGTTTGCAATGCTGGGGCAGAGCCAGGGAACCAGTGGAGGTACAGCCAGGTCCATCGTCCGGGGAACTGCCAGCGGAGGCCTCGGGGTGCGCACTACGAACTCTGGGCTTGGCGTGAGACCTCCTACCCCAGTGACTCCTTCTGTCCCAGCATGGTGGGGATTTGTCGCAGCAGTGGGCCTATGGAGCTGGCTGCACTAGGCCGGGGCCTGCATGCACCGGTGGCACGGGTGGCCTGGGGCTGCACCTCATCCCAAACCAAGGGATGTGGGGGTATCCTAGGAGGAGCCCGGGAACGCAGGAGCGTCCAGACTTCGGTCCTGCAGGGAACACGCAAGGGCCCACGCATGGCTGCTCAGGCTCAGGAGGCGGTGGTGGGACAGCCTGCACCCCAGGTCTGAGCTCATCTCCTGTGGACAGCCAGAGTAGGCCTCAGGAGTGGGTGTGTCCCAGCAGCAGTCCCAGGGAGGCCAGGGTGGTCTGGCAGCGCAAGCAAGAGCCAGCAGGCCTGCAAGCCAGCGGAGGCCTCTGCCGGGGGCCCCACCGTCCAGCTTCCCTAAGAGAATTCTTGTGGGTCTCCAATTGGCCCACAACGTGCTCCTGACGCTGGCCACTACCTCTAGCTAGCACCTGTGATTGGTTGGCAGACCCAGCTGTGTGGGTCCTGAAGCCAACCTGTGCGAGTGGCATACGGAAGCTGAGGGGGGCCAGCTGCTCCTAAGCTTCCTGCGGCCAGGAACACACAGGATGGGGGGGGGGGGTCTAGGTTTGCAATGCTGGGCCAGAGTCAGGAAGCAGGCAGAGGTGCAGCCAGGTCCATCGTCCCAGGAACTGCCAGCAGAGGCCTTGGGGTGCGAGGGTGGATCCAAGTCCTCCCTGTGAGAGTGGCATGCGGAAGCCGAGGGTGGCCAGCTGCTCCTAAGATACTTGGGACCAGGAACACAGGGGACTGGGGGGGTCGGTTCTAGGTTTGCAATGCCGGGCAGAGCCAGTGTGCCAGCGGAGGTGCAGCCAGGTCCATAGTCCTGGGAACAGCCAGCAGAGTCCTCGGGGTGTGAGGGTGGGTCCAAAGCCTCCCGGTGAGAGTGGCAAACGGAAGCCAACAGGGGCCAGCAGCCCCTAAGATGCCTGCGACCAGGAACACATGGGACTGGGGGGGTCGGGTCTAGGTTTGGAATGCTGGGCCAGAGCCAGTGAGCCACCTGTGGTGCCGCCAGGTCCATCGTCCCGGGAACTGCCAGCCGAGGCCTCAGGGGTGCGCACTGCGAACTCTGGGCTTGGCGTGAGACCTCCCACCCCTGTGCCTCCAGCTGTCCAAGCAAGCTTGGGGTTGGGCTCGGTCGTGGGCCTATGGAGCTGACTGCCCTTGGCCAGGGCCTGCACCCACAGGTGGAACAGACTGGCCTGGGGCTGTTCCTCATCCTGACCCAAGGGAGGTGGGGGGATCCTAGGAGGCTCCCAGGAACGCAGGAGCACCCAGACTCCGGTCCGGCAGGGCACATGCAAGGGCCCACGCGTGGCTGCTCAGGCTCAGGAGGCCGTCATGGGACAGCCCGCACCCCAGGTCCGAGCTCATCTCCTGTGGACTGCCAGAGTAGGCCTCAGGAGTGGGTGTGCCCAGCAGCAGCCCCAGGGAACGTGCCCCGCCCTTGCAGCCCCTAGCCCAGGGAGGCCCCGGTAGACTGGCCCCGCATGTGTGAGCCGTGGCGCCAGCAAGCCAGCGGACTCTGCCGGGGGCCTCACCGTCTAGCTTCCCTCAGAGAATGCTTGTGGCGCTCGGCTTTCCCGCTGGCATGCTCCTGATAATGGCCACTGCCTCTAGCTTGCACCTGTGGCCAGTTAGCAGCGCCGGCTGGGTGGGTCCTGAAGCCAACCCGTTCGAGTGGCATATGGAAGCCAACGGGTGCCAGCTGCTCCTAAGTTTCCTGCGGCCAGGAACACAGGGGACTTGGGGGTCGGGTCTAGGTTTGCAATGCTGGGCCAGAGCCAGTGTGCCAGCGGAGGTGCAGCCAGGTCCATCCTCCCGGGAACTGCCGGAAGAGGCCTCCGTGGTGAGAGGGTGGGTCCAAACCCTCACCGTGAGAGTGGCGTAAGGAAGCCTAGGCGGGCCAGCTGCTCCTAAGCTTCCTTCGGCCAGGAACACACGGGACTGGGGGGGTCGGGTCTAGGTTTGCAATGCTGGGCCAGAGACAGCGAGCCAGCGGTGGTGCAGCCAGGTCCATCGTCCCGCGAACTGCCAGCGGAGGTCTCGGAGCTGCGAGGGTGGGTCCTAAGCTTCCCCGTGCGAGATGCATAAGGAAGCCGAGGGTGGCCAGCTGCTCCTAAGCTTCCTGCGGCCAGGAACACACGGGATGGGGAGCGGGTCAGGTTTGGTTTGCAATGCTATGCCAGAGCCAGTGTGCCAGCGGAGGTCCAGCCAGGTCCATAGTCCCCGTAACTGCAGGCGGAGGCATCGGGGCTGCGAGTGTGGGTCCTAAGCTTCCCCGTGCGAGATGCATAAGGAAGGCAAGGGGGGACAGCTGCTCCTAAGATTCCTGTGGCCAGGAACACAGGGGATTGGGGGGATTGGGTCTAGGTTTTCAATGCTGGGCCAGAGCCAGGGAGCAGGCAGAGGTGCAGCCAGGTCCATCGTCCCGGGAACTGCCAGCGGAGGCCTCGGGGTGCGCACTGGGAACTCTGGACTTGACGTGAGACCTCCCACCCTAGTGGCTCCAGCTGTCCCGGCATGCTGGGCGTTGTTTGCGGCCGTGGGCTATGGAAGTGGCTGCACTTGGCCTGGTTCTGCACCCACAGGTGGCACAGGCAGGCCTGGGGCTGAGCCTTATCCTGACCCAAGGGAGGTGGGGGATCCTAGGAGGAGCACAGGAAAACAGGTGCGCCCAGACTCTGGTCATGCAGGGAACACGCGAGGGCCCACGTGTGGCTTCTCAGGCTCAGGAGGCCGTCATGGGACAGCCCGTATCGAGGTAGGAGCACATCTCCTGTGTTCGGCCACAGTAGGCCTCAGAAGTGGGTGTATCCCAACAGCAGCCCCAGGGAACGTGCCCCGCCCTTGCAGCCCCTAGCCCAGGGAAGCCAAGGTGGTCTGGCGGCACAAGCAAGAGCCAGCGAGCCTTCAAGCCAGCGGAGGACTCTGCTGGGGGCCCCACCGTCCAGCGTTCCTCAGAGAATGCTTGTGGGGCTCCCGTTGGCCCGCAGGCGTGCTCCTGATGCCGGCTACTGCCTCTAGCTAGCACCTGTGACCAGCTGGCAGAGCCGGCTGGGTGGGTCCTGAAGCCTCCCTGTGCGATTGGCATAGGAAAGCCGAGGGGGCCCAGCTGCTCCTAAGCTTCCTGCATCCAAGAACACACGGGATGGGGTGGGGTCAGGTATGGGTTTGCAATGCTGGGCCAGAGCCAGTGTGCCAGCGGAGGTGCAGCCAGGTCCATCATCCTGGAAACTGCCAGCAGAGGCCTCGGGGTGCGAGGGTGGGTCCAAAGCCTCCCCTTGGGAGAGACATAAGGAAGCTAAGGGGTGCCAGCTGCTCCTAAGATTCCTGCTGCCAGGAACACATGGGACTGGGGGGGGTCAGGTCTAGGTTTGCAATGCTGGGCCAGAGCCAGTGTGCCAGCGGAGGTGCAGCCAGGTCCATCGTCCCAGGAACTGCCAAAGGAGGCCTCGGGAGTGGGCACTGGAACTCTGGGCTTGGCGTGAGACCTCCCACCCCAGTGGCTCCAGCTGTCCCGGCATGCTTGGGGTTGGGCTCGGCCGGGGGGCTATGGAGCTGGGGTCCTGCGCTCACAGGTAGACCAGGCTGGCCTGGGGCTGTGCCTCATCCTGACCCAAGGGAGGTGGGGGGATCCTAGGAGTCTCCCAGGAACGCAAGTTTGCCCAGACTCCGGTCCGGCAGGGAACACGCAAGGGCCCACGCATGGCTGCTCAGGCTCAGGAGGCCATCGAGGGACAGGCCGCACCCTAGGTTCGAGCTCATCTCCTGCGGACTGCCAGGGTAGGCCTCAGGAGTGGGTGTGTCCCACAGGAGCCCCCATGAACGTGCCCCGCCCTTGCAGCCCCTAGCCCAGGGAGGCCAGGGTAGTCTGGTGGCCCATGCATGAGCCGGGGAGCCGGCAAGCCGTGGAGGACTGCTGGGGGCCCAATCGTCCAGCGTCCCTCATAAAATGCTTTTGGGGCTTGGGGAGGATCACAGGCGTGCTCCTGAGGCTGGCCTCTGCCTCTAGCTAGCATCTGTGGCCAGTTAGCAGAGCTGGCTGGGTCGGTCCTGAAGCCAACCCAAGCGAGTGGCATACAGAAGCCGAGGGGGCCAGCTGCTCCTAAGCTTCCTGCGGCCAGGAACACAGGGGATGGCCAGGGGGGTCGGGTCTAGGTTTGCAATGCTGGGCCAGAACCAGCGAGCCAGCGGTGGTGCAGCCAGGTCCATCGTCCCGAGAACTGCCAGAAGAGGCCTCCGAGGTGAGAGGGTGGTTCCAAACCCTCTCCGTGAGAGTGGCATAAGGAAACCGATGTGGGCCAGCCGCTCCTAAGCTTCCTGCGGTCAGGAACACACGGTACTGGGCGGGGGGGGTCGGGTCTAGGTTTGCAACGCTGGGCCAGAGCCAGCGAGCCAGCAGTGGTACAGCCAGGTCCATTGTCCCGGGAACTACCAGCAGAGGCCTCCGTGGTGCGAGGGTGGTCCAAAGCCTCCCCTTGCGAGTGGCACAAGGAAGCCGAGTGGGGCCAGCTGCTCCTAAGTTTCCTGCGGCCAGGAACATAGGGGGTGGCCGGGGGGGTCGGGTCTAGGTTTGCAATGCCTGTCCAGAGCCAATGAGCCAGCGGAGGTGCAGCCAGGTCCATCGTCCCGGGAACTGCCAGCCGAGGCCTCGGGAGTGGGCACTGGAACTCTGGGCTTGGCGTGAGACCCCCCACCCCCGTGCCTCCAGCTGTCCCAGCAAGCTTGGGGTTGGGCTCGGTCGTGGGCCTATGGAGCTGACTGCCCTTGGCCAGGGCCTGCACCCACAGGTGGAACAGACTGGCCTGGGGCTGTTCCTCATCCTGACCCAAGGGAGGTGGGGGGATCCTAGGAGGCTCCCAGGAACGCAGGAGCGCCCAGACTCTGGTCCTACAAGGAACACACGAGGGCCCACGCGTGGCTGCTCAGGCTCAGGAGGCCGTCATGGGACAGCCCGCACCCCAGGTCCGAGCTCATCTCCTGTGGACTGCCAGAGTAGGCCTCAGGAGTGGGTGTGCCCAGCAGCAGCCCCAGGGAACGTGCCCCGCCCTTGCAGCCCCTAGCACAGGGAGGCCCGGGCAGACTGGCCGCGCATACACAAGCCGGGGTACCAGCAAGCCAGTGGAGGACTCTGCCGGGGGCCCCACCATCCAGCATCCCTCAGAGAATGCTTGTGGGGCTCGGGTTGGTCCGCAGGCATGCTCCTGAGGCTGGCCACTGCCTCTAGCTAGCCCCTTGACCAGTTAGCAGCGCCGGCTGTGTGGGTCCTGAAGCCTCCCTGTTTGAGTGGCACTGGAACCCTAGGTGGGCCAGCTGCTCCTAAGCTTCCTGCTGCCAGGAACACATGGGATGGTTGGGGGGTCAGATCTAGCTTTGCAATGCTGGGCTAGAGCCAGCGAGCCAGCGGAGGTGCAGCCAGGTCCATTGTCCCGGGAGCTGCCAGCGGAGACCTCGGCAGTGTGCACTGCGAACTCGCGGCTTGGCATGATACCTCCTACACCCGTGCCTCCAGCTGTCCAGCTGCTTAGGGTTGGGCTCATATATGGGCCTATGGAGCTGACTGCCCTTGGCCGTGGCCTGCACACACAGGTGGAACAGGCTGACTTGGGGCAGCGCCTCATCCCAGACCAGGGGAGGTGGGGGATCCTAGGAGGAGCCCGGGAATGCAGGAGCGCCCAGACTCTGGTCCTACAAGGAACACATGAGGGCCCACGCGTGGCTGCTCAGGCTCAGGAGGCAGTCATGCTACAGCCCGCACCCCAGTTCCGAGCTCATCTCCTGCAGACTGCCAGAGTAGGCCTCAGGAGTGGGTGTGTCCAGCAGCAGCCCCAGGGAACGTGCCCCACCTTTGCATCCCCTAGCCCTGGGAGGCCCGAGCGGACTGGCCACGCATGCACGAGCCGGCGAGCCAGCAAGCCAGCGGTGGACTCTGCCGGTTGCCCCACCGTCCAGCGTCCCTCAGAGAATGCTTGTGGGGCTCGGGTGGCCCGCAGGTGTGCTCCTGAGGCTAGCCACTGCCTCTAGCTAGCACGTGTGACCAGTTAGCAGCGCCAGCTGGGTGGGTCCTGAAGCCAACCAATTCGAGTAGCATACGGATCCAAGGGAGGCCAGATGCTCCTAAGCTTCTGCAGCCAGGAACACAGGGGATGGCCGGGGGGGGGGGGGGTCGGCTCTAGGTTTGCAATGCTGGGCCAGAGCCAGTGTGCCAGTGGAGGTGCAGCCAGGTCCATCGTCTTGGGAACTGCCAGCGGAGGCCTCGGGGAGAGAGGGTGGGTCCAGCGCTACCCGTTCGAGTGGCATAGGAAAGCTGAGGGGGGCCAGTGGCTCCTAAGCTTCATGCGGCCAGGAACACAGGGGACTGGGGGGGGGGGGAGTCGGGTCTAGGTTTGCAATGCTGGGCCAGAGCCAGTGAGCCAGCGGTGGTGCAGCCAGGTCCATCGTCCCGGGAACTGCCAGCCGAGGCCTCGGGGTGCGCACTATGAACTCTTTTCTTGGCTGAGACCTCCCACCCCAGTGGCTCCAGCTGTCCGGTCATGCTGGGGGTTGGTTGCGGCCGTGGGCCTATGTAGCTGGATGTACTTGGCCTGGGTCTGCACGCACAGGTGGAACAGGCTGGCCTGGTATGCACCTCATCCCGAACCAAGGGAAGTGGGGGGATCCTAGGAGGCATCCAGGAACGCAGGAGTGCCCAGAATCCAGTCCTGCAGGAAACACGCAAGGGCCCACGCATAGCTGCTCAGGCTCAGGAGGCAGTCATGCTACAGCCCACACCCCAGGTCCAAGTTCATCTCCTGTGGACTGCCAGAATAGGCCTCAGGAGTGGGTGGGTCCCAGCTGCAGCCCCAGGGAATGTGCCCCGCCCTTGCAGCCCCTAGCCCAGGGAGGCCAGGGTGGTCTGCTGGTGGAAGCAAGAGCCAGCGAGCCTTCAAGCCAGTGGAGGACTCTGCTGGGGGCCCCACCGTCCAGCATCCCTCAGAGAATGCTTGTGGGGCTCCCGTTGGCCCGCAGGTGTGCTCCTGAGGCCGGCCACTGCCTCTAGCTAGCACCTGTGACCAGCTGGCAGAGCCGGCTGGGTGGGTCCTGAAGCCTCCCCGTGCAAGTGGCATACAGAAGCCGAGCAGGCCCAGCTGTTCCTAAGCTTCCTGCGGCCAGGAACACATGGAATGGGGGGGGAGGGGTCGGGTCTAGGTTTGCAATGCTGGGCCAGAGCCAGTGTGCCAGCGGAGGTGCAGCCAGGTCCATCGTCCCGGGATCTGCCAGAGGAGGCCTAGGGGTGCGAGTGTGGGTCCAAAGCCTCCCCTTGGGAGTGGCATACCGAAGCCAAGGTGGCCAGCTGCTCCTAAGCTTCCTGCGGCCAGGAACACAGGGGACTGGGGGGGTCAGGTATAGGTTTGCAATGCTGGGCCAGAGCCATTGAGCCAGCGGAGCTGCAGCCAGGTCCATCGTCCCGGGAACTGCCAGCGGAGGCCTCGGGCATGCGCACTGCGAAATCTGGGCTTGGCGTGAGACCTCCCACCCCAGTGGCTCCAGCTGTCCCGGCATGCTGGGTGGTCCGGCATTGCCGTGGGCCTATGGAGCTTGCTGCCCGTGGCCAGGGCTTGCACGCACAGGTGGCACAGGCTGACCTGGGGCTGTGCCTCAACCCGGCCCAAGGGAGGTGGGGGTTTCTTAGGAGGCACCCGGGATCGCAGGAGCGCCCAGACTCCATTCCTGCAGGGAACACACGAAGCCCACGCATGACTGCTCAGGCTCAGGAGGCCGTCCTGGGACAGCCCGCACACCAGGTCCGAGCTCATCTTCGGACTGCCAGGGTAGGCCTCAGGAGTGGGTGTGTCCCACAGGAGCCCCCATGAACGTGCCCCGCCCTTGCAGCCCCTAGCCCAGGGAGGCCAGGGTAGTCTGGTGGCGCATGCATGAGCCGGGGAGCCGGCAAGCCAGTGGAGGACTGCCAGGGGCCCAATCGTCCAGTGTCCCTCATAAAATGCTTTTGGGGCTCGGGGAGGCCCACAGGCATGCTCCTGAGGCTGGCCTCTGCCTCTAGCTAGCACCTGTGGCCAGTTAGCAGCGCCGGCTGGGTGGGTCCTGAAGCCTCCCCTTGCGAGAGGCATACAGAAGCCGAGGGGGCCAGCTGCTCCTAAGCTTCCTGCGTCCAGGAACACAGTGGATGGGGGGGTCAGGTCTAGGTTTGCAATGCTGGGCCAGAGCCAGGGATCCTTTGGAGGTGCAGCCAGGTCCTTCGTCCCGGGAACTGCCAGTGGAGGCCTCAGGGGTGCCCACTGGGAACTCTGGGCTCGGCGTGAGATCTCCCACTCCAGTGGTTCCAGCTGTTCCAGCAGGCTGTGTTTTCCGGCCTGGCCCCGGGCCTATAGAACTGGTTGCCCTTGGCCCGAGCCTGTACGCACAGGTGGCACAGGCTGGGCTAGGGCTGTGCCTCATCCCGAACCAAGGGAAGTGGGCGATCCTAGGAGGTTCCCGGGAATGCTGAAGCTCCCAGACTCCAGTCCTGCAGGGAACACGCAAGGGCCCACGCATGGCTGCTCAGGCTCAGGAGGCCATCTTGGGACAGCCCGCACCCCAGGTCCGAGCTCATCTCTTGCGGACTGCCAGAGTAGGCCTCAGGAGTGGGTGTGTCCAGCAGCAGCCCCAGGGAACATGCCCAGCCCTTGCAGCCCCTAGCCTAGGGAGGCCAGGGTGGTCTGGCGGTGCAAGCAGGAGCCAGGGAGCCAGCAGGCCAGTGGAGGACTCTGCAGGGGCCCCACCGTCCAGCGTCCCTCAGAGAATGCTTGTTTGGCTCGGGGAGGCCAGCAGGCATGCTCCTGATGCCAGCCACTGCCTCTAGCTCGCACCTGTGACCAGTTGGCAGAGCCGGCTGGGTGGGTCCTGAAGCCTCCCTGTGCAAGTGGCATACCCAATGGGAGGGGGGCCAGCTGTTCCTAAGCTTCCTGCGTCCAGGAACACATGGGATGGGTGGGGGGGGTTGGGTCTAGGTTTGCAATGCTGGGCCAGAGCCATTGAGCCAGCGGAGGTGCAGCCAGGTCCATCGCCCCTGGAACTGCCAGAGGAGTCCTCGGGGGAGCGAGGGTGGGTCCTAAACCTCCCCATTCGAGTGATATACGTAAGCCGAAGGGGGCCAGCTACTCCTAAGCTTCCTGCAGCCAGGAACACAGGGGACTGGGGGGGGGGGGGTCGCGTCTAGGTTTGCAATGCTGGGCCAGAGCCATTGAGCCAGCGGAGCTGCAGCCAGGTCCATCGTCCCGGGAACTGCCAGCGGAGACCTCGGGGTTGTGCACTGGGAACTCTGGGCTTGGCGTGAGACCTCTATCCCCGTGCCTCCAGCTGTCCCAGCAGGCTGGGTGGTCCGGCATTGCCGTGGGCCTATGGAGCTGGCAGCCCTTGGCCATGTACTGCACCCACAGGTGGCAAAGGCTGGCCTGTGGCTGCATGTCATCCTGACCCAAGGGAGGTGGGGGATCCTAGGAGGTGCCCCGGAACGCAGGAGCGCCCAGACTCTGGTCCTGCAGGGAACATGCAGGGCCCACGTGTGGCTGCTCAGGCTCAGGAGCCCTTCGTGGGACAGCCCGCACCCCAGGTCTGAGCTCATCTCCTGTGGATGGCCAAAGTAGGCCTCAGGAGTGAGTGTGTCCCACAGGAGCCCCCATGAACGTGCCCCGCCCTTGCAGCCCCTAGCCCAGGGATGCCACGGTGGTCTGGCGGTGCATGCACGAGCCGGTGAGCTGGCAAGCCAGCGGAGTACTGCCGGGGGCCCCACCGTCCAGCGTCCCTCAGAGAATGCTTGTGGGACTCGGGTTGGACCTCAGGCGTGCTCCTGAGACTGGCCACTGCATCTAGCTAGCACCTGTGGCCAGTCCTGAAGCCTCCACTTGTGAATGGCATATGGAAGCTGAGGGGTCCAGCTTCTCCTACGCTTCCTGCGGCCAGGAACATAGGGGATGGTGGGAGGTCAGGTATCGGTTTGCAATGCTGGGCCAGAGCCAGCGAGCCTGCACAGGTGCAGCCAGGTCCACCGTCCCAGGAACGGCCAGCAGAAGCCTCGAGGGTGCGCACTGCGAACTCTGGGCTTGGCGTGAGACCTCTCACCCCCGTGCCTCCAGCCGTTCCAGCATGCTTGGCGTTGGGCTTGGCCGTGGACCTATAGAGCTGGCTGCCCTTGGCGGGGACCTGCACGCACAGGTGGCACAGGTTGACCTGGGGCTGCGTGTCACCCCGACCCAAGGGTGGTTGGGGGATCCTAGGAGGCGCCCAGGAATGCAGAAGCCCCCAAACTGCCCTTGGAGATGGCCATCATGGGACAGCCTGCACCCCAGGTCCGAGCTCATCTGCAGACTGCCAGAGTAGGCCTCAGGAGTGGGTGTGTCCAGCAGCAGCCCCTGGAACATGCCCCGCCCTTGCACACCCTAGCCTAGGAAGGCCTGGGCAGTCTGGGGACACATTTGCGAGCCAGAGAGCCAGCAAGCCAGCGGAGCACTGCCGGGGGCCCCACTGTCCAGCGTCCCTCAGAGAATGCTTGTGTGGCTCAGGGAGGCCCACAGGTGTGCTCCTGACACCTGCCACTGCCTCTGGCTAGCACCTGTGGCCAGTTGGCAGTGCTGGCTGGGTGGGTCCTGAAGCCTCCCCATGCAAGTGGCACTGGAAGCCGAGGTGGGCCAGCTGCTCCTAAGCTTCCTGCGGCCAGGAACAAAGGGGATGTGGGGGGTCGGGTCTAGGTTTGCTGGCTGTCCTTGGCCGGGGCCCGCACGCACAGGTGTCACAGGCTGACCTGGGGTTGTGCCACATCCAGGCCCAAGGGAGGTGGGGTGATTCTAGGAGGCGCCCGGGAATGCAGGAGCGCCCAGACTCTGGTCCTGCAGGGAACACGCGAGGGCCCATGCATGGCTGCTCAGGCTCAGGAGGCCGCTGTGGGACTGCGCACACCCCAGCTCGGAGCTCATCTGTATCGGATAGCTCCAGTGGGCCTCAGGTTTGGGTGTGTCCCACCAGCAGCTTGTGGGAGTTCTGTAAGCTGTGTGTAGAGAGAGGCAGTTTACAGGATTTCTGCAGCTTGAATGCAGCAGACTCAGCTGAATGAATGTAGGGAGACGCAGGTTACAGAGGTTCTGCAGCCTCAGTATGTGAGACAAGATTACGGGAGTTCTGTAGCTTGGGAATAGGCATACACAGTATGCGGGATAATGCAGCCTAAGTGTAGGACACGCAGCTTACGGGATTTCTGTAAGCTGTGTGTAGAGAAATGCAGTCTACAGGAGTTCTGCAGCCTGAAAGTAGGAGACTCAGTTTATGGGAGTCGTGTAGCTTCGGAGCAGGCATATGAACTACGGGGATTTTCTTTTGCTTTTAGTGTAGGAGATGGAGCTTGTGGGAGTTCTGTAAGTGTGTGTAGAGGCAGGTTCCAGGAGTTCTGCAGCCTGAGTGTAGCAGACTCAGCTTATATGAGTGTGTAACCTGGTGTAGAGAGATGCAGGTTACAGGAGTTAGGCAGCCTGAGTGCAGGACACGAACCTTACGGGAGTTCTGTAGCTTGGGAGTAGGCATACGCAGTATGCGGGATTACTGTAGCCTGAGTGTAGGAGACACAGTTTATGGGAGTTCTGCAAGCTGCGTGTAGAGAGAGGCAGTTTACAGGAGTTAGGCAGCCTGAGTGTAGGAGATTCCATTTACGGGAGTTCTGTAGCTTGTGTGATTACTGTACCTTAGTGTAGGACACGCAGCTTGGGGGAGTTCTTTAAGCTGTCTGCAGAGAGAGAAGCAGGTTCCAGGAGTTCTGCAGCCTGAGTGTAGGAGATTCAGTTTACTGGAGTTCTGTAGCTTGGGAGTAGGCATACGCAGTATGCTGGATTTCTGTAGCCTGAGTGTAGGAGACGGAGCTTATGGGAGTTCTGTAAGCTGCGTGCAGAGAGAAGCAGTTTACAACAGCTCTGCAACCTGAGTGTTAGAGACTAAGTTTTTAGGAGTTCTGCAACCTGAGTGTAGCAGATTTAGTTTACGGGAGTTCTGTAACTTGGTAGTAGGCATACGCAGTATGTGGGCTTACTGTAGCCAGAGTGCAGGAGACAGAGCTTGCGGGATTTCTGTAAGCAGTGTGCAGAGAAAGGGCAGAAACAGGTGTTCTGCAGCCTCAGTGTCAAAGATCAGTTTAGGGGAGTTCTGTAGCTTGGGTGTAGGCATAAGCTGTATGAGGGATTACTTCAGCCTGAGTATAGGGCATGCAGCATATGGGAGTTCTGTAAACTGTGTAGAGAAATGCAGTTTACAGGAGTCCTGTAGCCTGAGTGTGGGAGATTTAGTTTACTGGAGTTCTGTAGCTTGGGAGTAGGCATATGCAGTATGCGGGATTACTGCAGCCTGATTGTTAGAGACGCAGCTCACAGAAGTTCTGTAAGCAGCATACAGAGAGAAGCATTTTACACCTGTTCTGCAGACTCAGTGTTGGAGACTCAGCACAGGAGTTCTGCAACCTGAGTTTTGCAGACTCAGTTTAGGAAAGTTCTGTCACTTGGGAGTAGGCATACGCAATATGCGGGATTACTATATCCTGAGAGTAGGACACGCAGTTTATGGGAGTTCTGTAAGCTCTGTGCAGAGAGGCAGGTTCCAGGAGTTCTGTAGCTTGAGTGTAGGAGACACAGCTTATAGGATTTCTGTACCTGGTTGTACAAAGATGCAGGTTCCAGGACTTCTGCAGCCTCAGTGTGGGAGAGTCAGCTTAAGGGACTCCTGTAGATTGGGAGTAGGCATACGCAGTATGCAGGATTACTGCAGCCTGAGTGTAGGAGATGCAGCTTACGGGCATTCTGTAAACCTCGTGCAGAGAGAATCAGTTTACAGCTGTTCGGCAGCCTGAGTGTTTGAGAAGCAGCTTACAGGAGTTCTGTAATTGCGTGCAGAATCAGTTTACAGCTGTTCCGCAGCCTGAGTGTTGGAGACTCAGATTAGAGGAGTTCTGCAACCTGAGTGTAGCAGATTTGGGTTACGGGTGTTCTGTAGCTTGGGAATAAGCAAACGCAGCCTATGGGCTTTCTGTAGCCTGAGTGTAGCAGACTCAGCTTATAGGAGTTCTGTAACCTTGGTGTAGAGAGACGCAGGTTACAGGAGTTCTGCAGCCTGAATGTAGGACACGCAGCGTACCGGAGTTCTGTAGCTTGTGAGTAGGCATACGCAGTGTGCAGGATTTCTGTAACCTGAGTGTAAGAGATGGAGCTTATGGGAGTTCTGTAAGCTGTGTGTAGAGAGAGGCAGGTTCCAGGAATTCTGCAGCCTCAATGTGGGATACTCAGTTTATGGAAGTTCCATAGCTTGCTAGTAGGCATACGCAGTATGCTGGATTACTGTAGCCTGAGGGTAGGAGACGGAGCTTATGGGTGTTCTGTAAGCTGTGTGAAGAGAGAGGCAATTTACAGGAGTTCTGCAGTCTGAGTGTAGGAGACTCGGTGTACGGGAGTTGTGTGGCTTGGGCGTTGGCATACACAGTAGGTGGGTTTACCGTAGCCAGAGTGTAGGAGATGTATCTTGTGGGAGAACTGTAAGCAGTGTTTAGAGAGAGGCTGGTTACAGGTGTTCTGCAGCCTGAGTGCACCAGATTCAGTTTAGGGGAATTCTGTGCCTTGGGAGTAGGCTTACGCAGTATGCGGGATTACTGTAGCCTGAGTGTAGGACACGCAGCTTGTGGAAGTTCTGTAAGCTGTGTGCAAAGAGAGGCAGAGTTCTGCAGCCTCAGTGTGGGAGACTCAGTTTAAGGGATTCCTGTAGATTGGGCGTAGGCATACACAGTATGCGGGATTACTGTAGTTTATGAGAGTTCTGTAAACTGTTCTGCAGCCTGAGTGTTGGAGACTCAGGTTAGAGGAGTTCTGCAACCTGAGTGTAGCAGACTCTGCTTATAGGAGTTCTGTAGCTTGAGTGTAGAGAGTGGCAGTTTACCTGAGTTCTGTAGCCTGAGTGTAGGACACGCAGCTTACGGGAGTCCTGTAGCTTGGTAATGGGCATACACATTACACAGGGTTCTGTAGCCTGAACGTAGGAGATGAAGCTTATAGGTGTTCTGTAGCTTGGAATTAGGCATACACAGTGTAAAGCAATTCTGTAGCCTGATTGTAAAAGATGCAGTTTGAGGACTTTCTGTAGCATGGGAGTAGGCATATGCAGTATGTGTGAGTACTGTAAGCTGAGAGTTCACAGACGCAATATACGTGAGTTCTGTAACCTAGAGGTAGAGAGAAACAGTTTATGCAAGTTCTGTATAGGAGACACAGCTTACTGGAGTTGTGTAACCGGTGTGTGGAGAGAAGCACTATTTCTGAGTTCTGTAGCCTGAGTGTAGGTGACGCAGTTTTGGTTTTCTGTAACTTGGGAGTAGGCATGCACAGTATAGAAGAGTTCTGTAGCATGAGTGTAGAAGACGCAGCATATGGGGAGTTCTGTAGCATGGAAATAGACATATGCAGTATATGGGAGTACTGTAAGCTGAGAGTGCGCAGAAGCAGTATATGTGACTTCTGTAAGATAGAGGTACAGAGAAACAGTTTACGGCGAGTTCTCTAGGCTAAATATATCAGACGAAGCTTACGGGAGTTGTGTAACCAGTGTGTGGTGAGAAGCACTATTTCTGAGTTCGGTAGCCTGAGTGTAGGAGATGCAGCCTTGGTGTTAGGTTCTTGGGAGTAGGCATGCGCGGTATAAAGGAGTTCTGTAGGCTGAGTGTAGAAAACTCAGCATACGGGTGTTCTGTAGCATGGGAGTAGGCATATCCAGAATGTTTGAGTACTGTAAGCTGAGAGCTCACAAACGCAGTATATGTGATTTCTGTAACCTAGAGGTAGAGAGACTCAGTTTATGCGAATTCCGTAGCCTGAGTATAGCAGACGCAGCTTACGGGAGTTCTGTATTCAATGTGTGGAGAGAAGCACTATACCTGAGTGTAGAGAGCGGCAGTTTACATAATTCTGTAGCCTGACTGTACAAGATGTAGTAAAAGAGTTCTGTAGTTTTGGAGTAGGCTTACCCAGTGCACGGGAGTTCTGTAGCCTGATTGTCGAGCTGCAGTAAAGGAATTCTGTAGCTAGGCGAAAAGCCATATGCAGTACACCTGAGTTCTGTAGCCTGCGTGTAGGAAGCGCAGCTTGGGGGAGTCCTGTAATTTAGTAATAGGCATACGCATTCTATGGGAGTTCTGTAGCCTGAGTGTAGTAGATGCAGCTTATAAGTGTTGTGTAGCTTGGGAGTAAGCATACACCATGTAAAGGAGTTCTGTAAGTCTGAGTGTAGAGACCATCAGTTTACAAGAGGAGACACAGCTTATAGGTGTTCTGTAACTTGGGCGTAGCCATACACATTATACGGGAGTTCTGTAGCCTGAGTGTAGGAGGTGCAGCTTACAGGTGTGCTCTAACTTGGGAGTAGCCATACGCAGTATACTGGAGTTCAGTAGCCTGCATATAGCAGACGCAGCTTACGGGAGTTCTGTAACCAGGGTGTGGAGAGAAGCACTATACCCGAGTTCTGTAACCTGAGTGTAAAGAGCGGCGGTTTACAGGATTTCTGTAGCTTGTGTGTAGGAGACATAGCTTATAGTTGTTCTGTAACTTGGGAGTAACCATACGCAGTATACAGGAGTTCTGTACCCTGAGTGTATGAGATGCAGTAAAGGAGTTCTGTAACCTGGGAAAAGCCATATTGCAATACACGGGAGTTCAATAGCTTGAGTGTAGGACGCGCAGCTTACAGGAGTCCCATAGCTTGGTGATAGGCATACACATTACACGGGAGTTCTGTAGCCTGAGTGTAAGAGACACAACTTAGAGGTGTTCTGTAGCTTGGGAGTAGGCATATGCAGTGTAAAGGAGTTCTGTAACATGAGTGTAGAAGATGCAGCATACGGGTGTTCTGTAGCTTGAGAGTAGGCATATGCAGCATGCGGGAGTACCGTAAGCTGAGATTGGCAGACTCACTATCCGTGAGTTTTGCAAGCTACGGGTAGTGAGACACAGTTTACGTGAGTTCTGTAGCCTGAGTATAGCAGATGCAGCTTACGGGAGTTCTGTAACCAGGGTGTGGAGAGAAGCACTATAGCTGAGTGCTCTAGCCTGTGTGTTGGACACGCAGCTTATGAGAGTCCTGTAGCTTGGTAATAGGCATGCGAATTACACGAGAGTTGCTTAGCCTGTGTGTATCAGATGAAGCTTATCGGTGTTCCATAACTTGGTAGTAGGCATACACAGTGAATGGGATTTCTGTAGCCTGACTGTAGAAGAGGCATCATATGGGTGTTCTGTAGCTTGGGAGTAGGCATATGCAGTATGTGTGAGTACTGTAAGCTGAGAGTTTGCAGATGCAGTATATGTAACTTCTGTAAGATAGAGGTACAGAGAAACAGTTTATGTGAGTTCTGTAACCTTAGTATAGGAGACGCAGCTCACATGAACTCTGCAACCAGTGTGTGGCGAGAAGCACTATTTCTGAGTTCGGTAGCCTGAGTGTAGGAGATGCAGCCTTGGTGTTCAGTAACTTGGGAGTAGGAATGCGCGTTATAAAGGAGTTCTGTAGGCTGAGTGTAGAAAACTCAGCATACGGGTGTTCTGTAGCATGGGAGTAGGCATATCCAGAATGTGTGAGTTGGTAAGCTGAGAGTTCGCAGACGCAGTATATGTGATTTCTGTAACCTAGAGGTAGAGAGAAACAGTTTACGCGAGTTTTGTTGCCTTAGTAAAGCACACGCAGCTTACGGGAGTTCTGTATCCAGTGTGTGGAGAGAAGCACTATACCTGAGTGCTATATTCTGAGTGTAGAGAGATGCAGTTTATAGGAGTTCTGTAGCCTGAGTGTAGTAGACGCAGCTTATAGGGGTTCTGTAACTTGGTCATATGCACACGCAGTATGTGGTTGCCCTGTAAGCTGAGCATTGGCAGACTAAGTATAGGTGAGTTCTGTAAGCTAGGGGTAGAGAGACACAGTTCACGCGAGTTCTGTTGCCTCAGTATAGCAGACGCAGCTTATGGCAGTTCTGTAACCAGGGTCTGGAGAGAAGCACTGTACCTGAGTTTTGTAGCTTGAGTATATAGAGTGGCAGTTTATAGGAGTTCTGCAGCCTGAGTGTAGGACAGGCAGCTTACAGGAGAGCTGTAGCTTGGTAATAGGCATACACAATACACGGGGGTACTGCAACCTGAGTGCAGTACATGCAGCTTATAGGGGTTCTGTAACTTGGGAGTAGGCACACGCAGTATGTGGGTGTCCTGTAAGCTGAGAGTTGGCAGACTAAGTATAGGTGAGTTCTGTAAGCTAGGGGTAGAGAGACACAGTTCACGCAAGTTCTGTCACCTGAGTATAGCAGACGCAGCTAACGGGAGTTTTGTAACCAGGTTGTGGAGAGAAGCACTATAAATAAGTTCGGTAGCCTGAGCTTATAGAACGGCAGTTCATAGGAGTTCTGCAGTCACAGTGTAGAACACGCAGCTAACGGGAGTGCTGTAGCTGGGTATAGGCCTACGCATTACACAGGGGTACTGTAGCCTGAGTGTAGTAGACGCAGCTTATAGGGGTTCTGTAACTTGGGAGTAGGCACACGCAGTATGCGGGTGTCCTGAAAGCTGAGCGTTGGCCGACTAAGTATAGGTGAGTTCTGTAAGCAAGGGGTAGAGAGACACTCTTCACGCGAGTTCTGTCACCTGAGATTAGCAGACGCAGCTTAAGGGAGTTGTGTAACCAGGGTGTTGAGAGAAGCACTATTTCTGAGTTCTGTAGCCAGAGTGTAGAGAGCGGACGTTTAGAGGAGTTCTGTAGCCTGAGTGTAGGACACGCAGATTTTAGGTGTTCTGTAACTTCGGAGTAGGCATTCACAGGCACGGGAGTTCTGCAGCCTGAGTGTACGATGCGCAGCTTACAGGAGTCCCATAGCTTAGTAATAAGCATACGCATTATATGGGAGTTCTGTAGCCTGAGTGTAGTAGACGCAGCTCATAGGAGTTCTGTAACTTGCGAGTAGGCACACGCAGTATGTGGGCGTCCTGTAAGCTGAGAGTTGGCAGATGAAGTATAAGTGAATTCTGTAAGCTAGGATTAGAGAGACAGTTCACTCGAGTTCTGTCGCCTAAGATTAGCAGACGCAGCTTACGGGAGTTCTGTAACCAGGGTGTGGAGAGAAGCACTATAACTGATTTCTGTAGAGTGAGCGTAGAGAGCGGCATTTTACAGGAGTTCTGTAGCCTGAGTGTAGTAGTTGCAGCTTAGAGGTGTTGTGTAGCTTGGGAGTAAGCATATGCAGTGTAAAAGAGTTCTGTAGCCTAAGTGTAGAGAGCGGCAGCTGACAGGAGTTCTGTAACCAGAGTGTAGGAGATATAGCTTATAAGTGTTCTGTAACTTGAGAGTAGGCATAGGCACTATAGGCGAGTTCTGTAGTCTTGCCTGTAGGACACGTAGCGTATATGGGTTCTGTAACTTGGGCGTAGGCACACGCAGTATGTGGTTGTCCTGTAAGCTGAGTGTGGGCACACTTAGTATAGGTGAGTTCTGTAAGCTAGGGGTAGAGAGACACAGGTCAAACGAGTTCTGTCGCCTGAGTATAGCAGACACAGCTAACGGGAATTCTGTAACCAGGGTGTGCAGAGAAGCACTATAACTGAGTTCTGTAGCCTGAGCGTATAGAACGGCAGCTTATAGGAGTTCTGCAGCCACAGTGTAGAACACGCAGCGTACGGGAGTGCTGTAGCTGGGTATAGGCCTACGCATTGCACGGGGGTACTGTAGCCTGAGTGTAGTAGACGCAGCTTATAGGGGTTCTGTAACTTGGGATTAGGCACACGCAGTATGCGGGTGTCCTGAAAGCTGAGCGTTGGCCGACTAAGTATAGGTGAGTTCTGTAAGCTAGGGGTAGAAAGACACAGTTCTTGCGAGTTCTGTCACCTGAGATTAGCAGACGCAGCTTAAGGGAGTTGTGTAACCAGGGTGTGGAGAGAATCACTATACCTTAGTTCTGTAGCCTGAGAGTAGAGAGCGGCAGTTTACAGGAGTTCTGTAGCCTGAGTGTAGGACAGGCAGCTTACGGAAGTGCTGTAGCTTGGTAATAGGCATACACATTAAACGGGCGTTCTGTAGCCTGAGTGTAGTAGACACAGCTTATAGGTGTTCTATATTTTGGGAGTAGCCATATACAGTGCACGGGATTTCTGTAGCCTGACTGTCCAAGAGGTAGCATACGGTTGTTGTTTAGCATGGGAGCAGGCATATGCAGGATGTTTGAATACAGTAAGCAGAGAGTTCTCAGACAAAGTATTTCTGCCACTTAGAGGTAGAGTGAAACAGATTACGCCTTTTGTTACCTTAGTGTAGGAGACGCATCTTCCTGGAGTTGGGTAACCAGTGTGTGGAGAGAAGCACTAATTCTGAGTTCTGTAGCCTGAGTGTAGGACATGTAGCTTTTAGGTGTTTTGTAACATGGGAGTAAGCATTCACAGTGCACGGGAGTTCTGCAACCTGAGTGTACAATGCGCAGCTTACAGGAGTCCCGTAGCTTAGTAATAAGCATACGCATTATATGGGAGTTCTGTACCCTCAGTGTAGTAGACGCAGCTTATAGGAGTTCTGTAGCTTGGGAGTAGGCACACACAGTATGTGGGTGTCCTGTAAGCTGAGCGTTGGCAGACTAAGTATAGGTGAGTTCTGTAAGCTAGTGGTAGAGAGACACAATTCACGCGAGTTCTGTTACCTGAGTATAGCAGACACAGCTTAAGGGAGTTCTGTAACCAGGGTGTGGAGAGAAGCACTATAACTGATTTCTGTAGAGTGAGCGTATAGAACGGCAGTTTATAGGAGTTCTGCAGTCATTGTATAGAACACGCAGCTTACGGGAGTGCTGTAGCTTGGTAATAGGCATACGCAATACACAGGGGTATTGTAGCTTGAGTGTAGTAGACGTGGCTTATAGCTGTTGTGTAGCATGGGAGTAAGCATATGCAGGATGTGTGAGTACTGTAAGCTGAGAGTTCTCAGACACATTATATGTGTGTTCTGCCACTTAGAGGTAGAGAAAAACAGTTTATGCCTTTTTTGTTACCTTAGTGTAGGAGACGCATCTTCCTGGAGTAGTGTAACCAGTGTGTGGAGAGAAGCACTATTTCTGAGTTCTGTAGCCAGAGTGTAGAGAGTGGACGTTTAGAGGAGTTCTGTAGCCTGAGTGTAGGACACGCAGCTTTTAGGTGTTCTGTAACTTGGGAGTAGGCATTCACAGTGCACGGGAGTTTTGTAGCCTGAGTGTAGTAGACGCAGCTTATAGGAGTTCTGTAACTTGCGAATAGGCACACGCAGTATTTGGGTGTTCTGTAATCTGAGAGTTGGCAGTGAAGTATAAGTGAGTTCTGTAAGCTAGTGGTAGAGAGACACAGTTCACTCGAGTTCTGTCGCCTGAGTATAGCAGACGCAGCTTACGGGAGTTCTGTAACCATGTTGTGGAGAGAAGCACTATACCTGAGTTCTGTAGGCTGAGCGTAGAGAGCAGCAGTTTATAGGAGTTCTAGAGCCAGAGTGTACAACAGGCAGCTTACGGGAGTGCTGTAGCTTGGTAATAGGCCTACGCATTACACGGGGGTTCTGTTGCCTGAGTGTAGTAGACGCAGCTCATAGGGGTTCTGTAACTTGGGAGTAGGCACACGCAGTATGCGGATGTCCTGAAACCTGAGCGTTGGCCGACTAAGTATGAGTGAGTTCTGTAAGCTAGGGGTAGAGAGACAGAGTTCACGCGAGTTCTGTCTCCTGAGTATAGCAGACGCAGATTACGGGAGTTCTGTAACCAGTGTGTGGAGAGAAGCACTATACCTGAGTTCTGTAGCCTGAGAGTAGAGAGCGGCAGTTTATAGGAGTTATTTAGCTTGAGAGTAGGACAGGCAGCTAACGGGAGTGCTGTAGTTGGTAATAGCCATACTCATTAAACGGGTGTTCTGTAGCCTGAGTGTAGTAGACACAGCTTACAGGTGTTCTTTAGCTTGGGAGTAGCCATACACAGTGCACGGGATTTCTGTAGCCTGACATTTCAAGAGGCAGCCTAGGGGTATTGTGTAGCATGGGAGTAAGCATATGCAGGATGTGTGAGTACTGTAAGCTGAGAGTTCACAGACACAGTATATGTGAGTTCTGCCTCATAGGGGTCGAGAAAAACAGTTTACGCCTTTGGTTTCCTAGGTGTAGGAGACGCATCTTCCTGGAGTTGTGTAACCATTGTGTGCAGAGAAGCACTATTTCTGAGTTCTGTAGCCAGAGTGTAGAGAGCGGACGTTTAGAGGAGTTCTGTAACCAGAGTATAGAAGACATACCTTGAAAGTGTTCTTTAACTTGAGAGTAGCGTTAGGCACTTTACACGAGTTCAGTAGCCTGAGTGTAGTAGACACACCTTATAGGGGTTCTGTAACTTGGGAGTAGGCACACGCAGTATGTGGGTGTCCTGTAAGCTGAGCGTTGGCAGACTAAGCATAGGTGAGTTCTATAAGCTAGGGGTAGAGAGACACAGTTCACGCGAGTTTTGTCGCCTGAATATAGCAGACGCAGCTTATGGGAGTTCTGTAACCAGGATGTGGAGAGAAGCACTATACATGAGTTCTGTAGCCTTAGCGTAGAGAGCGGCAGTTTACAGGAGTTCTGTAGCCTGAGTGTAGGACAGGCAGCTTACAGGAGAGCTGTAGTTGTTAATAGCCATACGCATTAAACGGGTGTTCTGTAGCCTGAGTGTAGTAGACGCAGCTTATAGGAGTTCTGTAACTTGGGAGTAGGTACACGCAGTATGCGGGTGTCCTGTAAGCTGAGCGTTGGCAGACTAAGTATAGGTGAGTTTTGTAAGCTAGGGGTAGAGAGACACAGTTCACGCGAGTTCTGTCGCCTGACTATAACAGATGCAGCTTAAGGGAGTTCTGTAACCAGGGTGTGGAGAGAAGCACTATACCTGAGTTCTGCAGCCTGAGCGTAGAAAACAGGAGTTTACAGGAGTTCTGTAGCCTTCGTGTAGGACAGGCAGCTTTTAGGTGTTCTGTAACTTGGGAGTAGGCATTCACAGTGCACGGGAGTTCTGCAGCCTAAGTGTACAATGCACAGCTTACAGGAGTCCTGTAGCTTAGTAATAGGCATACGCATTATATGGGAGTTCTGTAGCCTGAGTGTAGTAGATGCAGCTTATAGGTGTTGTGTAGCTTGGGAGTAAGCATACGCAGTGTAAAGGAGTTCTGTAGCCTAAGTGTAGAGAACGGCAGCTGTCTGGAGTTCTGTCACCAGAGTGTAGGAGACATAGCTTATAAGTGTTCTGTAACTTGAGAGTAGCCATAGGAACTACACGCTAGTTCTGTAGCCTGAGTGTAGTAGACACAACTTATAGGGGGTCTGTAACTAGGGAGTAGGCACACACAGAATGTGCGTGTCCTGTAAGCTGAGCGTTGGCAGACTAAGTATATGTGAGTTCTATAAGCTAGGGGTAGAGAGACACGGTTCACACGAGTTCTGTCGCCTGAGTATAGCAGACGCAGCTTACGGGAGTTCTGTAACTAGCGTGTGGAGAGAAGCACTATAACTGGTTCTGCAGCCTGACCGTAGAGAGCAGCAGTTTCCAGGAGTTCTGTAGCCTGAGTGTAGCCAGGCAGCTTACAGGAGTGTTGTAGCTTGGTAATCGGCATATGCATTAAATGGGCGTTCTGTAGCCTGTGTGTAGTAGACGCAGCTTATAGGTATTGTGTAGCTTGGGAGTAAGCATATGCAGTGTAAATGAGTTCAGTGACCTAAGTGTAGAGAGCAGCAGCTGACAGGATTTCTGTAACCAGAGTGTAGGAGACATAGCTTATAAATGTTCTGTAACTTGAGAGGAGGCATAGGCACTATAGGCGCGTTCTGTAGCCTGAGTGTAGGGCACACAGCTTATATGGGTTCTGTAACTTGGTTGTATGCACACGCAATATGTGGTTGTCCTGTAAGCTAAGAGTGGGCAGACTAAGTATAGGTGAATTCTGTAAGCTAGGGGTAGAGAGACACAGTTCACGCGAGTTCTGTCGCCTGAGTATAGCAGACGCAGCTTATGGCAGTTCTGTAACCAGGGTGTGGAGAGAAGCACTGTACCTGAGTTCTGTAGCTTGAGTATATAGAGTGGCAGTTTATAGGAGTTCTGCAGCCTGAGTGTAGGAAAGGCAGCTTACAGGAGAGCTGACGCTTGGTAATAGGCATACGCATTACACGGGGTACTGCAACCTGAGTGTAGTACATGCAGCTTATAGGGGTTCTGTAACTTGTGAGTAGGCACACGCAGTATGTGGGTGTCCTGTAAGCTGAGAGTTGGCAGACTAAGTATAGGTGAGTTCTGTAAGCTAGGGGTAGAGAGATACAGGTCACGCAAGTTCTGTCGCCTCAGTATAGCAGACGCAGCTAACGGGAATTCTGTAACCAGGGTGTGGAGAGAAGCACTATAACTGAGTTCTGTAGCCTGAGCTTATAGCACGGCAGTTTATAGGAGTTCTGCAGCCACAGTGTAGAACACGCAGCGTACGGGAGTGCTGTAGCTGGGTAATAGGCCTACGCATTACACGGGGGTACTGTAGCCTGAGTGTAGTAGACGCAGCTTATAGGGGTTCTGTAACTTGGGAGTAGTCCCCCGCAGTATGTGGGTGTCCTGTAAGCTGAGCGTTGGCCGACTAAGTATAGGTGAGTTCTGTAAGCTAGGGTTAGAGAGACAGTTCACGCGAGTTCTGTTGCCTGAGATTAGCAGACGCAGCTTATGGGAGTTCTGTTACCAGGGTCTGGAGAGAAGCACTATACCTGAGTTCTGTAACCTGAGCGTAGAGAGTGGCAGTTTACAGGAGTTCTGTATCCTGGCAGCTTACGGGAGTGCTATAGCTTGGTAATAGGCATATGCATTACACAGGGGTACTGTAGCCTGAGTGTAGTAAACGCAGCTTATAGGGGTTTTGTAATTAGGCTAGTAGGCACACACAGTATGTGGTTGCACTGTAAGCTGAGTTTTGGCATATTAATTATTTGTGATTTCTGTACGTTGGGGTAGAGAGATAGTTCACGCGAGTTCTGTTGCCTGAGATAAGCAGACGCAGCTTAAGGGAGTTCTGTAACCAGGGTGTGGAGAGATGCACTATTTCTGAGTTCCGTAGTCATAGCATAGTAAGAAGCTGTTTAGCGGATTTCTTTAGCCTGAATGTAAGACACGCAGCTTTTAGGTGTTCTGTAACTTGAGAGTAGGCATTCACAGTGCATGGGAGTTCTGCAGTCTGAGTTTACGATGCGCAGCTTACAGGGGTCCCGTAGCTTAGTAATAAGCATACGCATTATATGGGAGTTCTGTAGCCTGAGTGTAGTAGACACAGCTTATAGGGGTTCTATATCTTGGGAGTAGGCACACGCAGTATGTGGTTGTCCTGTAAGCTGAGCGTTGGCAGACTAAGTATAGGTGAATTCTGTAAGCTAGGGGTAGAGAGACACAGTTCACGTGAGTGCTGTCACCTGAGTATAGCAGACTCAGCTTATGGTAGTTCTGTAACCAGGGTCTGGAGAGGAGCACTGTACCTGAGTTCTGTATCTTGAGTATATAGAGCGGCAGTTTATAGGAGTTCTGCAGCCTGAGTGTAGGACAGGCAGCTTACGGGAGAGCTGACGCTTGGTAATAGCCATACACATTAAATGGGCGTTCTGTAGCCGGAGTGTAGTAGACACAGCTTACAAGTGTTCTATATTTTGGGAGTAGCCATACACAGTGCACAGGATTTCTGTAGCCTGACTGTTCAAGAGGCAGCCTATGGGTGTTGTGTAGCAGGGGAGTAGACATATGCAGGATGTGTGAGTACTGTAAGCTGAGAGTTCGCTGACACAGTATATGTGATTTCTGCCTCATAGAGGTCGAGAAAAACAGTTTCGCCTTTTGTTACCTAGGTGTAAGAGACGCATCTTCCTGGAGTTGTGTAACCATTGTGTGGAGAGAAGCACTATTTCTGAGTTCTGTAGCTAGAGTGTAGGGAGCGGACGTTTAGAGGAGTTCTGTAGCCTGAGTGTAGGACACGCAGATTTTAGGTGTTCTGTAACTTGGGAGTAGGCATTCACAGTGCACGTGAGTTCTGCAGCCTGAGTGTACGATGCGCAGCTTACAGGAGTCCCATAGCTTAGTAATAGGCATACGCATTATATGGGAGTTCTGTAGCCTGAGTGTAGTAGACGCAGCTCATAGGGGTTCTGTAACTTGTGAGTAGGCACACGCAGTATGTGGGTGTCCTGTAAGCTGAGCGTTGGCAGACTAAGCATAGGTGAGTTCTGTAAGCTAGGGTTAGAGAGACACAGTTCACGCAAGTTCTGTCACCTGAGTATAGCAGACGCAGCTTACGGGAGTTCTGTAACCAGGGTTTGGAGAGATGCACTATTTCTGAGTTCCGTAGCCATAGCATAGTAAGAAGATGTTTAGCGGATTTCTTTAGCCTGAATGTAAGACACACAGCTTTTAGGTGTTCTGTAACTTGAGAGTAGGCATTCACAGTGCATGGGAGTTCTGCAGTCTGAGTGTACTATGAGCAGCTTACAGGAGTGCTGTAGCTTGGCAATAGGCATACGCATTAAATGGGCGTTCTGTAGCCTGAGTGTAGTAGACGAAGCTTATAGGTGTTGTATAGCTTGGGGTAAGCATACGCAGTGTAAAGGGGTTCTGTATCTAAGTGTTGAGAGCGGCAACCGACAGCAGTTCTGTAACCAGAGTGTAGGAGACATAGCTTATAAGTGTTCTGTAACTTGAGAGTAGCCTTAGGCACTTTACGCGAGTTCTGTAGCCTGAGTGTAGTAGACACAGCTAATAGGGGTTCTGTGACTTGGAAGTAGGCACACGCAGTATGTGGGTGTCCTGTAAGCTGAGAGTGGGCAGACTAATATAGGTGAGTTCTGTAAGCTAGGGGTAGAAAGACACGGTTCACGCGAGTTCTGTCGCCTGAGATTAGCAGACACAGCTTATGGGAGTTGTGTAATCAGGGTGTGGAGGGAAGCACTATACCTGAGTTCTGTAGCCTGAGCGTAGAGAGCGGCAGTTTACAGGAGTTCTGTAGCCTGAGTGTAGGACAGGCAGCTTACGGGAGTGCTGTAGCTTGGTAATAGGCATATGCATTAAACGGGCGTTCTGTGGCCTGAGTGTTGTAGACGCAGTTTATAGGTTTTCTATATTTTGGGAGTAGCAATACACAGTGCACGGGATTTCTGTAGCCTGACTGTCCAAGAGGTAGCATACGGGTGTTGTTTAGCATGGGAGTAGGCATATGCAGGATGTGTGAGTACAGTAAGCTGAGAGTTCTCAGACACAGTCTATGTGAGTTCTGCCACTTAGAGGTAGAGTAAAACAGATTACGCCTTTTGTTACCTTAGTTTAGGAGACGCATCTTCCTGGAGTTGTGTAACCATTGTGTGGAGAGAAGCACTATTTCTGAGTTCTGCAGCCAGAGTGTAGAGAGCGGACGTTTATAAGAGTTCTGTAGCCTTAAATTTGGACACGGAGCTTTTAGGTGTTCTGTAACTTGGGAGTAGGCATTCACAGTGCACGGGAGTTCTGCAGCCTGAGTGTACGATGAGCAGCTTACAGGAGTCCTGTAGCTTAGTAATAGGCATATGCATTATATGGGAGTTCTGTAGCCTGAGTGTAGTAGACACAACTTATTGGTGTTTTGTAGCTTGGGAGTAAGCATACGAAGTGTGAAGGAGTTCTGTAGCCTAAGTGTAGAGAGCAGCAGCTGACTGGAGTTCTGTAACCAGAGTGTAGGAGACATAGCTTAAAAGTGTTCTGTAACTTAAGAGTAGCCATAGGCACTATAGGCGAGTTCTGTAGCCTATGTGTAGTAGACACAGCTTATAGGTGTTCTGTAACATGGGAGTAGGCACACACAGTATGTGGGTGTCCTGTAAGCTGAGGGTTGACAGACTAAGTATAGGTGAGATCTGTAAGCTAGGCGTAGAGAGTCACAGTTCACGCAAGTTCTGTTGCCTGAGTAGAGCAGACACAGCCTGCGGGAGTTCTGTAACCAGGGTGTGGAGAGAATCACTATACCTGAGTTCTGTAGCCTGAGCGTAGAGAGCGGCAGTTTATAGGAGGTCTGCAGCCAGAGTGTAGAACACGCAGCTTACGGTAGTGCTGTATCTTGGTAATAGGCCTACGCATTTTACGAGGGTTCTGTTGCCTGAGTGCAGTAGACACAGCTAATAGGGGTTCTGTAACTTGGAAGTAGGCACACGCAGTATGTGGGTGTCCTGTAACCTGAGGGTTGACAGACTAAGTATAGGTGAGTTCTGTAAGCTTGGGGAAGAGAGACAGAGTTCATGCGAGTTCTGTCACCTGAGACTAGTAGACACAGCTTACGGGAGTTCTGTAACCAGGATGTGGAAACACTGTACCTGAGTCCTGTAGCTTGAGTGTATAGAACGGCCGTTTAAAGGAGTTCTGCAGCCTGAGTGTAGAACACGCAGCGTACAGCTGTGCTGTAGCTTGGTAATAAGCCTATGCATTACACGGGGTACTGTAGCCTGAGTGTAGTAGAAGCAGCTTATAGGGGTTCTATAACCTGGAATTAGGCACCCGCAGTATGTTGGTGTCCTGTAAGCTGAGCGTTGGCAGACTAAGTATAGGTGAGTTCTGTAAGCTAGGGGTAGAGAGACAGAGTTCACGCGAGTTCTGTCGCCTGAGATTAGCAGACGCAGCTTATGGGAGTTGTGTAACCAGGGTGTGGAGAGAAGCACTATACCTGAGTTCTGTAGCCTGAGTGTAGAGAGCAGCAGTTTACAGGAGTTCTGTATCTTGAGTGTAGGACAGGCAGCTAACGGGAGTGCTGTAGCTTGGTAATAGCCATACTCAATAAAAGGGCGTTCTGTAGCCTGAGTGTAGTAGACACAGCTTACAGGTGTTCTATATCTTGGGAGTAGCCATACACAGTGCACGGGATTTCTGTATCCTAACTGTTCAAGAGGCAGCCTAGGGGTGTTGTATAGTATGGGAGTAAGCATATGTAGGATGTGTGAGTACTGTAAGCTGAGAGTTCGCAGACACAGTATATGTGAGTTCTGCCTCATAGAGTTAGAGAAAAACAGTTTCGCCTTTTGCTACCTAGGTTTAGGAGACGCATCTTCCTGGAGTTGTGTAACGAGTGTGTGGAGAGAAGCACTATTTCTGAGTTCTGTACCCAGAGCGTAGAGAGCGGACGTTTAGAGGAGTTCTGTAGCCTGAGTGTAGGACACGCAGCTTATAGGAGTTCTGTAACTTGGGAGTAGGCATTCACAGTGCACGTGAGTTCTGCAGCCTGAGTGTACGATGCGCAGCTTACAGGAGTCCCATAGCTTAGTAATAGGCATACGCATTATATGGGAGTTCTGTAGCCTGAGTGTAGTAGATGCAGCTTATTGGTGTTGTATAGCTTGGGAGTAAGCATACACAGTGTAAAGGAGTTCTGTAGCCTAAGTGTAGAGAGCGGCAGCTGACAGGAGTTCTGTAACCCGAGTGTAGGAGACATAGCTTATAAGTGTTCTGTAACTTGAGAGTAGCCATAGGCACTTTACGCGAGTTCTGTAGCCTGTGTGTAGTAGACACAGCTAATAGGGGTTCTGTAACTTGGAAGTAGGCACACGCAGTATGTGGGTGTCCTGTAAGCTGAGCATTGGCCGACTAAGTATAGGTGAGTTCTGTAAGCGAGGGATAGAGAGACACAGTTCACACGAGTTCTGTCGCCTGAGATTAGCAGACGCAGCTTATGGGAGTCCTGTAACCAGGGTGTGGAGAGAAGCACTATACCTGAGTTCTGTAGCCTGAGAGTAGAGAGCGGCAGTTTACAGGAGTTCTGTTGCCTGAGTGTAGGACAGGCATCCTACAGGAGTGCTGTAGCTTGGTAATAGGCATACGCATTAAATGGGCGTTCTGTAGCCTGAGTGTAGTAGACACAGCTTATAGGTTTTCTGTATTTTGGGAGTAGCCATACACAGTGCATGGGATTTCTGTATCCTAACTGTCCAAGAGGCAGCTTAGGGATTTTGTGTAGCATAGGACTAAGCATATGCAGGATGTGTGAGTACTGTAAGCTGAGAGTTCGCAGACACAGTATATGTGTGTTCTGCCACTTAGAGGTAGAGAAAAACAGTTTACGCCTTTTGTTACCTTTGTGTAGGAGACGCATCTTCCTGGAGTAGTGTAACGAGTGTGTGGAGAGAAGCACTATTTCTGAGTTCTGTAGCCTGAGTGTAGGACACGCAGCTTTTAGGTGTTCTGTAACTTAGGAGTAAGCATTCACAGTGCATGGGAGTTCTGCAACCCTAGTGTACAATGCACAGCTTACAGGAGTCCCGTAGCTTAGTAATAAGCATACGCAGAATAGGGGAGTTCTGTAGCCTGAATGTAGTAGACGCAGCTTAAAGGAGTTCTGTAACTAGGGCGTAGGCACACGCAGTATGTGGGTTTCTTGTAGGCTGAGCATGGCCGACTAAGTATAGGTGAGTTCTATAAGCTAGGGGTAGAGAGACACAGTTCACGCGATTTCGGTCGCCTGAGTATAGCAGACGCAGCTTAACGGAGTTGTGTAACCAGTGTGTGGAGAGAAGCACTATTTCAGAGTTCTGTGGCCAGAGTGTAGAGAGCGGACATTTAGAGTTCTGTAGCCTGAGTTTAGAACAGGCAGCTTATGGGAGTGCTGTAGCTTCATAATAGGTATACGCATAAACGGGCTTTCTGTAGCCTGAGTGTAGTAGACACAGCTTACAGGTGTTCTTTAGCTTGGGAGTAGCCATACACAGTGCACGGGATTTCTGTAGCCTGACTGTCCAAGAGGCAGCTTAGGGGTTTTCTGTAGCATAGGAGTAAGCATATGCATGTTGTGTGTGTACTGTAAGCTGAGAGTTCTCAGACACATTATATGTGAGTTCTGCCACTTAGAGGTAGAGAAAAACAGTTTACGCCTTTTGTTACCTTAGTGTAGGAGACGCATCTTCCTGGAGTTGTGCAACCAGTGTGTGGAGAGAAGCACTATTTCTGAGTTTTGTAGCCAGAGTGTAGAGAGTGGACGTTTAGAGGAGTTCTGTAGCCTGAGTGTAGGACACGCAGCTTTTAGGTGTTCTGTAACTTGGGAGTAGGCATTCACAGTGCACGGGAGTTCTGCAGGATCAGTGTACAATGCGCAGCTTACAGGAGTCCTGTAGCTTAGTAATAGGCATACGCATTATATGGGCGTTGTGTAGCCTGAGTGTAATAGATGCAGCTTCTAGGTGTTGTGTAGCTTGGGAGTAAGCATATGCAGTGTAAAGGAATTCTGTGGCCTAAGTGAAGAGAGCGGCAGGTGACAGGAGTTCTGTAACCAGAGTGTAGGAGACATAGCTTATAAGTGTTCTGTAACTTGAGAGTAGCCATAGGCACTATAGGCGAGTTCAGTAGCCTGAGTGTCGTAGACGCAGCTTACGGAAGTTCTGTAACCAGGATCTGGAGAGAAACACTGTACCTGATTTCTATAGCTTGAGTGTATAGAGCAGAAGTTTTTCGGAGTTCTGCAGCCTGAGTGTAGAACACGCACCATACGGGAGTGCTGTAGCTTGGTAATAGGCCTACGCAGCACATAGGGATACTGTAGCCTGAGTGTAGTAGACACAGCTTATAGGGGTTCTGTAACTTGGGAGTAGGCACACGCAGTATGTGGCCGTCCCGTAAGCTGAGCATTGGCAGACTAAGTATAGGTGAGTTTTGTAAGCTAGGGGTAGAGAGACACAGTTCACGCGAGTTCTGTCACCTGAGTATAACAGACGCAGTTTACAGGAGTTCTGTAACCAGGGTGTGGAGAGAAGCACTATACCTGAGTTCTGTAGCCTGAGCGCATAGAACGGCAGTTTATAGGAGTTCTCCTGCCAGAGTGTAGGACAGGCAGCTTACGGGAGTGCTGTAGCTTGGTAATAGGCCTACGCATTACACGGGGGTACTGTAGCCTGAGTGTAGTAGACGCAGCTTATAGGGTTTCTGTAACTTGGGAGTAGGCACACGCAGGGCTAGGGCTAATTCTAAGGTTTGGGCTAGGGTTATGATTAGGGTTAGTATTAGGTTTAGGGTTGGTTAGGGTCATGGCTAGGTCTAGGGCTAGGTTCTAGTGTCTGGGTTAGGGTTAAGGTTAGGGTTAGGGCTTTTTCTAGTGCTAGGATTAGGGTTAGGGTTAGTGTTAGGTTTAAAGTTACCGTTAGGGTTATGTTAGGCTTAGGGTTTGGGATAGGTTTAGGGTTAGGTCTTGGTCTATTGTTATGGTTATGGTTAGATTTAGAGCCAGGGCTAGGGTTAGTGTTAGGCTTATGGTTAGGCTTAGTGTTAGGGTTAACGTTAGCATTAGTGTTAGGTTTACGATGATGGTTAGAATTAGGGTTAGGTTTAGTGGTATGGTGAGTGCTAGAGCTAGAGTCAGGGTTAGGTTTAGGGTTACGGTTAGTGTTAGGGCTATGGTTAGGGCTAGGGTTAGAGTTATGTTAGGGCTAGGGCAAATGCTAGGTTTAGGTTTAGGGCTTGAGTTAGGGCTAGGGCTTGGGATAGGGTTACCGTTAGTGTTAATGTTAAGTCTAGGGCTATGGCTATGGCACGGGCTATGGCTATGGCTAGGGCTGTGGCTAAAACTAGAGCAAGGGCTATGTCTGGTCTAGGGTTAGGGTTAGAGCTAGGGTTAATGCTAGGGCTAGGGCTATTTCTTGGGTTAGGGCTAGGGCTAGGGCTAAATCTAAGGCTTGGGTTAGGGTTAGGGTTAGGGTTAGTGTTAGTGTTAGGTTTAGAGTTAGGATTAGGGCCAGGGCTAGGGCTAGGGCTAGGGCTAGGGCTAGTGCTAGGTTAGGGGTATGGTTAGGTTTAGGGTTAGAGCTTGAGCTATGGCTAGTGTAAGGGTTAGGGTTAGGGTTAGGGTTAGGGTTAGGGTTAGGGCTTGGGCTAGGTCTTGGTCTAGGTTTAGGGTTAGGATTAGGCTAGGCTAGGGTTGGGACTAGTTTTACATTTTGGGTTAGATTTAGGGCTAGGTCTAGGGTTAGTGTCAGGGTATGATTAGTGTTGGAGTTAGGGTTAACATTAACATTAGTGTTAGGGTTATATTTAGTGTTAGTATTAGGGTTAGGGCTAGGGCTAGGGCTAGGACTAGGGCTAGGGCAAGGGCTAGAGCTAGGGTTATGGCTAGGGCTAGAGCCAGGATAAGGGTTATGATTATGGTTAGGGTTGGGGCTACGTTTAAGGTAGGTGAAGAGCTAGTGCTAGTTCTAGAGTTATGATTATGGTTAGGGTTAGCGTTAGAGCCCTATACCTAACCCTAGCACTAACACTAAAACTTACCCTAAACCTAACCCTAAATCTAAGCCCAAACCAGGGCCTAACCCTAACCCTAGCCCTAGCCCTAAACAGAACCCTAACCATAGACCTAAACCTAACACTAACACTAAACATAGCCCTAGCCCTAGCCCTAGCCTTAGCCCTAGCCCTAAGCCTAAACCTAACCCTAGGCCTAACCCTAACCCTAACCCTAGACCTAGCTCTAAACCTAACCCTAACCCTAGCCCTAGCCCTAACCCTAATCCTAACCCTAATCCTAGCCCTAGCCCTAGACCTAACCCTATCCATAACTCTAGCCCTAAACCTAACCATAACCCCGAGGCTAACCCTAAACCTAGCACTAGCCCTAGCCCTAACCCTAACCCTAACACTAACCCTAACCCTAACCCTAGCTTTAGCCCTAATCCTAACCATAACCCTAGCCCTAGTGTTAGACCTAACCCTATCCATAACCCTAGCCCTAACCCTAACTACAGCGCTAACCCTAACCCTAAACCTAGCCCTAGCCCTAACCCTAACCCTAACCCTAGCCCTAGCCCTAGACCTAACCCTATCCATAACCCTAGCATAACCCTAACCCCAGCCCTAACCCTAACCCTAAACCTAGACCTAGCCCTAACCCTAACCCTAACCCTAGCCCTAGCCCTGTACCTAGCTCTTGGTGTAACCGTAAACCTAACCCTAAGTCTAACCCTAACCCTAGCCCTAACCCTAGACCTAGACCTAAACCTAATCCTAACCCTAACACCAAGCCCTACCCCTAACCCTCACCCTAGCACTAACCCCAACACTAAACCTAACCCTAACCCTAGGCATAACCCTAAAACCTAGTCCTCGGCCTATTCCCAAACCTAACCCTAAACCTATCACTAGCCCTAACCCTAACCCTAACACTTAACACTAACCCTAGCCCTAGTCCTAGCCCTAACCCTAACCCTAGGACTAACCCTACCCTAAGCCTAACCCTAACCATAGCCCTAGCCCTAGCCCTAGACCTAACCCTAACATTAACCCTAGCCCTAGCCCTAACCCTAAACACAACCCTAACCCTAACCCTAACCCGACTCAAAGCCAAACCCTAACCCTAAACCTAGCCCTAACCTTAACCCACACGCTATACCTAACCCTAGCCATACCCCCTAACCCTAACCATAACCCTAACCCTAAACCTAGCACTAGCCCTAGCCCTAGCCATAAACCTAACCCTAAACCTAAACCTAGCCCTAGCCCTAGCCCTACCCCTAACCCTAACCCTAGCCCAGGCCTAAATCCTAACCCTAACCATAGCCCTAGGCCTAGCCCTAGGCCAAAACCTAACCCTAACCCTGACCCTAGCCCTAGGCATAATCCTAACCGCAAACCAAACCCCAACCCCAACCACAAACATAGCCCTAAAACTATCCCTAGCCCTAACCCGAACCCTAACCCTAGCACAAGCCCTAGCCCTATCCCTAATTGTAACCCTAACCCTAGCCCTAGCCCTAGCCCTAACCATAACCCTCACACTAACAATATCGCTAGACCTAGCCCTAACACTACAATAACCCTAACCCTAGCCCTAGCCAAAATTCGAACCCTAACTCTAACCCTAACCCTAAATCGAGCCCTAACCCTAACCCTAGCCGTAACCCTAACCCTAGCACTAACACTAACCCTAACCCCAACCCTAACCCTAGCCCTAGCCCTAAAACTAGCCCTAGCCGTAACCCTAAACCTAACCCTAACCATAAGCCTAGCCCTAGCCCTAGCTCTACCCATTACGCTAACCCTAATCCTAAGCCTAACCCTAGCCATAGCCCTAGCCGTAACCCTAACCCTAACCCTAGCCCTAGCCCTAGCCTTAGCCCTAGCCCTAAGCCTAACCCTAACCCTAGCACTAACCCTAACCCTAACCCTAACTCTAGGCCTAACCCTAACCCTAAACCTAGACCTAGCTCTAACCCTAACCCTCACCCTAGCCCTAGCGATAGCCCTAGCCCTAATCCTAGCCCTAGCCCTAGACCTAACCCTATCCATAACTCTAGCCCTACCCCTAACCCTAGCCCTAATCCTAACCCTAAACCTAGCCCTAGCCCTAATCCTAAACCTAACCCTAGACCTAGCCCTAGACCTAGCCCTTGCCGTAACCCTAAACTTAACCTTAGCCCTAGCCCTAAACCTAACAGTAACCCTAACCCTAGCCCGAGCCCTAGCTCTAGCCATAACCCTAAACCTAACCCTAACCCTAACCCTAAGCCTAACACTAGCCCTAGCCCTAGCCAAAGCTCTAACCCTAACCCTAACCCTAGCCTTATCCCTAACCCTAAACCTAAACATAGCCCTAGCCCTAGCACTAGCTCTATCCCTAAACAGAACCCTAACCCTAGCCCCAGCCCTAGCCTTAGCCCTAACCCTAACCCTAACAATAGACCTGAGCCAAGCCCTAACACTAGACCTAACCCTAGCCATAGCCCTAGCCCTAACTCTAACACTAAAACTAACCCTAGCCCTAGTCCTAACACTATCCATAACCTTAGCCTTAGCCCTGACCCTACCCTAGGCCTAGCCCTAGACCTAGCCGTAACCCAAAATCTAACCCTAACCATAAGCCTAGCCCTAGCACTAGCTCTAGCCATAACCCAAACCCTAACCCTAACCCTAGCCCTAGCCATAACCCTAGCCATAGCTCTAACCCTAACCCTAAACCTAGCCTTAGCCCTAACCCTAACCCAAAACCTAGCCCAGCCCTAGCCCTAGCCCTAAGCGTAACCCTAACCCTAAAAAGAGCCGTCGCCCTAGCACTAACCCTAACCCTAACCCTAGCCCTAACCCTAACCCTAACCCTAGCCCTAGCCCTAGCCCTAGCCCTAGCCCTAGCCCTACCCTAACCCTAACCCTAGCCCAGCCCTAGCCCTGGCCCTAAACCTAACCCTAACCCTAACCCTAGTCCTAGCCTAAACCTAAAACTAACCCTAACCCTAACCATAACCCCAACCCTAGCCCTAAAACTATCACTAACCCTAGCCCTAGGCCCAACCCTATCCTTAGCGCTAACCCATACCTAACCCTAGCAGTAAGCCTAACACTGACGCTACCCCTAAACCTAACCCTAACCCGTACCCTTATCCTAGACCTAACCCTAAACCTAACCCTAGCCCAAGCCCTAGCCCTAACCATAGCCCTAAGCCTAACGCTAACCATAGCCCTAACCTTAACCCTCACCCTAACCCTAGCGATAGCCCTAGCCCTAACACTACAATAACCCTAACCATAGCCCTAGCCCTCACCCAAACCCCAACCATAGCTGTAAACCTAACCCTAGCCCTAGACCTAACCCTAACACTAGCCCTAACCCTAACACTAACCCTAACCCTAGCCCTAGCTCTAACCCTAACACGAACACTTACCCTAGCCCTAGCCCTGGCCCTAGCCCTACTCTAACCCTAAACCTCACCCTAGCCCTAGTCATAGGCCTAGCCCTAGCCCTAAACCTAAACCTAACCCTACTCTTAGCCCTGGCCCTGGCCCTAACCGTAACCGTAACCCTAGCCCTAGCCCAAGACCTAAGCCTAGCCCTAGCCCTAGACCTAACCCTAACCCTTACCCTAGCCGAAACCTAACCCTAACACTAACCCTAGCCCTAGCCCTAGCCCTAGTCCTTCCCCTAACTCTAGCCCTAACCTTAACCATAACCCTAGCAGTAACCCTAGCCCTAGCCCTAACCCTAACGCTAGCCCTATTCCTAGCCCTAGCCCTAACCCCAATCCTAACCCTAACCCTAGCCCTAACCCTAGCGATAGCCCTAAAGCTAACCCTAACACTAGGCCTATCGCTAGCCCTAGCCCTAGCCCTAACCCTAACAGTAATACTAACCCTAGCCCTAGCCCTGGCCCTAGCCCTAACCCAATTCCTAACCCTAACCATAGACCTAGCACTAGCCTTGGCCCTAACCCTAACCCTAACCCAAACCCTATCCATCCCTAGCCCTAGCCCTAGCCCTAACACTAACCCTAGCACTATCCCCAGCCCTAGCCAAAACCCTGACCCTAGCCCTAGCCCTAGCCCTATACCTAACCCTAACCGTAATCCTAGCCCTAACCCTAACGCTAGCCCTAACCGTAACCCTAGAACTAACGCTAGCCCTAGCCCTAACCCTAACGCTAGCACTAGCCCTAGCCCTAACCCTAACCCTAACACTAACGCTAGCCCTATCCCTAACCCTAGCACTAGCCCTAAGCCTAAACCTAACCCTAAACCTAGACCTAGCACTAACCCTAACCCTAACCCTAACCCTAAACCTAGCACTTACCCTAGCCCTAGCCTTAAACCTAACGCTAGACCTAGCCGCAGCCCTAGCCCTAATCCTAAACCTAACCCTAACCCTAGCCCAAACCCAAGCCCTAGCCCTAACCCTAACCCTAATCCTAACGCTAGACCTAACCCCAGCCCTAGCCCTAATCCTAAAACTAAACCTAACCCTAGCCCAAACCCAAGCCCTAGCCCTAACCCTAACCCTAATCCTAACGCTAGTCCTAACCCTAACCCTAGCACTAACCCTAGCCCTAGACCTAACCCTAACCCTAGCACTAACGCTAGCCCTGGCACTAACCCTAACGCTCCCCTAGCCCTAGACCTAGCCCTAACCCTAAACCTAGCCCTAACCCTTACCCTAGCACTAACCCTTTCCCTAGCCCTAACCCCAAGGCTAGCCCTATCACTACCCCTAGCACTAGCCCTAACCCTAACCCTAACCCTAGCATAGCCCTAGCCCTGACCCTAGCCCTAACCCTAACCCTAGCTCTAACCCTAACACTAACCATAACCCTAACCCTAAACCTAACCCTACCCCTAGCCCAAACCATAACCCTAACACTAATCCTAGCTCTAGACCTAGCCATAGCCCTAAACCTAACCCGAACAGTTAACCTAGCCCTAGCCCTGGCCCTAGCCCTAACCCTAACACTAACCCTAACCCTATCCGTAACCCTAGCCCTAGCCCTGAAGCTACCCTAGCCCTAGTCCTAATCTTAAACCTAACCCTAGCGCTAGCCATAACCCTCACTCTAACCCTAGCCCTAGCCTTAGCCCTAACACGAACACTAACCCTAATCCTAGCCCTAGCCCTAACCCTAACACAAACCCTAGCCCTAACCCTATCTGTAACCCTAGCCCTAGCCCTAACCCTAACACTAACCCTAGCCCTAACCCTCACTCTAAGCCTAGACCTAGCCCTAGCCCTAACACGAAAACTAACCCTAATCCTAGCCCTAGCCCTAACCCTAACACAAACCCTAGCCCTAACCCTATCTGTAACCCTAGCCCTAGCCCTTACCCTAAACTTAGTGCTAAACCTAAACCTAACCCTAGCCATAAGCCTAACCCTAACAATAGCCCCAACCCTACCCTAGCCCGAACCCTTATCCTAGACCTAACCCTAACCCTAACACAAACCCTAGCCCTAAACCTATCCCTAAGCCAAGCCCTACCCCTGACCCTAACCCTAGCACTAACCCTAGCCATACCCCAAACCCTAACCATAACCCTAAACCTAAACCTAGCCCTAGCCCTAGCCATAAAAGTAACCCTAACCCTAACCCTAGCCATAGCACTATCCCTAGACCTAGCCCTAGCTCTAACCCTAACCCTAGCCATAGCCTAAATCCTAACCCTAAACATAGCCCTAGGCCTAGCCCTAGGCCAAACCCTAACCATGACCCTAACACTAGACCTAACCGTAACCCTAACCCTAACCCTAGCCCAAACCTTAACCCACACCCACACCCTAAACCTCACCCTAACCCTAGCTCTAACCCTACCCTAAACCTAAACCTAGCCCTAGCCCTAGTCCTTGCCATAACCCTAACCCTAACCCTAACCCTAGCCCTAGCCCTAAATGTAACCCTAACCCTAGCCCTAGACCTAGCCCTAACCATAACCCTCACACTAACCCTATCGCTAGACCTAACCCTAACACTACAATAACCCTAACCCTAGCCCTCACCCTAACCACAACCATAGCCCTAATCCTAACCCTAGCCCTAGCCCTAACAATAACCCTAACCCTAACCCTAGCCCTAGCCCTAATCCGAACCCTAACCCTAGTCCTAAACCTAACCCTAGCCCTAACCCTAACCCTAACCCTGGCCCTACCCTAGCCTTAGCCCTAGCCCTAAGCCTAAACCTAACCCTAGGCCTAACCCTAACCCTAACCCTAGACCTAGCTCTAAACCTAAACCTAACCCTAGCCCTAGCCCTAACCCTAATCCTAACCCTAATCCTAGCCCTAGCCCTAGACCTAACCCTATCCATAACTCTAGCCCTAAACCTAACCATAACCCCGAGCCTAACCCTAAACCTAGCACTAGCCCTAGCCCTAACCCTAACCCTAACCCTAACCCTAGCCCTAGCCCTAGGACTAGCCCTTGCCATAACCCTAAACCTAACCTTAGCCCTAGCCCTAAACATAACAGTAACCCTAACCCTAGCCCGAGCCCTAGCCCTAGCCCTAGCCCTAGCCCTAATCCCTAACCCTAACCCTAAGCCTAGCCCTAGCTCTAGCCCTAGCCAAAGCTCTAAACCTATCCCTAACCCTAGCATTATCCCTAACCCTAACCCTAAACATAGCCCTAGCCCTAGCCCTAGCCTTAGCCCTAAACTGAACCCTAAACCTAGCCATAGCCATAGCCCTAATCCCTAACCATAACCCTAAACATAGCCCTAAGCCAAGCCCTAACACTAGGCCTAAGCCTAGACGTAGCCCTAGCCCTAACCCTAACACTAACACTAACCCTAGCCCTAGGCCTAGCCCTATCCATACCACTAGCACTAGCCCTGAGCGTAGCCCTAGCTCTAGCCCTAGAC
>CM027386.1:78190742-78207354 GCA_015711505.1 Sylvilagus bachmani | reverse complement strand
TAGCCGTAACCCTAAACCTAACCCTAACCATAAGCGTAGCCCTAGCACTAGCTCTAGCCATAACCCAAACCCTAACCCTAAGCCTAGCCATAGCCATAGCCCTAGCCGTAGCTCTAACCCTAACCCTAAACCTAGCCTTAGCCCTAACCCTAAGCCTAACCCTAGCCATAGCACTAGCACTAGGCCTACTCTAACCCTAACACTAGCCCTAGCCCTAAGCCTAACCCTAACCCTAAACGAAACCCTAGACCTAGCCCTAAACCTAACACTAAACCTAACCCTAACCCCAACCCTAGCCCTAAACCTATCATTAACCCTAGCCCTAGCCCTAACCCTAAACTTAGTGCTAAACCTAAACCTAACCCTAGCCGTAGCCTAACCCTAACACTAGCCCTAACCCTAACCCTAGCCCGTACCCTTATCCTAGACCTAACCCTAACCCTAACACCAACCCTAGCCCTAACCCTATCCCTAAACCAAGCCCTACCCCTAACCCTAACACTAGCGCTAACCCTAACACTAAACCTAACCCTAGCCCTAAGCCTAACCCTAACGATAGCTGTAAACCTAACTCTAGCCCGTACCCTAACACTAGAACTAACCCTAACCCTAACCCTAACCCTAGCCCTAGACCTAAACCTAAACCTAATCCTAACCCTAACCCCAAGCCCAACCCCAAACCTAAATCTAATCCTAGCCCTAGCCATAACACTAAACCTAACCCTAGTCCTCGGCCTAGCCCTAAACCTAACCCTAAACCTAGCCCTACCCTAACCCTAACCCTTAACGCCATCCCTAGCCCTAGCCCTAGCCCTAACCCTAACTCTAGGACTAACCCTACCCTAAGCCTAACCCTAACCATAGCCCTAACCCTAGCCCTAGACCTAACCCTAACCTTAACCCTAGCCCTAGACCTAACCCTAACCCAACCCTAACCCTAAACTTAACCCTACTCCAAGCCCAACCCTAACCCTAAACCTAGACCTAACCTTAACCCACACACTATACCTAACCCTAGTCGTACCCCTAACCATAACCATAACCCTAACTGTAAACCTAGCACTAGCCCTAGCCCTAGACATAAAACTAACCCTAACCCTAACCCTAGCCCTAACCCTAACCCTAGCCCTAGCCTAAATTCAAAGCCTAACCATAGCCCTAGGCCTAGCCCTAGTCCAAACCCTGACCCTGACCCTAACCCTAGACGTAACAATAACCCTAACCCTAACCGTAGCCCTACGCCAAACCCTAACTACAAACCAAACCCCAAACATAGCCCTAACCCTAGCACTAGCCCTTACCCTAATCCTAACCCTATCCCTAGCCCTAGCCCAAGCCCTAACTGTAGCCCTAACCCTAGCCCTAGCCCTAGCCCTAGCCCTAACCCTAACCCTAACCCTCAAACTAACCCTATCGCTAGCCCTAGCCCTAACACTACAATAACCCTAACCCTAGCCCTAGCCCTCACCCTAACCACAACCATAGCGCTAATCCTAACCCTAGCCCTAGCCCTAGCCCTAACCCTAACCCTAACCCTAACCCTAACCCTAACCCTAGTCCTAACCCTAACTCTAGCACTAACACTAACCCTAACACTAACCCTAGCCCTAACCCTAACCCTAACCCTAGCGCTAGCCCTAGAACTAGCACTAGCTGTAACCCTAAACCTAACCCTAACCATAAGCCTAGCCCTAGACCTAGCTCTAGCCATTACGCTAACCCTAATCCTAAGCCTACCCCTAGCCATAGCCCTAGCCCTTCGCCTAAACCTGTCCCTAAACTTAACCCTAACCCTAGCAGTAACCCTAGCCCTAGCCCTAAACCTAACGCTAGCCCTATCCCTAGCCCTAGCCCTAACACTAATCCTAAACCTAAACCTAGACCTAGCCCTAACCCTAGCCCTAGCCTTAAACCTAACCCTAACACTAGGCCTAATGCTAGCCCTAGCCCTAGCCCTAAACCTAACCCTCACACTAACCCTATCGCTAGCCCTAGCCCTAACACTACAATAACCCTAAACCTAGGCCTAGCCCAAACCCTAACCACCACCATAGCGCTAATCCTAACCCTAGCCCTAGCCCTAACCCTAACCCTAACCCTAACCTAGCCCTAACCCTAACCCTAGTCCTAACCCTAACCCTAGCACTAACACTAACCCTAAACCTAACCCTAGCCCTAACCCTAACCCTAACCCTAGCCCTAGCCCTAGCACTAGACCTAGCAGTAACCCTAAACCTAACCCAAACCATAAGCCTAGCCCTAGCACTAGATCTAGCCATAATGCTAACCCTAATCCTAAGCCTACCCCTAGCCATAGCCCTAGCCCTAACCCTAACCCTAACCCTAGCCCTAGCCCTAGCCCTAGCCCTAGCCCTAAGCCTAACCCTAACCCTAGCCCTAACCCTAACCCTAACTCTAGGCCTAACCCTAACGCTAACCCTAGACCTAGCTCTAACCCTAACCCTCACCCTAACCCTAGCGATAGCCCTAGCCCTAACACTACAATAACCCTAACCCTAGCCCTAGCCCTCACCCTAACACCAACCCTAGCCGTAACCCTAACACTAGCCCTAGACCTAACCCTAACACTAGCCCTAACCCTAACACTAACCCTAACCATAGCCCTAGCCCTAACCCTAACCCGAACACTTATCCTAGCCCTAGCCCTAACTCTAACCCTAAACCTAACCCTAGCCCTAGTCATAGCCCTAGCCCTAGCCCTAAAACTAAACCTAACCCTACACTTAGCCCTGGCCCTGGCCCTAACCCTAACCGTAACCCTAGCCCTAGCCCTAGCCCTAGCCCTATCCCTAGCCCTAGCCCTAGCTTTAGCCCTAGCCCTAGCCCTAGCCCTAAGCCTAACCCTAACACTAGCCCTAACCCTAGCCCTAACCCTAACCCTAAACCTAACTCTAGGCCTAACCCTAGACCTAGCTCTAACCCTCACCCTAACCCTAGCGATAGCCCTAGCCCTAACACTACAATAACCCTAACCCTAGTCCTAGCCCTCACCCTAACCCCAACCCTAGCTGTAAACCTAACCCTAGCCCTAGACCTAACCCTAACACTAGCCCTAACCCTAACACTAACCCTAACCATAGCCCTAGCCCTAACCCTAACCCGAACACTTATCCTAGCCCTACCCCTAACTCTAACCCTAATCCTAACCCTAGCCCTAGTCATAGCCCTAGCCCTAGCCCTAAACCTAATCCTAAACCTACCCTTAGCCCTGGCCCTGGCCCTAACCCTAACCGTAACCCTAGCCCTAGGCCTACCCCTAGCCCTAGCCCTAGCCCTAAGCCTAACCCTAACCCTAGCCCTAAACCTAACCCTAACACTAGCCCTAACCCTAACCCTGACCCTAGATCTAGACCTAATCCTAACCCTAACCCTAGCCCTAGACCTAACCCTAAACCTAACCCTAACCCTAACCCTAAAATTAACCCTAACCCTAACCCTAAACCTAGCCATATCCCTAACCCTAACCCTGAAACTCGCCCTAGTCATAGCATTAGCCCTTGCCGTAAGCCTAAACCTAACCTTAGCACTAGCCCTAAACTTCACCCTAACCCTAACCCTAGCCTGAGCCATAGCTCTAGCCATAATCCTAACCCTAAACCTAAGCCTAGACCTAGCCCTAGCCCTAGATGTAGCTCTAACCCTAACCATAACCCTAGCCTTGGTTCTAACCCTAACCCTAAACCTAGCGCTAGCCCTAGCCCTAGCCCTAACAGTAACCCTAATGCTAAGCCTAGCCCTAGACCTAGCCCTAGCCCTAAGACTAACCCTAACCCTAGCCCTAACCGTAACCATAACACTAGGCCTAAACCTAGCCCTAGACCTAGCCCTAACCCTAACGCTAACCACAACACTAGCCCTAGCCCTAACCCTATCCCCAAACTTAGCCCTAACCCTATCCATAACCCTAGTCCTAGCCCTGAACCTAACCCTAGCACTAACCCTAGCCCTAGCCCTAACCCTAACGCTAGCAATAACGGTAGCCCTAGCACTAACCCTAACGCTCCCCTAGCCCTAGCCCTAGACCTAGCCCTAGCCCTAACCCTAACCCTAACCCTAACACTAAAGCTAGCCCTAACCCTAATCCTAGCCCTAGCCCTAAAACTAACCCTAACCCTAATCCTAGCCCTAACCCTAACCCTAACCCTAGCACTAACCCTAACAATAACCCTAACACTAGCCCTAGCCCTAGCCCTAACCTTAACCCTAAACCTAACCCTAGCCATAGACCTAACCCTAAACTCAACACCAGCGCTAACCTTATCCCTAACCTTAGCCCTAGCCCTAACCCTAACCCTAGCCCTAGCCCTAACCCTAACAATAACCCTAGCCGTAGCCCTAATTCTAACCCTGACCCTACCCCAATCCTAGACCTAACCCTAACCCTAATCCTAGCCCTAGCACTAGCCCTAGCCCTAGCCTTAGCCCTAGCCCTAGCCCTAACCCAAACCCTAACACTAACCCTAACCCTAGCCCTAGCCCTAGGAATAACCATAAACCTAGCCCTAACCCTAAACTTAACGATAGCCCTAAACCTAGCCCTAACCCTAGCCCGAGCCCTAATCCTAAGCCTAACCCTATCCCTAGCCTTAGACCGAACCCTAACCCTAACCCTAAACCTAAACCTAGGCATAGCCCTAACCCTAACCCCAACACTAGCCCTAAAACTATCCCTAACCCTAGCCCTAGCCCTAACCCTAAACCTAGCTGTAGACCGAACCCTAACCCTAACCCTAATCCTAGCCCTAGACCTAGCCCTAACCCTAGCCCTTACCCTAACCCTAACCCTAACCCTAGACCTAACCCTAACCCTAACCCTAGCCCTAGCCCTAGCCCTAGCCCTAACCCTAACCCTAACCCTAACCCTAGCCCTAGCCCTAGCCCTAGCGATAGCCCTAGCCCCAACCCTAAACCCAGTCCTAGCCCTAACCCTAACCCTAACCATAACCCTAACCCTAGCCCTAATTCTAACCATAACTCTAACCCTAACCCTAGACCTAGCCCTAATGCTAAACCTAGGCCTAGCCCTAGCCATAGCCCTAACCCTAAACCTAACCCTAACCCTAATCCTAACCCTAACCCTACCCCTAGCCCTAACCACAACCCTAACCCTAGCCCTAACCCTAATCGTAACACTAACCCTAGCCCTAGCCCTAGACCTAACCCTAAACCTAACCCTAGCCCTAACCCTAACCCTAACACTAAAGCTAGCCCTAACCCTAATCCTAGCCCTAGTCCTAGAACTAACCCTAACCCTAACCCTAGCCCTAACCCTAACCCTAGCACTAACCCTAACCCTAGCACTAACCCTAACAATAACCCTAACACTAGCCTTAGCCCTAGCCCTAACCTTAACCCTAAACCTAACCCTAGCCCTAGCCCTAAACCTAAACCCAACACCAGCGCTAACCCTATCCCTAACCCTAGCCCTAGCCCTAACCCTAACCCTAGCCCTAGCCCTAACCCTAACAATAACCCTAGCCGTAGCCCTAATTCTAACCCTAACCCTAGCCCAATCCTAGACCTAACCCTAACCCTAATCCTAGCCCTAGCACTAGCCCTAGCCCTAGCCCTAACCCAAACCCTAACCCTAACCCTAGCCATATCCCTAGCCCTAGACCTAGCCCTAACCCTAACACTAACCCTAACCATAGCCCTAGGCCTAGCCCTAGCCCAAACCCTAACCCTAACCCTAACAATAGCCCTAACCCTAACCCTAGCCCTAACCCTAACCCTAACCCTAACCCTAACCCTAACCATAGCCCTAACTCTAACCCTAACTATAAATCTAACCCTGACTAGTGCTAAACCTAGCCCTAACCCTAGTTCTAACTGAAACATTACACCGAACTCTACCCCAAACATTAACATTAACCCTAAGGCTAACACTCACCCTAGCACTAATTATAACACCAGTGCTAACCCTAATCCTAAACATAAACAAAAATAGCCCTAACCCTAAACATAACTTTAACTGCAACACTAGCCCTAATGTGAACCCTAAACCTAACCCTAAGCCTAAAACCGAACCCTAACACTAACCCTCAACCTAAACCTAGCAATAGCCCTAGCCCTAGCCCTAGCCCTAGCCCTAGCCTAAGCCAAACTTAAAACTAGACCTAGCCCTAACACTAAACATGAACCTAATGCTATCCTTAACCCTAGCCCTAATCCTAACAATAACCCTAACCCCTAATCCTTTTTTTATAACGCTTTTATTTAAAGAATATAAATTTCCAAAATACAGCTTATAGATTACAATGGCTTCCCCCCCCATAACTTCCCTCCCACCCGCAACCCTCCCCTTTCCCACTCCTTCTCCCCTTGCTTCACACTAACCCAAACCCTAACCCTAGCCTTAAGCATAACACTAACCCTAACCCTAAACCAATCCTAACCCTAACACTAACACTAACACTAAATTTAACCCTAACCCTAACACAAAACCTGACACTAAACATAACTCTACCCATAACCATCAGAGTAGTCCTTATCATAAACTAGCATTGACCCCAGTCGAAACCCTAAGCCTAACCATAACATTAGACATAATGCTAACACTAACCCTAACATTCACCCAAAACCTAACCCTAACCCTTGCACTAACCAGAGCCCTAATTCTAACTTTAGCCCTAACCCTATCCCTATCCCTAATCCTAAACCTAGCCGGAGCCATAGTCCTAGCTCTAGCCGTAACCCTAACCCTAGCCCAAACCATAAAGCAAACCTAACCCTAACTCTAAACAAAGCCCTAGGCCTAGCCCTAACCCTAACCCTAACCCTAACAATAATCTAACCCTAACCCTACATATAAACCTAACCATTACCCTAACCTAAACCTAATCCTATCCCTAACCCTAAAACACCTTAACCAACATCCTAGCCCTAGCCCTAACCATAACAAAAACACTAATGCTAACTCTAACACTAACCCTAGCCTTAGCCCTACCCATTTTCCTCACCCTAATCTTAAACCTAACCCTAATGCTAACAATAATGCTAGTCCTAAACAAAGTCCTACCCCTAGCCCTAAAATTTTCCCTAGCTCTAAGCCTAGCCCTACTCCTAACCCTAATCCTAACCCTAACCCTAGGCCTAGCCCTAAACGTAACCCTAGCCCTAACCCTAACCCTAACCCTAACCCTATCCCTAAACCTATACCTAGCCCTAGCCCTAGCCCTAGCCCTAGAACTAAACCTAACCCTAGCCCTAGCCCTAACACTAAACCTAACCCTAACCCTAGCATTAGACCTAGCCCTAACCCTAACCTTAACACTAGCCCTAGTGCAAACCCTAACCCTAACCCTAGTCCTAGGACTAGCCGTAGCCAAAAACCTAAGACTAAACCTAGCCCTAACCCTAACCCTAAACCTAAGCCTAGACCTAAACCTAACCCCAAACCCAACGCCAAACCCAACCCCAACCATCAACCTAACCCTAACCCTAACACTAACACTAACCTAGCCCTAGACCTAGCCCTAGCCCTAAGCCTGACCAAAATAATAACCCTAACCCTAGCCCTAGACCTAACCCTAACCCGAACCCTATCCCTAACACTAAACCTAACCCTAGCCCTAGCCCTAACAATAAACCTAACCCTAGCCATAGCCCTAATCCTAAACATAAACATAACCCTAGCCCTAGAACTAACAATAAACCTAACCCTAGCCCTAACCCTAACCCTAACACTAACACTAGAACGAACATTAACCTAGCCCTAGCCTTAGAACTAACCCTAACCTTAACCCTAGCCCTAAACCTAACCCTAGCCCTAACCCTAACCCTAGCACTAACCCTAACAATAACCCTAACACTAGCCCTAGCCCTAGACCTAACCCTAACCCTAAACCTAAACCTAGGCCTAGCCCTAACCCTAACCGAACACTAGCCCACAACCTATCCCTAACCCTAGCCCTAGCACTAACCCTGAACCTAGCCGTAGCCCTAACCCTAACCCTAAACCTAATCCTAGCCGTAACCCTAACTCTAACCCTAATCCTAGATCTAACCCTAACCCTAGCCCTAGCCCTAGTCCTAGCCCTAAACCTAACCCTAACACTAACACTAGTCCTAGCCCTATAAATAAGCCTAGCCCTAACCATAAAAATAAGTCTAACTCTAGCCCTAGCGCTCACCCTAACCAAAAACCTAAACCTAAACCTAACACTAAACCTAGCCCTAGCCCTAGCCCTAACCCTAACCCTAACCCTAGCCCTAGCCCCAATCCTATCCCTAAACCTAGCCCTAGCCCTAGCCCTAACCCTAACCCTAGCCCTAGCCCTAACCCTAACAATAACCCTAGCCCTAACCTTATCCTAAGCCTAACACTGGCCCTAACCATAACCCTAGCACTAACGCTAACAATAACCCTAACACTAGCCATAGCCCTAGCCATAACACTAACCCTAAACTTAAACCTAGGCCTAGCCCGAACCCTAAACCCAACACTAGCCCTGAACTATCCCTAACCCTAGCCCTAGCCCTAACCCTAACCCTAGCCATAGTCTAACCCTAACCATAACCCTAGCCCTAGCCCTAATCCTAAAACTAACCCTAGCCCTAGACCTAGACCTAACCCAAAACCTAATCCTAGCCCTAACCCTAACTCTAACCCTAATCCTAGCCATAACCTTAGCCCTAGCGCTAATCCTAGCCCTAACCCTAAACTTTACCCTAACACTAGCCCTAGCCCTAGACCTAACCCTAGCCCTAAACATAACAATAAGCCACCTCTAGCCCTAGCGCTAACCCTAACCAAAATCCTAGACCTAAACCTAACACTAACCCTAGACCTAGCCCTAACCCTAACCCTGACCCTAGCCCTAGCCCTAATCCTATCCCTAACCCTAGCCTTAGCCCTAGACCTAACCCTAAACCTAATCCTAGCCCTAATGCTAACCCTAACCCTAACCCTAACCCTAACCCTAACCCTAGGCCTTACCCTAACCCTAACCCTAACCCTAACCCTAGACCTAACCCTAACACTAAACCGAGCCCTAGCCCTAGCCCTAAACCTAACCCTAACCCTAACCCAAGCCCTAGCCCTAGCGATAGCCCTAGCCCCAAACCTAAACCCAGTCGTAGCCCTAACCCTAACCCTAAACAAAACCCTAACCCTAGACCTAATCCTAACCATAACTCTAACCCTAACCCTACCCTAGCCCTAGACCTAACTCTAACCATAACCATAGCCAAAAGCCTAACCCTAGCCTAAATCCTAACACTAGCCATAACCCTAACCCTAACCCTAGAGATAGCCCTAGCCCTACCCCTAACCCTAACCCTAACACTAACAGTAGCCCTAATCCTAACCCTAACCCTAGCCCTAGAACTAACCCTAACCCTAACACTAACCCTAACCCTAACCCTAACCCTAGCCCTAACCCTAACCCTAGTCCTAACCCTAACCCTAACCCTAACCAAAACCCTAGTGATATCCCTAGCCCTAGCCCTAGCCCTAGCCCTAGCCAACACTCTAACCCTAACCCTAGCCCTAGACCTAGCCCTAGCCCAAACCCTAACCCTAACCCTAACCCTAGCCCTAACCCTAACCCTAACCATAGCCCTAGCCATTTCCCTAAACCCAACTCCAACCCCAACATCAACCACAACCATACCCCTAACCATAACCGTAGCCCTAACCCTAACCCTAACCCTAGCCCTAGACCTAGCCCTAACCATAACCCTAAACCTAACCCAAACCATAGCCCTATGCCTAGCCCTAGCGCTAGACCTAATCCTAACACTAACCCTAACCCTAACCCTAACATTAGCCAAAACCCTAACCCTAACCCTAGACCTAGGCTTAGCCTTAGCCCAAACCAAAATCCTAACCCTAACCCTAGCCCTAACCCTAATCCTAACCATAGCCCTAGCCCTCACCTTAAACCCAACTCCAATCCCAGCATCAACCTCAAACATAACCCTAACCCTAGCCCTAACCCTAACCTTAACCCTAACCCTAACACTAGCCCTAGCCCTAGCCCTAGCCCTGCCCTAGCCCTAATCCTAACCCTAAACCTAATCCTAACCCTAACCCTAACCCTAGTCCTAACCCTAAACCTAGCAGTAAACCTAGCCGTAGCCCTAACCCTAATGCTAGCCGTATACCAAGCCCTCGCCCTAACCCTAAACCTAGCACTAACCCTTGCCCTAACCCTAACCCTAACACTAGGCCTAAACCTTGCCCTAGCCCTAGCCCTAACCCTAACCCTAACCCTAATCCTGACCCTAGCCCTAGCCCTGGCCCTAGCCCTAACCCTAAAACTAACCCTAACCCTAGTCCTTGCCCGAGTCTTGGCCCTAACCCTAACCCTAACCCAAACCCTAGCCATATCCCTAGCCCTAGCCCTAGCCCTATTCCTAACCTTAACCCTAAACCTAAACCTAGTCCTAGCCAAAACCCTAACCATACCACTAGCCCGAGGACTAGCCTAACAAAAACCCTAACCTTAACCCTAACCCTAGCCCTGAACCTAACCCTAAGCATAGCCCTAGCCCTAACCCTAAACCCAACCCCAACACCAACCCCAACCCCAAACATAACCCTAACCCTAACCCTAACCCTAACCCTAACCCTAAACCTAGACCTAGCACTAACACTAACACTATGCCTAACCCTAGCCCTAGGCCTAACCCTAACACTAACGCTAGGCCTAACCCTAGCCCTACCCTAGGCCAAACCCTAACACTAACCTTAACCCTAGCCCTAGCAATAAACCTAACCCCAATCCTAGGCCTAACAATATCCGTAACCCTACACCTAGCCTGACCCTAACCCTACCCTATTCCTAATCCTAACCCTAATTCTAGCCCTAGACCTAGCCCTAGCTCTGACCCTAACCCTAACCCTAACCCTAACCCTAACCCTAGCCCTAGCACTAGCCCTAGCCCTAGCCCTAACCCTAACCCTAACCATAACCTTAGCCCTAACCCTAAACCCAACCCCAACCCCAACCCCAACTCCAAACCTAACGCTAGCCCTAAACTTAACACACATCCTAAAACTAACCCTAGCCATAGCACTAACCCTACACCTAAACACACCCTAGCCCTAGCTCTAGACCTAGCCCTAGCCATAACCCTAACCCTAACCCAAACCCTAGACCTATCCCTAGCCCTAGTAGTAGCCTTCATCCTAACACTAACCCTAACCCTAGCCATAGCCGAAACCCTAAACCTATCCAAAGCCCTAGGTCTACCCTTAGCCCAAACCCTAACCCTAACACTAACCCTAGCACTAACCCTAACTCTAACCATACCCCTCGCCCTAACCATAACCCGAAACACAACCACAACCCCAAACCCAAACCCTAACCCTAACAGTAACCATAGCCCAAGCCCTAGCCCTGGCCCAAATCCTAAACCTAACACTAGCCCTAGCCCTAGCCCTCAGCCTAACCCTAACCCGAGCCCTAACCCTAACCTTAACCCTAACCCTAACCCAAACCCTAGACCTAACCCAAACCATAGCCCTAACCATAACCCCAAGCCCAACCCCTATCCCAACCCTAACCTAGCCCTAGCCATAGCCCTAGCCCTAACCCTAAACCGAACCCCAACCCCAACCCCAACACCAACCCCAACCCTAACGCTAGCCCTAGCCCTAGCCCTAGCCCTAACCATAACCCTAATGCTAACCCTAACCCTAAACCTAGCCCTAACCCTAACCGTGGCAATAACCCTAGCCCTAGCCCTAACCCTAATGCTAGCCCTAGCCCTAGCACTAACCCTAGCCCTAGCCCTAGCCCTAACCCTAACACTAGCCATAACCCTAAACCTAACACTAACTGTAGCCCTAGCACTAACCCTGACGCTAGCCCTAGTCCTTGAACTAGCCCTAACCCTAACCCTAACCCTAGCCCTAGCGCTAGCCCTAGCCCTAACCCTAACCCTAACCCTAGCCCTAGCCCTAGCCCTAACCCTAACCCTAATCCTAACCCTAGCCCTAGACCTAGACTTGCCCGAACCCTAACCCTAAACCAAAACCTAGCCCTAGCCAAAACCATAACCCTAACACTAGCCCTAGGCTTAGCCCTAGCCCAAACCCTAACCATAACCCTAACCCTAGCCCTAACCCTAACCCTAACCATAGTCTTAAGCCTAACCCTTAACCCAACCCCAACAATAACCATAACCCTAACCCTAGCGCTAACCCAAACCCTAACACTAGGCCTAACCCTAGCACTAGGCCTAATCCTAACCCTAACCCTATCCCTAACCCTAGACCTAAACCAAGCCCTGGCCCTAGCCCTAACACTAACCCTAGCCCTAACCCTAACCCTAACCCTAACCCTAGCCCTAGCCCTAGCCCTAGCCCTAGCCCTGACCCTAACCCTAACCCTAACCCAAGCACTATAACTACCCCTAGCCCTAACCCTAACCCAAACAATTACTCTAGCCCTAGTCCTGGCCCTAGCCCTAACTCTAACCCTAACCCTAACACTAGCCCTAACCACTAGCCCTAAACCTAACCCTAAAGCTAGCCCTGGCCCTGGCCCTGGCCCTGGCCCTAACACTAACCCTAATCCTAACCCTAACACTAGCCCTAGCCCTAGTGCTAACCCTAACTATAACACTAGCCCTAAGCCTAACCCTACCCTAGCCCTAACCCTAACCCTAACCCTAACCCTAACCCTAACCCTAACCCTAACTCTAAATCAAACCACAACCCCAACCCCAAACCCGACACCAACCCCAACCCTAACCCTAGCCCGAGCCCTAGACCTAACCCTAACCCTAACCCTAGCCCTAGGCATATCATTAGCCCTAGCCCTACCCTAAACCTAACACTAACCCTAACTCTAGCCCAAGCCAAAAGCCTAAACTTAACCCTAAACCTAACTCTAACCACAACCCCAACCCCAACCCAAAACCCAACACCAACCTCAAAACTAACCCTAGCCCGAGCACTAGCCCTGACCCTAACCCTAGGACTAACCCTAGCCCTAGTCCTAGCCCTAGCCGTAACCCTAAATCTAACCATAGACCTAGCCCTAGCGCTAACCCTAACCCTAACCCTAAGCCTATAGCTACCCTAACCCTAACCCTAACACTAACCCCAACCCAAAACCTAGCCCTAACCCAAACCCTAACACCAACCACAACCCCAACCCCAACCCCAACCCTAGCCCTAGCCCTAGCCCTAAACCTAACAATAACCCTAACCCTAGCCCTAAGCCTAACCCTAAACCTAGCCCTAAGACTAACCCTAACCCTAGCACTAACCCTAGCCCTAGCCCTAACCCTAACGCTAGCCCTAGCCCTAACCCTAGCCCTAAGCCTAACCCTAACCCTATCCCTAACCCAAAACCTAGCCCTAAACCTAACCCTAATACTAACCCTAAACATAACCCTACCCCTAGCCCTAGCCCTAACCCTAACCCTAACCCCAACCCCAACCCCAACCCTAACCATAACCCAAGCCCTAGACCTAGCCCTAGCCCTAGACCTAGCCTTAACCCTAATCCTAATCATAACCCTAACCCTAGCCCTAACCCTAGCCCTAGCCCTAACCCAAACCCTAAAGCCAACGCCAACCCCAACCCTAACATTAGGCCTAGGCCTAACGCTAACCCTAAACCCTACACTAACCGTAGCCCTAGCACTAACCCTATCCCTAGGCTTAACCCTAACGCTAGCACTATCCCTAGCCCTAGCCCTAATACAAAACCTAAATTTAAACCTAGCCCTAACCCTAACCCTAACACTAGATCTAACCCTAGCCCTAGCTGAAGCCCTAACCCAAACCATAATCATAAACCTAGCCCAGTGCTGGCCCTAGCCCTAACCCTAACACAAACCCTAACCCTAACCCTAACCCTAGACATAGCCCTAGCTTGGGAATAACCCTAACCCTAACCCTAACCCTAACCCAAACCCTAGTCATATACCTAGCCCTAGCCCTAGCTCAAACCCTAGCCCTAGCCAAAACCCTAAACATAACCCTAACCCTAGCCATAACCCAAGCCCTAGCCCTAGCCCTTATCCTAACACTAAAACTAACACTAGCCCTAGCCGAAACCCTAAACCTATCCATAGCCCTAGACCTAGCCTTAGCCCAAAACCTAAACCTAACCCTAACCCTAGCCCTAACCCTAACCCTAACCCTAGCCCTAGCCCTAGACCTAGCCTTAGCCTTAACCCTAACCCTAAACCTAACCCAAACCCTAGCCCTATCCCTATCCCTAGCCCTAGCCCTAATCCTAACACTAAAACTAACACTAGCCCAAGCCGAAACCCTAAACCTATCCCTAGCCCTAGGCCTAGCCTTAGCCCAAACCATAAACCAAACCCTAACCCTAGCCCTAACCCTTACCCTAATCTTAGCTCTAGCCCTAACCCTAACTCGAAACACAACCCCAACCCCAACCGCAACCATAACCCAAACCCAAACCCTAACCCTAACCCTAACAGTAACCCTAGCCCAAGCCCTACCCAAACCTTAACCCTAACCCTAGCCCCAGCCCTAGCCCTAACCCGAACCCCAACACTAGGCCTAACACTATCCATAACCCTAACCCTAACGCTAACCCTGACCCTAAACCTAGCCCTAGCCCTAGCCCTAGCCCTAGCCCTAGCCCAAAACCTAACCCTAACACTAACCCTAGCCCTAACCCTAACCCTAACCCTAGCCCTAGTCCTAGACCTAGCCCTAGCCATAACCCTAACCCTAACCCAAAACCTAGCCCTAGCCCTAGCCCTAGCCCTAATCCTAACACTAAAACTAACACTAGCCCTAGCCGAAACCCTAAACCTATCCCTAGCCCTAGGCCTAGCCTTAGCCCAAACCCTAACCCTAAAACTAACCCCACACCTAACCCTTACCCTAACCATAGCCCTAGCCCTAACCCTAACCAAAACACAACCCCAACCCCAACTCCAACCATAACCCAAACCCTAACCATAGCCCTAATCCTAACAGGAACCCTAGCTCTAGCCCTAGCCCTAGCCCAAACACTAACCCTAACCCTAGCCCTAGGCCTAGCCCTAACCGTAACCCCAACCCTAGGCCTAACCCTATCCGTAACCCTAAACCTAGACCTGACACTAACCCTAGCCCTAGCCCTAATCCTAACCCTAACCCTGGCCCTAACCCTAAGCCTAGCCCGAAACCTAGCCCTAGGACTAACCCTAGCCATAGCCCTAACCCTAACACTAGCCCTAGCCCTAGTCCTACCCCTAACCCTAAAGCTAGCCCTAACCATAAACCTAGCACTAACACTAGCCTTAGCCCTAAACCTAACACTAGCCCTAACCCTAGCCCTATCCCTAATCCTAACCCTAAACCTAGCCCTATCCGTAGACGTAAACCTAGCCCTGGCCATGACTCTGGCGCTGGCCCTAACCCTAATCCTAACCCTAACCCTAACCCTAGCCCTCACCCTAAACCTAGCACTAACCCTAGCCCTAGCTGTAACCCTAACGCTAGTCCTATCCCTAGCCCTAGCCCTAACCCTAACCCTAACCTTAACCCTAGCCGAACCCTAGCACTTGCCCTAACCCTAACCCTAACACTAGGCCAAACCCTAGCCCTAGTCCTAGACCTAAAACTAACAATAATCCTAACCCTAGCCCTAGCCCTGGCCCTAGGCCTAACCCTAACCCTAGACCTAGCCCTAGTCTTGGCCATAACCCTAACCCTAACCAAAACCCTAGCCTTATCCCTAGCCCTAGACCTTGCCCTAACCCTAATCCTAAACCTAACCCTAGCCCTAGCCAAAACCCTAACCCTAACACTAGACCTAGGCCTAGCCCTAGCCCAAACTCTAACCATAACCCTAGCCATAGCCCTAACCCTAAGCCTAACACTAGACTTAGGCCTAATCCTAAACCCAACACCAACCCCAACCCCAACCCCAACCCCGACCATAACCCTAACCCAAACCCAAGCCCTAAACCTAACCCTAACACTAGGCCTAACCCTAGCCCTAGGCCTAAACCTAACAATAACACTAGGCCTAACCCTAGCCCTAGCCCTAGCCCTAGCCCTAACCCTAACCCCAACCCTAGGCCTAACCCTATCTGTAACCCTAGCCCTAGCCCTGACCCTAACCCTAGGCCTATTCCTAATCTTAACCCTAAGCCTAGACCTAAACATAGCCCTGGCCCTAGCCCTAACCCTAGCCCTAGCCCTAGCCCTAGTCGTAGCCCTAGCCCTAGCCTTGACCCTAACCCTAATCCTAACCCTAGACCTAGCCCGAGCTTTAGCCTAACACTAATCCTAGCCCCAACCCTAATCCTAACCCTAGCCCTAGCCCTAACCTTGACCATAACCCTAACCCTAATTCAAGCACTATACCCAGCACTAGCCCTAACCCTAAACCAAACAATTACCCTAGCCATAGCCCTGGCCCTAGTCCTAACTCTAACCCTACCCCTAACACTAGCCCAAGCCATAGCCCTAGCCCTAACCCTAAACCTAACCCTAAACCTAGCCCTGGCACTGGTCCTGGCCCTGTCCCTAACACTAACCCTAATCCTAACCCTAACCCTAGCACTAGCCCTAGCACTAACGCTAACCCTTACCCTAGACCTAAGTCTAACCCTACCCTAGCCCTAACCCTAACCCTAACCCTAACCCTATCTCTAACCC
>CM027386.1:78171289-78190242 GCA_015711505.1 Sylvilagus bachmani | reverse complement strand
CCTAACCCTAGCCCTGCACCTAGCACTAGACCTAGCCATAGCCCTAGGCCTACCCCTAACCCTAAACGTAATTCTGACCCTGACCATAGCCCTAACCCTAGCCCTAGCCCTAATTCTAACCGTAACACTAACAATAACTCTAGCCCTGACTCTAAGCCTAACCCTAGCACTAACCTAACCCTAACTCTAGACCTAAACATTACGCTAACACTAGCTCTAACCCTAGCATTAATCCTAACCGTCATCCTAACACTAACCTTAACACTAACCTTACCCCTAGCCCTAATCATAATACTAGAGCTAACCCCAGGCCTAGCCCTAATCCTAACACTAACACTAGACATAACACCAAACTCAACCCTAACATTCACCCTAAATCTAACCTTAAAAATGACCCTAACCCTGAGATTAGCCATAACCATAACCCTAACTATAACACAAGCACTAACGCTAATATAATCCTAACCCAAATGCTAACCCCAAACTCTAATCCTAACACAACCCTAACCCTAACCCTATCCCTAACCCAAGCCCTAGCCCTAACCCTAACACTAGCCCTAGCCCTAACCCTAACCCTAAACCTAGCCCTAGCACTAATCCTAACCCTAACCCTAGCCCTAGACCTAACACTAAGCCTAATCCAAGCCCTAACCCTAAGCCTAACCCTAACCCTAACCCTAGCCCTAACCGTAACCCTAAGCCTAGACCTAACCCTAACTCCAAACCCAACCCCAACCCCAGCCCAAACCACAACCATAAACCTAACCCTAGCCCTAACCCTAAACCTAGCCCTAGCCCTAGACCTAGCCCTAGCCCTAAGCTTGACCCTTAACCTAGTCCTAACCCTAACCGTAAACCTAGCCATAGCCCTAGCCCTAACCCTAACAATAAACCTAACCATAGCCCTAACCCTAAAACTAACCCTAACCCTAGACCTAACCCTAACCCTAACCCTAGCCCTAGCCCTAGCCCTAACCCTAATACTAACCCTAACCCTAGCCCTAGCCCTAACCCTAACCCCAACACTAGCCCTATCCCTAACCCTAACCCTAACCCTAGACTTAACCCTAACCTTAGCACTAACCCTAAACCTTGCGCTAACCTTAACCCGAACCCCAGCCCAAGTCCTAAACCTATCCCTAATCCTAGCCCTAGGCCTAGCCCTGACCCTAGCAGTAACCCTAAACCTATCCCTAGCCCTAGCCCTAAACCAAATCCTAACCCTAGCCCTAATCCTAAACCTAACCCTAACCCTAACCATAGCCCTAACCCTAAACCTAACCCTAACCCTAGTCGTAGCCCTAGCTCTAACCCTAACACTAAACCTAACCCGAGCCCTAGCCCTTATAATAACCCCAACACTAGCCCTAACCCTATCCCTATCACCTACCCTAATCCCAGCCCTAGCCCTAGCGTTAACCCTAGACCTAGAACTAACACTAAACCTAAATCTAACTCTAGCCCTAGCGCTAACCCTAACCCTAACCCTAAAACTAACCCTAAGCCTAGACAAACCCTAACCCCAACCCCAACCATATACCTAAACCTAACCCTAACCCTAACACTAGCCCTAGCCCTAGACCTAGACCAAGCCCTAAACATGACCCTTAACGTAGCCCTACACCTAACCCCCAACCCTAGCCCTAGCACTAGCCCTAACCCTAACAATAACCTAAACCCTAGCCGTTGCTCTAGCACTGACCATAATTAGCCCTAGCACTAAACACAACCATAACCCTAGCCCTAGCCCTAGAGTTAATCCTAGCCCTAGCCTCAACCCTAACCCTTACCCTAACGCTAGACCTAACCTCGCCCTACCCCTAACCCTAATCCTAAACCTAACCTAGTCCTAGCCCAAACCCTAACAATAAACATAGTCCTAGCCCTAACAATAACCCTAGCCCTAACCCTAGCCCTAGCCCTATCCGGAGACCTAACCCTAAGCCTAACCCTAGCCCTAAACCTAGCATTAACCCTAACAATAACCCTAACACTAACCCTAATCCTAACCCTAGCCCTAGCCCAAACCCTAAACCTAACGCTAGCCATAGGACTAGCTGTAGCCCAAACCCTAAACTTAACCCTAGCCCTAACCCTAACCCTAAACCTAACCCTAAGACTAGCCCTAACCCTAACCCCAACCCCAATCCCTAACCCTAACCCTAACCCTAGCCCCAGCCCTAGCCCTACCACTAACCCCAACCCCAACCCTAATCCTAACCCTAGCCCTAGTCCAAACCCTAAACCTAACCCTAGCCATAGGACTACCATAGCCCAAGCCCTAACCATAACCCTAGCCCTAACCCTAACCCTAAACCTAACCCGAAGACTAGCCCTAACCCTAACCCCAACCCCAACCATATACCTATCGCTAACACTAACCCTAACCCTAGACCTAGCCCTAGACCTAGCCCTAGCGCTAAGCCTGACCCTTAACCTAGCACTAACCTAACCCTAACCCTAGCCCTAGCACTAGACCTAACACTAACAATAAACCTAACCCTAGCCCTAGCCCTAAACCTAAACCCAACCATATCCCTAACACTAACCCTAAACCTAGCCCTAGCCCTAACCCTAACCCTAACCCTAAAACTAGCCCTAGCCCTAATCCTAAACATAACCCTAGCCGTACCCCTAATACTAACCCTAACACTAGCCCTAGCCCTAGACCTAACCCTAACCCTAACACTAACCCTAGACCTAGCACTAGCCCTAGTCCTAGCCCTAACCCAACGCCTAAACCTAACACTTGCCCCAGCCCAAACCCTAACCCTAACCCTAGCCCTATCCCTAACCATAACACTAACCCTAACCCTAACCCTTACCCTAGCCCTAGCACTAGCCCTAGCCCTAACCCTAAGCCTAAACCTAAGCCCTAATCCTAGCATTAACCCTAACCCTAACCCTAACCCAAACCCTAGCCCGAGACCTAGACCTAACCCTAAACCTAATTCTAACACTATTCCTAACACTAGTCCTAGCACTAACCCTAAATTAGAACTAGCCCTAACCCTAACCATAACACTACCCCTAGCCCTAATCCTAACCCTAACCCAAGCCTGAGCCCTAGACCTAACCCTAAACCTAACCCTAGCCATAACCCTAACCCTAACCATAACCCTATCCCAAGCCCTAATCCTAACCCTAGCCTAGCCCTAGACCTAACCCTAACACTAAACCTGGCCCAAGCCCTAGCCCTAGCCCTAAAGCTACCCCAAACCCTAACCCTAGCCCTGACCCTATCCCTAGCCGTAGCCCCAATCCTAACCCTAGTCCTAGCCCTAACCCTAAACCTAACCCTAGGCCTAATCGTAACCTTAACACTAATGCTAACCCTAGCCCTAGCCCTAACCCTAAACCTAGGCCTAGCCCTAACCCTAGCCCTCACCCTAAAGTAACCCTAACCCTAACCCGAGAACTAGCCCTAGACCTAACCCTAACCCTAAACCTAACCATAGCAATAACCCTAACCCTAGCCTATACCCTAACCCTAACGCGAACCCTAACGCTAGCCCTAACACTAAGCCCAACCCTAAACCTAACTCTAGCCCAAACCCTAACCCTAGGGCGTACCCTAGCCTTAACCATAACCCTAGCCCTAGCCTAAACCTAATCCTAACCATAACCCTAGCCCTAGACCTAATGTTAAGCCTAACCCTAGCCCTAGACCTAAACTGAACCCTAAATCTAACCCTAGCCCTAACCCTAACCCTAGCCCTAAACCTAACCCTAGCACTAACCATAACAATAAACCAAACACTAGCCCTAGCCCTAGCCCTAGCCCTAGCCCTAGCACTAGCCCTAACCCTAAACCTAATCCTAACCCTAGCCCTAGCCCAAACCCTAAACCTAACGCTAGCCATAGGACTAGACGTAGCCCAAACCCTAACCTTAACCCTAGCACTAATCGTAACCCTAACCCTAACCCTAAGACTAGCCCTAACCCTAATCCCAACCCCAACCATATACCTATCAATAACCCTAACCCTAACCCTAGCCCAAGCCCAAGACCTAGCCCTAGCCCTAGCGCTAAGCCTGACCCTTAACCTAGCCCTAACCCTAACCCTAACCCTAGCCCTAGCACTAGCCCTAACGCTAACAATAAACCTAACCCTACCCTAGCCCTAACCCTAACCGTAAACCTAGCTGTAGCCCTAATTCTAGCCCTAACACTAGCCCTAGCCGAAACCCTAACGCTAAGCCTAGCCCTATCCATAACCATAAACCTAACCCTAACCCTAACCCTAACCCTAGCCCTAGCAGTAGCCCTAGCCCTAACCCTAAACATAACGCTTGCCATAACCATAACCATAACACTAAACCTAGCCCAAGCCCTACCCTAGCCCTAAAGCTACCCCGACCCCACCCTAGCCCTGACCCTAGCCCTAGCCGTAGCCCCAACCCTAACCCTAGTCCTAGCCCTAAACCTAAACCTAACCCTAGGCCTAATGGTAACCATAACTCTAACGCTAACCCTAGCCCTAGCCCTAACCCTAAAACTAGGCCTAGTCCTAACATTAACCCTAACACTGAGCCTAGCCCTAACCCTAAACTAACCCGAACCCTACCCCGAGAACTAGCCCTAGACCTAACCCTAACCCTAAAACTAACCATAGCAATAATCCTAACCCTAGCCTATACCCTAACCCTAGAACGAACCCTAACGCTAGCCCTAACCCTAAGCCCAACCCTAAACCTAACTCTACCCCAAACCCTAACCCTAGGCCGTACCCTAACCTAAACTATAATCCTAGCCCTAGACCTAATCCTAAGCCTAACCCTAGCCCTACCCTAGACCGAACCCTAAATCTAACCCTAACCCTAAACCCAACCCTAGCCCTAGCACTAACCCTAACACCAACACTAGCCTTAACCCTATCCCTAACCCTAGCCCTAGCCCTAACACTAACCCTAGCCCTAGCCCTAACCCTAACCCTAACCGTAGCCCTAGCCCTAATCCTAAACCTAACCCTAGACCTAGCCCTAATCCTAACCCTAACCCTAGCAGTAGCCCTAGACCTAAACCTAAACCTTACCCTAGCCCTAACCCTAACGCTAACACTAACCCTAGCCCTAACCCTAACACTAGCCCTAGCCCTAGAACTAACCCTAACCCTAACCCTAGCCCTAACCCTAACGCTAGCACTAACAATAACAATAATCCTAACACTAGCCCTACGCCTACCCTAACCCTAAACCTAAACCAAAACCTAGCCCTAGCCAAAACCCTAACCCCAACACTGGCCCTAACCCTAAACCTAACCTTAACCGTAGACCTAGCCCTAGCCCTAAACCTAATCTTAAGCCTAGCCCTAGATCTAACCCTATTTCTAACCCTAGACCTAGCCCTAATCGTAACATTAGCACTAACCCTAAACCTAACCCTAACACTAGCCCTAGCCCTAATCCTAAACCTAAACCTAACCCGAGCCCTAAACCTAACACTAGACCAAGACCTAGACCTAAACCTAAACCTAAACCTAGCCCTACCCCTAGCCCTAGACCTAAACCTAACCCTAACCCTAGCCCTGACCCTAGCCCTAGCCCTAGCACCAACCCTAATCTTAGTCCTAGCCCTAACCCAAAACCTAACCCTAACCCGAACACAAGAACTAGCCTTAGACCTAACCCTAACCCTAAACCTAAACATAGCCCTAACCCTAAATCTATCCCATACCCTAAACCCAGCCCTAACCCTAACGCTAGACCTAAACCTAACCCTAATCATAACCCTAGCCCTAGACCTAATCCTAACACTAACCCTAGCCCTAGCCCTAGACCTAAACCTAAACCTAACCCTAGCCCTAACCCTAAACCTAACACTAACCCTAGCCCTAACCATAAACCTAGCCCCAGCCCCAGAACTAACCCTAACCCTAACCCTAGCCCTAAACCTAACCCTAGCCCTGACCCTAACCCTAGCACTAACCCAACAATATCCCTAACACTAGCCCTAGCACTAGACCTAACACTAAACGTAACCCTAAACCTAAACCTAGCCCTAGCCCTAACCCTAACCCTAACCCCAACACTAGCCCTAACCCTATCCCTAACCCTAAACCTAGACCTAAACCTAAACCTAGCCCTAGCCCTAACCCTAACCCTAACCATAGCCCTAGCCCTAGACCTAACCCTAACACTAATCATAGCCCTAACACTAACCCTAACCCTAACCCTAGCCCTAACCCTAACCCTAGCCCTAGCCCTAGGCATAGCCCTAAACCTAACTCTAACATTAATCCTAATCCTAACCATAGCCCTGGCCATAGCCCTAGCCCTAACCATAATAATAACCCTAACCCTAGCCCTAGACCTAACCCTAACACCAATCCTAGCCCTAACCCTAACACTAACCCTAGCCCTAAACTTAACACTACCCCTAGCCCTAGAACTAACACAAACACTAAAACTAACTCTAGCCCTAACCCTAAACCTAGCCCGTACCCTAACCCTAACCTTAACCCTAGCCATAGCCCTAACCCTAAGCTTAATCATAACACTAGCCCTAGCCCTAAACCTAACCCTAACCATGGACCTAGCCCTAAATGAAACCCTAAACCAAGACCTAGCCCTAGCCCTAGCACTAATCCTAACCCTAAACTTAGACCTAGCCCTAGACCTAACCCTAACCTAACCCTAGCCCTAACCCTAACGCTAACACTAGCCCTAGCCCTAACCTTAACCCTAGCCCTACTGCTAGACCTAACCCTAATCCTAACCCTAACCCTAACAATAGCCCTAAACCTAACCCTATCCCTAGCCCTAGAACTAACGCTAACCCTAACCCTAGCCATGACCCTAACCCTAGCCATAACCCTAACCCTAGCACTAACCATAACAATAACCCTAAACCTAACCCTAGTCCTAGCACTAACCCTAACCCTAAACCTAACCCTAGCCCTAGCCCTAACCATAACCCCAATATTAGACCTGACCATATCCCTAACCCTAGCCCTCGCCCTAACCCTCGCCCTAGCCTTAATCCAACCCTAACAATAGCCCTCGCCCCAGACTTAACCCTAACCCTAATCATAGCCTAACCCTAACGTTAACCAAAACACTAGACCTAACCCTAGCACTAGCCCTAACCCTAAACCCAAAACCTAGGCCTAGCCCTAGCCCTAGCACTAAACTAACCCTAACCCTAACCCTAGCCCTAGCCCTAGTCCTAACCATAACAGTAACACTAACCCTAGCCCTAGCCCTAACCCTAACCCCAAAACTAGCCCTAAACCTAACTCGAACACTAGCCCCAGCTCTAACCGTAAACCTAACCCTAGCCTAAGCCATAACCCGAAACCTAGACCTAGCCCTACCTCTAGCACTAAACCTAACCATAACCCTAACCCTAGCCCTAGCCCTAGACCTAGCCCTAGCCCTAACCATAACAATAACCGTAACCCTAGCCCTAGCCCTAACCCTAATCCCAATCCTAGCCCTAACACTAACCCTAATAATAGCCCTAGCCCTATTCTAACCCTAACACTAGCCCTAGGCCTAATCCTAACCCTAAACCTAGCCCTAATCCTAACCATAACTCTAACCCTAATCCTAGCCCTAGCACTAACCCTAAACCTAGGCCTAGCCCTAGCATTAGCCCTAACCCTGACCCTAACCGTAACCATAACCTTAACCCTAGCCGTAGCCCTAGACATCACCCTAAACCTAACCATAGCCCTAACCCTAACCCTAGACCTTAACACTACACTAGCCCTAACACTAACCTTATCCCTAAACCTAACCCTAACCCTAACCCTAAAACTTAATCTAGACCTAACCCTAACCCTAGCACGTACCCAAACCCTAAATCTAACACTAGCCCTGCCCTAGACCTAACCCTAACACTAACTGAAACACTAGCCCTAGCCCTAAACCTAACCCTAAACCTAGCCCTAGCCCTAACCCCAACCCTAAACCTAGCCCTAGCCCGAACCCTAACCCTAACCCTAACCCTTGCCCTAGCACTAGACCTAACCCTAAACATAACCCTAACCCTAAACCTATCCCTAGCCCTAGACTTAATTCTAACCATAAACCTAGCCTTAACTCTAAACCTTACCCTAGCCCTAGCCCTAACCGTAACCGTAGACCTAACCTAACACTAACCCTAAACCTACCCCTAGCCGTATCCCTAACCCCAAACCTAGCCCTAACCCTATCCCTAACAATAGCCCTAGCCCTAAACCTAACCCTAGCCCTAACCCGAAACCTATCCCTAACCCTAGCCCTAGCACTAGCCCTAGACCTAGTCCTAACCCTAGCACTAACCTAACACTAAACCTAGTCCTAAACCTAACCCCAAACCTAGCCCCAACCCTATCCCTAACCCTAGCCATAGCCCTAAATCTAGCCCTACCCCAAACTCTAATCCTATCCCTAATCCTAACCCTAACCCTAACCCTAGCCCTAACCATAACCCTAGCCATAGACCTAGACCTAACCCTAACCCTAAACCTAACCCTAGCCCTAACCCTAAACCAAGCCCTAACCCAAACCTTGTGCTATCCCTAATCCTAACCTTAGCCCTAGCACTAAACATATCCCTAACCCTAGACCTAGGCCTAGCCAAAGCCTAGCAGTAACCCTAAACCTAACCCTAGCACTAGCACTAAACCTAATCCTAACCCCAACCATATACCTAACCCTAACCCTAATCCTAACCCTATGCCCAACCCACACGCTAAACCTAACCCTAGCCCTAAACCTAACCCTAACGCTAACCCTAGCCCTAGCCCTAGAACTAACCCTAACACTAACCCTAGCCCTAAAACTAAGCCAGGCACTAACCCTAAATCTAGCAATAAACATAAAAATAACCCTAACCCTACCCTAGCCCTAGCCCTAGCCCAAACCCTAACACTAGCCCTAGACCTAACTCTAACACTAACCCTAACCCTAGCCTTAATCCTAACACTAACCCTAGCCCTAGCCCTAGACCTAACCCTAACCCTAATGCTAGCCTTACCCTAACCCTAACCCTAGACCTAACCCTAACCCTAGCCCTAGCCACCCTAGCCCTAAACCTAACCCTAACCCTAACCCGAGGCCTATCTCTAGCCCTAGCCGTAACCATAACAAAAACCTAACCCTAGCCCTAGCCCTAACCCCAATCCTAGCGCTAACCGTAACACTAACACTAGCCCTAGCCCTAACCCTAAACCAACTAGCCCTAGCCCTAATCCTAACTCTAAGCCCAGCCCTAACCCTAAACCTAGCGCTAACCCTAGACCTAAACCTAAACCTAACCCCAGCCCTAACCGTAATGCTAACACTAAACCTAGCACTAACCCTAACCCTAGCCCTAGCCCTAACCCCAAACCTAGACCTAACGCTAACCCTAGCCCTAGCCCTAGAACTAACCCTAAACCTAAACCTAACCCTAACCCTAGCCCTAGCCCTAAACCTAACCCTAACCCTAACCCTAACCCTAGCCCTAGCCCAAGCACTACCCCTAATCCTAAGCCTAACCACAGGCTTAGCCCTATCACTAGCCCTAAACTTAAACCTAACCCTAACCCTAATCCTAAACCTAGCCCTAGCCCACACCCTTTACCTAACCCTAGACCTAGGACTAGACGTAGCTCCAACACTAACCTTAACCCTAGCCCTAACCCTAACCCCAAACCCAACACCAAACCCAACCCCAACCATCTACCTAACCCTAAACCTAACCCTAACCCTAGACCTAGCCCTAGACCTAGCCCTAGACCTAAGCCTGACCCTTAACCTAGCCCTAACCCTAACCCTAACCCTAGCCCTAGCACTAGCCCTAACGCTAAAATAACCCTAAACCTAGCCCTAGCCCTAAGCCTAACCCCAACCATATCCCTAACACTAATCCTAAACCTAGCCCTAGCCATAACCCTAACATTACCCCTAGCCCTAGACCTAATCCTGAGCCGAAACCTAGCCCTAGCCCTAGACCTAACCTAAATCTAACCTTAGCCCGAAACCTAACCTTAACACTCACCCTAGCCCTAACGCTAACCCTAGCCCTAGCCCTAGCCCTAGCCCTAGAACTAAACCTAACCCTAACCCTAGCCCTAAACCTAAGCCTAGCCCTAACTCTAACTCTAGCAATAACCATAACAATAACCCTAACACTATCCTAGCCCTAGACCTAAGTCTAACCCTAAACCTAACCCTAGTCCTAGCCCCATCTCCAACCCCAACACTAGCCCTAACCCTATCCCTGACCCTAGCCCTAGCACTAACCCTGACAATAGCCCTAGACCTAACACTAACACTAAAAATAGCAGTAGCTTTAATCATAACTCTAAACCTAGCCCTAGCGCTAGACCTAACCCTAACCCTAATCCTAGCCCTAACCCTAACCCTAGTCCAAACACGAACCCTTACCCTAGCCCTAGCCGTAGCCCTAAATCTAACCATAACCCTAAACCTAACCCTAGCCCTAGCCCTAGCCCTAACCATAACAATAAACCTAACCCTAGCCCTAACCCTAACCCTAACCCCAACCCTAGCACTAACACTAACACTAGCCCTAAACCTAAACCTAAATCTAACCCTAGCCCTAGCCCTAATCCTAACCCTAAGCCAAGCCCTAACCCTAGCCCTAGACCTAGCCTTAGCCCTTAACCTTAACCTAACCCTAGCCCTAACCCTAACCCTAAAACTGGGCCTAGCCCTAACCCTAACCCTAGCCCTAGCATCAGAACTAACCCAAACCATATCCCTAGCCATAACCCTAACCCTAGCCCTAAACCTAACCCTATCCCTTACCCCAACCCTAGCACTAACCCTAACAATAACCCTAACACTACCCTAGCCCTACCCCTAATCCTAACCCTAAACATAACCATAGCCCTAGCCCTAACCCTAACCCCAACACTAGCCCTAAACCTATCCCTAACTTTAGCCCTAGCCCTAAACCTAACACTAGCCCTAGCCCTAACCCTAGCCCTAGCCCTAATACTAAACCTAACCCTAGCCCTAGCTCTAACCATAACCCTAACCCTAACCCTAGTCCTAGCCCTAAACCTAGCCCTAACCAAAGCCTAACCCTAGCACTAAACCTAGCATTAACCCTAACCCTAATCCTAAACGTAGCCCTAGCCCTATCGCAAGCTCTAGGCCTAACCCTAGCCCAAAACCTAACCCTAACCCTAGCCCAAGCCCAAACACTAACACTAACCCTAGCCCTACGACTAGCCAAAACCCTAACCCTAAACTTAGCCCTAACCCTAACTCTAACCCTACCCCTAAACCTAAGCCTAGACCTAACTGTAACCCCAAACCCAACCCAAATCCCAGCCCCAACCATAAACCTAAACCTAACCCTAATCCTAACACTAGCCCTAGCCCTAGACCTACCCCTAGCGTAAGCCTGACCCTTAATCTAGTCCTAACCCTAACCCTAACGCAAGCCCTAGCCCTAATCCTAACAGCAAACCTATCCCTGACACTAACCCTAACCAGAGCCCTATCTCTAAACCTAACACTAACCCTAGTCCTAGCCCTAATCCTAACCCTAACCCTAGCCCTAGCCCTAGACCTAACTCTAAACCTAATCCTAGCCCTAACCCTAACCCTAGCCCTAGCCCTAGAACTAACCCTATCACTAACCCTAGCCCTAAACCTAACCCTAGCCATAACCCTAACCATAGCACTAACTCTAAAATAAGCCTAACACTAGCCCTAGCCCTAACCCTAAACCTAACCCTAAACCTAACCCTAGCCCTAGACCTAACACTCAACCCAACACTATCCCTAAACCTATCCATAACCCTAGCCCTAGCCCTAACCCTAACCCTACACCTAGCCCTATCCCTAATCCTAACCCTAACCCCAACCCTAGCCCTGGCCCTAAACCCAACCCTAACCCTAGCACTAGCCCTAGCGTTAACCCTAGCCCTAACCCTAACACTAACCCTAACCCTAGACCTAGCCCTAGACCTAGTCCTAGCCCTAAGCCTAACCCTAAGCCTAACATTAACCCTAGCCCTAACGCTAACCCTAGCCCTAGCCCTAGAACTAAACCTAACCCTAACCCTAGCCCTAACTCTAAGCCAAGCCCTAACCCTAACTCTAGCACTAACCATAACATTAACCCTAACCCTAAACTAGCCCTTGCCTTAACCCTAAACCGGAACCTAACCCTAGTCCTAGCCCCATCTCTAACCCCAACACTAGCCATAACCCTATCCCCAAACCTAGCCCTAGCCCTAAACCTGACACTAGCCCTAGACCTAACCCTAACCCAAACCCTAATCCTAGCCCTAATCCTAACCCTTACCTTAACCATAGCCCTAAACCTAACCCTAGCCCTAGCCCTAACCCTAGCCCTAAACCTAAGCCTACTCTAGCCCGAACCCTAACCTAATCATAACAATAACCCTAACCTTAGCCCTAGCCCAAACCCCAATCCTAGCCCTAACCCTAACACTAACACTGACCCTAACCCTAGGCTAACCCTACACCTAACCTTAGCCCAAGTCCTAATCCTAACCCTAAGCCTAGCCCTAAACCTAGCCCAAGCCCTAGACCTAATCCTAAGCTTAACCCTAGTCCTAATCCTAGCATTAACACTAACACTAACCCTAACCATAGCCCTATTCCTAGCCCTAGCCCTAACGGTAAACCTAGCCCTAACACTAACCATAGCCCTAGCCCTAAACCCAACCCTAACCCTAACCCTAGCCCTAGCGTTAACCCTAGCCCTAACCCTAACTCAAACCCTAACCCTAACCCTAACCCTAGACCTAGCCCTAGCCCTAGCCGTAACGCTAACCCTAGCCCTAGCTCTAGAACTAAGCCTAAACCTACCCCTGGCCCTAACCGTAACCTAGCCCTAGCCATAGAACTAACCCTAACCCTAACCCTAGCCTTAACCCTAACCCCAGCCCTAACCCTAACTGTAGCACTAACCCTAACAATAACCCTAACAATAGCCCTAGCCCTAACCCTAACCCAAACCCAACACTAGCCCTAACCCTATCCCTAACCCTAGCCCTAACACTAACCCTGAACGTAACCCTAGCCCTAGTCCTAACCCAAACCCCAACATTAGCCCTAAACCTATCCCTAACTCTAGCCCTAGCCCTAACACTAACACTAGCCCTAGTCCTAACCCTAACCCTAGACCTAACACTAACCCTAATCCTAACCCTAACCCTAACCCTAACCCTGACCCTAACCCTAGCCCTAAACCTGAACCTAGCCCTAGACCTAGCGCTAGGCCTAAACCTAACACTAACAATAACCCTACCCCTAGCCCTAGGCCTAGCCCTAACCATAACAATAATCCTAAACCTAGCCCTTGCCGTAAACCTAACACCAATCCTAGCCCTAACCCTAACACTAACACTAGCCCTAGCTCTAACCGTAAGCCTAACCCTAGCCCTAGCCCTAATCCTAACCCTAAGCCTAGCGCTAACCCTAGCCCTAGCCCTAGCCCTAGCCATGAACCTAACCCTAACCCTAGCCCTAACTCTAACTCTAGCACTAACCCTAGCCCTAGCCCTAATCCTAACACTAGCCCTAGCTCTAAACCTAAACCTAATCGTAGCCCTAGCCATAAACCTAACCCTAAACCTAACCCTAGCCCTAGCCCTAACCCTAAACCCAACAATAGCCCAAACCCTATCCCTAACCCTAGCCCTAGCCCTAACCCTAACACTAGCCATAGACCTAACCCTAACCCTAACCAAAGCTCTAGCCCTAATCCTAACCCTAACCTTGGCCCTAGCCCTAGACCTAACCCTAACGCTATACCTAGCTCTAACCCTAAACCCAACACTAGCCGTAACCCTATCCCTAACCCTAGCCCTAGCCCTAACCCTAACACTAGCCCTAGCTCTAACCCTAACCCTAACCATAGTCCTAGCCCTAAAGCTAACCCTAAACCTAGCCCTAGCCCTAACCCTAACAATAACCCTAAACCTAACCCTAACCCTAGCCCTAAACCAAACCCTAAACCTAATCCTAGCCCTAACCCTATCCCTAGTCCTAGCCCTAACCCTAACACTAACGCTAGACCTGGCCCAAAACCTAACCCTAACCCTAGCCCTAGGAATAGCCATAACCAAAACCCTAACCCTAACCCTAGCCCTAACCCTAGCTATAACCCTAACCTAACAATAAGAGTAGACTTAACAATAATCCCAAACCCAACCCGAACCCCAACCCCAACCGTAAACCTAACTCTAACCGTAACCTTAACCCTAGACCTAGCCCTAGACCTAGCCCTAGCCTAAGCCTGACCCTAACCCTCGCCCTAACACTAAACCTAACCAGAGCCCTAGCCATAACCCTAACCCTAACACTAGACCTAGCCCTAATCCTAACCCTAAACCTAGGCATAGCCTTAGACCTAACCCTAAACCTAACGCTAGCCCTAACCCTAACCCTAACACTAACCCTAGCCCTAACCATAAACCTAGCTCTAGCCCTAGAAATAACCCTAACCCTAAAACTAAACCTAGCCCTAACCCAAACCCTAGCCCTAGCACTAACCCTAACCCTAAAAATAACCCTAACACTAGCAGTAGCCCTAGCCCTAAAAATAACCCTAAACCTAAACCTAGCCCTAGCACTAACCCTAACCCCAACACTAGCCCTAACCCTATCCCTACCCCTAGCCCTAGAACTAACCCTAACCCAAACGCTAGCCCTAACACTAACCCTAGCACTACCCCTAACAATAACACTAACACTATCCCTAGCCCTAGCCCTAACCCTAAACCTAAACGTAACCCTAGCCCTAGCCCTAACCCAAACCCCAACACTAGCCCAAACCCTATCCCTAACCCTAGCCCTACCCTAATCCTAACCCTAAGCCTAGCCCTAAACCTAGCCCTAGCCCTAGATCTAGCCCTAACACAAACCCCAACACTAGCCCTAAACATATTCCTAACCCTAGCCCTAGTGCTAAACCTAACCCCAACACTAGCCCAAACCCTATCCCTAACACTGGCCTTAGCCCTAATCCTAACCCTAGCCTTAGCCCTAATCCTAACCCTAAGCCTAGCCCTAACCCTAGCCCTAGCCCTAGCCCTAACCCAAAACCTAACCCTAACCCTAACCCTAAACCTAGTCCTAACACTAACTCTAACCCTAAACCGAACCCTAAGCCTAGACATAATCACAAACCCAACCCGAACCACAACCCCAACCATAAACCTAACCCTAACCGTAACCCTAAACCTAGCCCTAGCCCTATACCTAGCCCTAGCCTAAGCCTGACCCTTAACCTAGTCCTAAACCTAACCCGAAACCTAGCCCTAGCCCTAACCCTAACCCCAACCCTATCCCTAACACTAACCCTAACCAGAGCCCTAGCCATAACCCTAACCCTAACACTAACCCTAGCCCTAAACATAAACCTAGCCAGAGCCCAAGAACTAACCCTAACCTAGCCTAACCGAAAACCTAGCACTAACCCTAACCCTAAACCTAACCCTAACCCTAACAATAACCCTAACACTAGCCCTAGGCCTGGCCCTAACACTAAACCTAAACGTAGCCCTAGCACTAACCCTAACCTCAACACTAGCCTTAACCCTATCCCTAACCCTAGCCCTAGCCCTGAACCTACCCCTAGTCCTAACCCTAACCCTAACCCTAACCCTAGCCCTATCCCTCACCCTAAACCTAGCACTAGCCCTAACCCTAGCCATAACCCTAACCCTAACCCTCGCGCTAGCCCTAACCCTAACACTAACCCTACCCCTAGCCCTAACCCTAACACTTCCCCTAGGCCTAGCCCTAACCCTAACCCTAGCCCTAGCCCTAGCCCTAGCCCTAAACCTAACCCTAATCCTAGCCCTAACCCTAACCCCAACAAGCCCTAACCCTATACCTAACCCTAGCCCTAGCAATAACCCTACCACTAGGCCTAGACCTTACTCTAACCCTAACCCTAACCCTAACCCTAACCCGAACCCTAGCCCTAGCCCTAGCTCTACCCCTAAACCTAACCCTAACCCTAACCCTAACCCTAACCTAGCCCTAGGCCAAAACCTAAACCTAACCCTAGCACTAGCCATAACCCTAACCCTAACCCTAACACTAAACCTAGCCCTAGGACTAGCTGTAGCCCAAATCCTAAACTTAACCATAACCCTAGCCCTAACCCTAACCGTAACCCTAACCCTAACCCTGCCACTAAACCTAACACCAAACCCAACACCAACCCCAACGCCAACAATATACCTAACCCTAACCCTAACCCTAGCCCTAGCCCTAAGCCTGACCCTTAACCTAGCCGTAACCTAACCCTAGCCCTAGCCCTAACCCTAATCCCAAGCCTATCCCTAACACTAACACTAACCCTAGCCCTAGCCATAACCCTAAGCCTAAACCTAGCCCTAGCCCTAACCCTAACCCTAACCCTACACCTAGCCCTATCCCTAATCCTAACCCTAACCCCAACCCTAGCCCTGGCCCTAAACCCAACCCTAACCCTAGCACTAGCCCTAGCGTTAACCCTAGCCCTAACCCTAACACTAACCCTGGCCCTACACCCAACCCTAACCCTAGCCCTAGCCCTAGCGTTAACCCTACCCCTAGCCCTAACCCTAACCCTAACCCTAGCCCTAGACCTAATCCTAACATTAACGCTAGACCTAGCCCTAGACCTAAGCCTAACCCTAATCCTAGCCCTAACCCTAACACTAACCCTAACCCTGATCCTAGCCCTAACCCTAAGCCTAGACCTAGCCCTAAACCCAACCTTAACCTAGCTCTAGCCCTAGCGTTAACCCTAGCCCTAGCCCTAGCCCTAACCCTAACCCTAACCCTAAACCTATCCCTAGCCATAGCCCTAGCACTAGCCCTAACCCTAACCCTAGCACTAACGTAGCCCTAGCTCAAACCCTAAACGTAAGCCAAGCCCTAGCCATAACCCTAACCCTAACACTAACACTAACCCTGATCGTAGTCCTAACCCTAACCCTAGACCTAGCCCTAAACCCAACCCTAAACCTAGCCCTAGCCCTAGGGTTAACCCTAGCCCTAGCCCTAGCCCTAGCCCTAGCCCTAGCCCTAGCCCTAACCCTAAACCTAACCCTAACCCTATCCCTAGCCATAGCCCTAGCCCTAGCCCTAACGCTATCCCTAACGTAGCCCTAGCCCAAACCCTAAACCTAAGCATAGGCCTAGCCATAACCCTAACCCTAACACTAAGCCTAACTCTAACCCTAGCCCTAGCCTTAGCCGTAATCCTAAGCCTAACCCTAGCCCAAATCCTAGCATTGACCCTAACACTAAACTTAAACCTAACCCTAAAGCTAACCCTAGCCCTAGCCCACACCTAAAACCTAACCCTAGCAAGAGGACTAGCCGTAGCCCAAACCCTAACCCTAACCCTAGCCCCAACCCTAACCGTAACCCTAACCCTAACCCTAGCCCTAGCCCTTACCCTAACCCTAACCGTAACCCTAACCCTACTCCTAGCCCTAAACCTAACCCCAAACCCAACACCAACCCCAACTCCAACCATATACCTAACGCTAACCCTTACCCTAACCCTAGCCCTAGCCCTAGACCTAAACCTAGACCTAAGCCTGACCCTTAACCTAGCCCTAACCCTAATCCTAACCCTAGCCCTAACCCTAACCCCAACCCTATCCCTACATTAACCCTAAACCTAGCACTAGATATAACCCTAAACCTAACCCTAGCCCTAGAACTAATCCTAAGACGAACCCTAGCCCAAGCCCTAGACTAAACCCAAACCTAACCTTAGAACTAAACCTAACCATAACACTAACCCTAGCCCTAACCCTAACCCTAACCCTAACCCTAGCTTTGGCCCTAACCCTAACCCTAGCCTTAACCCTAAACCTACCCTTAACCCTAACCCTAGCCATAACCCTAAACCTAGCACTAACCATAAAAATAACCCTAACAGTAGCCCTAGCACTAGCCTTAACCCTAACCCTAGCCCTAGCCCTGATCATAACAATAACCCTAACCCTAGTCCTAGCCCTAACCCCATCCCAGCCCTAACCCTAACAATAACGACTAGCCCTAGCCCTAACACTAAACCTAGCCCTAACCCTAAACCTAACCCTAGCCCTAGACCTAATCCTAACCTTAAGCCTAGCCCTAAACCTAGCCCTAGCACTGGACCGAGCCATAACTCTAAACCTAACCCTAGCCCTAACCCTAACCCTAGCACTAACACTAACAATAACACTAACACTAGCCCTAGCCTTAATCCTAACCCTAACCTAAGCCCTAGCCATAGACCTAACCCTAACCCTAATCCTAGTCCTAACCCTAACCCTGACCCTAACCCTAGCCGTAGTCCTAGACCAAAACCTAACCCTAAACCTAAACCTAGCCCTAGCCCTAAACCTAGCCCTAGCCCAAACCCTAACCCTAAACCTAGGCCTAGCCCTAGCCCTTACCCTAAACCCAACCCTAACCCTAACCTAAGCCCTAGCCCTTACCCTAAACCTAACCCTAACCCTAACCCTAGCCCGAGCCCTAAACCTAGCCTTAACCCTAAGCCTAAACGAAACCCTAGCCTTAGCCCTAACCCAAAGCCCAACACTAGCCCTAGCCCTAACCAAACCCTACACCTAGCCCTAACCCAAACACTAGCCTTAGCCCTAGACCTAACACTAAACCTAATCCTAGCCATAAACCTAACCCTGACCCTAAACCTGGCCCTAACCCTAAGCCTAGCCCTAGCCCGAGCCCTAGCCCTAGCCCTAAACCTAACCCTAACCCTAACCATAAAATTAACCCTAGCCCTACCCCTAGCCCTAGCCCTAACCATAACAATAACCCTAACCCTAGCCCTAACGCTAAGCCTAGACCTAACCCTAACTCTAGCAGTAACCATAACAATAAACCTAACCCTAACCTAGCCATAGCCCTAACCATAACACTAAACCTAACAGTAGTCCTAGCACCATCTCTAACCCCAAAACTAGCCCTAAACCTATCCCTAACCCTAGCCCTAGCCCTAACCCTAACACTAG
>CM027386.1:78153871-78165058 GCA_015711505.1 Sylvilagus bachmani | reverse complement strand
TTAGGGTTAGGTTTAGGGCTAGGTTTAGGGCTAGGGCTATTGCTAGGTTTAGGGTTAGCGTTAGGTCTAGGACTAGGGCTAGTGTTAGGGTTAGGGCTAGGGATAGGGTTAGGGCTAGGATTTTGGTTAGGGTGAGGGCTAGGGCTAGAGTTATGCTTATTGTTATGGTTAGGGCTAGGGCTCGGGCTAGGGTTAGGGTTAGGTTAGGGTTAGGGTTAGGATTAGGGCTAGGGCTAGGGCTAGGGCTAGGGCTAGGGCTAGGGCTAGGGCTAGGGTTTGGGTTAGGTCTAGGGCTAGGGCTAGGGTTAGGGTTAGGGCTAGGACTTGGGTTTGTGATAGGGTAAGGGCTAGTGTTTGGGTTAGGTTTAGGGCTAGGGCTAGGGTTAATGTTAGGGTTAGGGTTAGGGATAGGGTTAGGGTTAGGGCTGGGGCTAGGTCTAGTGTTAGGGTTATTGTAGGGTTAGTGCTAGGGTTAGGGTCAGGGCTAGGGTTAGGGCTAGGATTAGGGTTAGGGTTAGGGCTAGGGCTAGGGCTAGGGGTAGTTTTAGGGTTATTGTTGGGTTATTGCTAGGGTTAGGGTTAGGGCTAGGGCTAGGGTTATGTCTAGGGTTAGGGTTAGGGTTACTTCTAGGGCTAGGGCTAAATTTAGGGTTAGTGCTAGGCTTAGTGTTAGGGTTAGGGTTAGGGCTAGGGTTAGGTTTAGGTTTAGGTTTAGGTTTAGGGGTAGGGCTAGGGCTAGGGTTACGGCTAGGCTTAGGGTTAGGATTAGGCCTGGGGCTAGGGTTAGGGTTAGGGTTAGGGCTAGGGCTAGGGTTAGGGTTAGGGCTAGGGCTAGGGTTAGGGATAGGTTTAGGGCTTGTGTTGGTGTTAGGGTTAGGTCTACGGCTAGGGTTAGGTTTAGCGTTAGAGTTAGGGCTAGGGCTAGGTCTAGGGCTAGTGTTAGGGTTATTGTTAGGGTTAGTGCTAGGGTTATGTTTAGGGCTAGTGTTAGGGTTACGGCTAGCGTTAGGGTTTGGTTTTTGGCTAGTGCTAGGGTTAGGGTTAGGGCTAGGCCTAGGGCCGAGGTTATGGTTAGGGTTAGGGCTAGGTTTAGTGTTAGAGTTAGGGCTAGGATTAGGGTTATGGTTACGGCAAGGGCTAGGGTTAGGGTTAGGGTTAGGGTTAGGGTTAGGGCTAGGGCTAGGTTTAGGTTAGTGTATTGGATAGGGCTAGGTTAGGGTTAAGGTTAGCTTTAGGTCTAGGGTTTGGGCTAAGATTAGCTTTAGGATTAGGGATAGGGCTAATGTTAGTGTTAGGGGTAGGGCTAGGGCTAATGTTACGGTTATGGCTAGGGCTAGGGTTAGTGATAAGGTGTGGGCTAGGACTAGGGTTAGGGTTAGGGATAGGGCTAGGTTCAGGGTTAGGGTTAGGGCTAGGGTTAATGTTAGGATGTGGTTTAGGTCTAGAGCTAGTGTTAGGGTAAGGGCTAGGGTTAGGGTTCGAGTTAGGGTTAGGTCAAGGGTTAGGTCTAGGGTTAGTGTTAAGGTTAGGTCTAGATCTATGGCTAGGGTTAGTGTTTGTATTAGGGCTAGGGCTAGGGTTAGGGTTAGGGATAGGTCTAGGGCTAGGGTAAGTGTAAGGGTTCGGGCTAGGAATTTGGTTCGGGTTAGGGCAAGGGCTCGAGTTTGGCTTATGGTTATGGTTAGGTCTAGGGCTAGGGGTAGGGTTAGGTTTAGGGTTAGGTTTAAGGCTAGGGCTAGGGCTAGGGCTAGGGTTAGGATTAGGGCTAGGGTTTTGATCCGGGTTAGGGTTAGGGCTAGGATTAGCGTTAGGGTTAGGGTTAGTTCTAGGGCTAGGGCTAGGTTTAGGGTTAGTGCTAGGCTTAGTGTTAGGGTTAGGGTTAGGGCTAGGGTTAGGTTTAGGTTTAGGGTTAGTTCTAGGGCTAGGGCTAGGGCTAGGGTTACGGCTAGGCTTAGGGTTAGGATTAGGGCTAGGGCTAGGGTTAGGGTTAGGGTTAGGGCTAGGATTGGGGTTAGGGTTAGGGCTAGGGCTAGGGTTAGGGTTATTGTTAAGGTTAGGGCTAGGGCTAGGGCTAGGTTTAGGGTTAGGGTTAGGTTTAGGTCTAGGACTAGGGCTAGGGCTAGGGTTAGGGTCAGGGTTAGGTTTATGGCTAGGATTCGGGTTAGGGTTAGGGTTAGGGTTAGGGCTAGGGGTAAGGTTAGAGCTAGGGCTAGGGCTAGGGCTCGGCTAGGGATAGGCTTAGGGCTAGTGTTAGGGTTAGGTTTAGGGCCAGGGTTAGCGTTAGGGTTAGGGTTAGGTCTACAGCCAGTGCTATATTTAGGGTTAGGATTAGGCCTAGTGCTATGGTTAGGGTTAGGCCTAGGGTTAGGGATTGGATTAGGGGTGGGACTATGGTTAGGGTTAGGGTTAGGGCTAGGGTTAGGGTTTGGGTTAGGTCTAGGCCTAGCGTTAGTGTTAGGGTTAGGATTAGGGCTAATGCTAGGGTTAGGGTTAGGGTTAGTGTTAGGGCTAGGGCTAGCGTTAGAGTTAGGGGTAGGTCTAGCGTTAGGGTTATGGCTAGGGTTAGTGTTTGTGTTAGGGCTAGGTTAGGGTTAGGTTTAGGTCTAGGGCCAGCGCTAGGATTAGGGTTAGGTTTAGGCCTAGCGCGAGTGTTAGGGTTAGTGTTAGAGTTAGGGCTAGGGCTAGGGTTAGGTTTAGGGCTAGTTTAGGGTTAGGGTTAGGTTCAGGGTTAGTTCTAGTTCTTGCGCTAAGGTTACAGATAGGATTAGGGCTAATGCTAGGGTTAGGGTTGTGTTAGTGTTAGGGCTAGGGCTAGGATTAGGGTTAGGGTTAGGGCTAGGGTTAGGGTTAGGGCTAGGGGTAAGGTTAGGGCTAGGGCTAGGGCTAGGGCTAGGGCTCGGCTAGGGCTAGGCTTAGGGCTAGTGTTAGGGTTAGGTTTAGGGCCAGGGTTAGCGTTAGGGTTAGGGTTAGGTCTACAGCCAGCGATATGGTTAGGGTTAGGATTAGGCCTAGTGCTACAGTTAGGGTTAGGCCTAGGGCTAGGTATTGGATTAGGGGTAGGACTATGGTTAGGGTTAGGGATAGGGCTAGGGTTAGGGTTTGGGTTAGGTCTAGGCCTAGCGTTAGTTTTAGGGTTAGGTTTAGGGCTAGGGTTAGGGTTAGGGTTAGTGTTAGGGCTAGGTCTAGCGTTAGGGTTAGGGGTAGGTCTAGAGTTAGGGTTAGGGCTAGGGTTAGTGTTTGTGTTAGGGCTAGGTTAGGGTTAAGTTTAGGTCTAGGGCCAGCGCTAGGGTTAGGGTTAGGTTTAGGCCTAGCGCGAGTGTTAGGGTTAGTGTTAGAGTTAGGGCTAGGGCTAGGGTTAGGGTTAGGGTTAGGGTTAGGATTGGGGTTAGGGTTAGGGCTAGTGCTAGGGTTAGGGTTAGATTAGGGTTAGTGATACTCTTAGGGCTATGTTTAAGGTTAGGGTTAGGTCTAGGTCTAGGGCTAGGGTTAGGGTTAGGGTTAGGGTTAGTGCTAGCATTAGGGTTAGGTCTAGGGCTAGGTTTAGGGTTAGGGTTAGGGTAGTATTAGAGTTAGGGTTAGGGCTAAGGTTAGGGTTAAGGTTAGGTCTAGGGCTAGTGCTAGGTTTAGGTTTATGATTAGGGCTAGTGCAAGGGTTAGTGTTAGGGTTAGGGCTAGGGCTAGGGCTAGGGCTAGGGCTAGGGTTAGGGTTAGGGTTAGGGCTAGGCCTATGTTTGTTAGTGTTAGGCTAGTTTGTTAGTGATATGCTAGGCCTATGGTTAGTGTTAAGGTTAGTACTTGGGTTAGGCTTAGGCCTAGGGTTAGGGTTAGGTTTAGGGCTAGGGTTATGGTTAGGATTAGGTCCAGGGCTAGGGATAGTGTTAGGGTTAGAGCTAGTGTTAGGGTTAGGGTTAGGGCTAGGGTGAAAGTTAGGGTTAGGGCTAGGTCTAGCGCTAGGGTTAGGGTTAGAATTAGGGCTAGGGCTATGTTTAGGTTAGGTTTAGGGCTAGGGTTATGGTTAGGGTTAGGGTTAGGGCTAGGGATAGGGTTAGGGTTAGAGCTAGGGTTAGGGCTAGGGTGAAAGTTAGGGTTAGGGCTAGGTCTAGCACTAGGTTTAGGGTTAGAATTAGGGCTAGGGCTATGTTTAGGTTAGGGTTAGGGCTAGGGCTAGGTTTGGATTGGGGTTAGGGTTAGGTTTAGGGCTAGGGATAGGGTTAGGGCTAGAGTTAGTGTAGGGGTTAGGGCTAGGGTTAGGGTTAGGTCTAGGGCTAGTGTAAGATTATGGATAGGGCTAGTGTTAGGTTTAGGGTTAAGGCTAGGGTTAGAGTTATGGTTAGGTCTAGGGCTAGCGCTAGGTTTAGGTTTAGGTTTAGTTTTAGGGCTAGTGCTAGGTTTAGGGTTAGGTTTAGGGCTAGGGCTAGGGCTAGGACTAGGTATATGGTTAGGGTTAGGGCTGGGATTGGGGTTAGGGTTAGGGTTAGGGCTAGGCCTAGGGTTAGGGTTAGGTCTAGACCTAATTTTGGGTTAGGGTTTGTGTTAATATTAGGGCCAGGGTTAGGGTTAGGCCTAAGGTTATGGTTAGGGTTAGGGCTAGGGTTAGGGTTAGGGTTAGGTCCAGGGCTAGGGCTAGGGCTAGGGTTAGGGTTAGGACTAGTGTTAGGGTTAGGGTCAGGGCTAGGGTTATGGTTAGGTTTAGGTCTAGGGCTAGCGCTAGGGTTAGGGTTAGGGCTAGGGCTAGTTCTAGATTTAGGGTTAGGGTTAGGGTTAGGGCTATTTTTAGGGATCTTGTTAGGTTTAGGCTAGGATTGGGGTTAGGGTTAGGGCTAGGGCTAGGGCTAGGGTTAGGTTTAGGGCTAGGCCTAGGTTTGGGGTAGGGTTAGTGTTAAGGTGAGGGCTAGGGTTAGTGTTAGGCCTAGGTTTAGGGTTACGGTTAGGGCTAGGGTTATGTTTAGGTTTAGGTCTAGGGCTAGGGCTAGGGTTAGGGTTAGGGTTAGGGCTAGGGTTAGGGTTAGGGTTAGTGTTAGGCCTAGGGTTAGGGTTAGGGTTAGGGCTAGGGTTAGGCTTAGTGTTAGGTTTAGGTCTAGGGCTAGGGATCGGTTTAGGGTTAGGGCTAGTGTTAGGGTTATCGTTAGGGCTAGGGCTAGGGTTAGGTTTAGGTTTAGGGTTAGGGCTAGGGTTAGGCTTAATGTTAGGTTTAGGTCTAGGGCTAGGGATAGGTTTAGGGTTAGGGCTAGTGTTAGGGTTATCGTTAGGGCTAGGGCTAGGGTTAGGTTTAGGTTTAGGGTTAGGGCTAGGGTTAGTGTTAGGTTTAGGTCTACGGCTAGGTTTAGGGTCAGTGTTAGGGCTAGTGTTAGGGTTAGGGTTAGGGCTAGGGTTAGGTTTATGTTTAGGTCTAGAACCAGCACTAGGGTTAGGGTTATGTTTAGCCCTGGCGCTAGGGTTAGGGTTAGCGTTAGATTTAGGGCTAGGGCTATGGTTAAGGTTAGGATTAGATCTAGGATTTGGGTTAGGCCTAGGGTTAGGGTTATTCTTAGGGCTAGTGTTACGGTTAGGGTTAGGTCTAAGGCTAGGGCTAGGGTTAGGATTAGTGCTAGGGCTAGTGTTAGGGTTAGGATTACAGCTAGGCCTAGGTTTGTGTTAGGGTTAGTGTTAGGGTTCGGGTTAGGGCTAGGATTAGGTTTAAGGTTAGGCCAAGGGCAAGCGCTAGGGTTAGTGTTAGGTTTAGGCCTAGTGCTAGGGTTAGGGTTAGGGTTAGAGTTAGGGCTAGGGCTAGAGTTAGGGTTAGGGTTAGGGCTAGGATTGGGTTAGGGTTAGGGATAGGGCTTGGGTTAGGGTTAGGCTTAGGTCTAGGCCTAGGTTTGGGTTAGGGTTAGTGTTAGGGTTAGGGCTAGGGATATTGTAAGGTTTAGGTCTAGGGCTAGCACTAGGTTTAGGGTTAGGTCTAGGGCTAGTGCTAGGGTTAGGATTAAGGCTAGAGCTAGGGATCGGGTTAGGGTTAGAGCTAGGATTGTGGTTAGGATTAGGGCTAGGTCAAGGGAAAGGGTTAGGGTTAGGTCTAGGCCTAGGTTTCGGTTAGGGTTAGTGTTAAGGTTAGGGCTAGGGTTAGGGTTTGGCCTAGGTTTAGGGTTAGGGTTAGGGCTAGGGTTAGGTTTACGTTTAGGTCTAGGGCTAGGGCTAGGGTAAGTGTTATAGCTAGTTTTAGGGTCAGGGTTAGGGCTATGGTTAGGGTTAGGGTTAGGTCTAGGGCTAGCTCTAGGGTTAGGGTTAGGATTAGGTCTAGGGCTAGGGTTAGGGATAGGGTTATGGCTAGGTTTGGGTTAGGGTTAGGGCTAGGTATAGGGTTAGGGCTAGGGTTAGTATTAGGGTTAGGTCTAGGGCTAGAGCTAGGGTTATCGTTAAGGCTAGTGTTAGGCTTAGGGTTAGGGCTAGGGTTAGAGTTAAGGTTAGGTCTAGGGCCAGCACTAGGGTTAGAGTTAGGCTTAGGGCTAATGCTAATGTTAGGGTTAGGGTTAGTGCTAGGGCTAGGGCTAGGGTTAGGGTTAAGGTTAGGGCTAGGGTTAGGGTTAGGGCCAGGTTTGGGTTAGTGTTAGGGCTAGGGTTAGGATTAGGGTTAGGGCTAGAGTTAGGGTTAGGCGCTAGGGTTAGTGTTAGTGTTAGGTCTATGGCTAGGGCTAGCTTTAGGTTTAGGATTAGGGCTAGGGTAAGTGTTAGGATTAGGGTTAGGGCTTGGTCTAGGAATAGGGTTGCAGTTAGGTCTGCGTCTAGGCTTAGGGTTAGGTTTATGGCTAGGGCCAGGGTTATTGTTGGGGTTAGGGTTAGGGCTATGGATAGGGTTAGGGTTAGGTTTAGGGGGTAGGGGCTAGGGTTAGATTTAGGGCTATAGTTAGATTTAGTGTTTGGGTTAGGGTTAGTGTTACGGCTAGGTTTATGGTTAGGGCTAGGGTTAGGGTTAGGGTTAGGTTTAGGGCTAGGTTTAGGGCTAGGGCTATTGCTAGGTTTAGGGTTAGCGTTAGGTCTAGGACTAGGGCTAGTGTTAGGGTTAGGACTAGGGATAGGGTTAGTGGTAGTGTTAGGGCTAGGATTTTGGTTAGGGTGAGGGCTAGGGCTAGAGTTAGGCTTATTGATATGGTTAGGGCTAGGATTAGGGCTAGGGCTCGGGCTAGGGTTAGGGTTAGGTTAGGGTTAGGGTTAGGATTAGGGCTAGAGCTAGGGCTAGGGCTAGGGTTTGGGTTAGGTCTAGGGCTAGGGCTAGAGTTAGGTTTACGATTAGGGCTAGGGCTAGGGTTAGGGTTAGGGCTAGGACTTGGGTTTGTGATAGGGTAAGGGCTAGTGTTGGGGTTAGGGTTAGGGCTAGGGCTAGGATTAATGTTAGGGTTAGGGTTAGGGTTAGGGTTAGGGTTAGGATTAGGGTTAGGTTTAGGGCTAGGGCTAGGGCTAGGGCTAGTTTTAGGGTTATTGTTGGGTTAGTGCTAGGGTTAGGGTTAGGGCTAGGGCTAGGGTTAGGTCTAGGGTTAGGGTTAGGGTTAGTTCTAGGGCTAGGGCTAAGTTTAGGATTATTGCTAGGCTTACTGTTAGGGTTAGGGTTAGGGCTAGACTTTGGTTTAGGTTTAGGTTTAGGGCTAGGGCTAGGGCTAGGGTTACGGCTAGGCTTAGGGTTAGGATTAGGCCTGGGGCTAGGGTTAGGGTTAGGGTTAGGGCTAGGGCTAGGGTTAGCGTTAGGGCTAGGGCTTGGATTAGGGATAGATTTAGGGCTTGTGTTGGTGTTAGGGTTAGGTCTACGGCTAGGGTTAGGTTTAGCGTTAGAGTTAGGGCTAGGGCTAGGTCTAGGGCTAGTGTTAGGGTGATTGTTAGGGTTAGTGCTAGGGTTAGGGTTAGGGCTAGTGTTAGGGTTAGGATTAGGGCTAGGGCTAGGGCCAAGGTTATGGTTAGGGTTAGGGCTAGGTTTAGTGTTAGGGTTAGGGCAAGGGCTAGCGTTAGTGTTAGGGTTAGGGCTAGGGGTAGGGTTAGGGTTAGGGTTAGGGTTAGGTCTAGGATTAGGGTTAGGGTTAGGGCTAGGGCTAGGGCTAGGGCTAGTGTTAGGGTTATTGTTGGGTTAGTGCTAGGGTTAGGGTTAGGGCTAGGCTTAGGGTTAGGTCTAGGATTATGGTTAGGTTTAGTTCTAGGCTAGGGCTTGGTTTAGGATTAGGGCTAGGCTTAGTGTTAGGATTAGGGTTAGGGCTAGGGTTAGGTTTAGCTTTAGGCCTAGATCTAGGGCTAGGGCTAGTGTTACGGCTAGGCTTTGGGTTAGGATTAGGGATAGGGCAAGGGTTAGGATTAGGTTTAGGGCTAGGGCTAGTGTTAGTGTTAGGGTTAGGGCTAAGATTGGGGTTGGGGTTAGGGCTAGTGCTAGATTTGCGGTTATTTTTATGGTTAGGGCTAGGGTTAGGTTTAGGGTTAGGGTTAGGATCAGTGTTAGGGTTAGGGCTAGGATTAGGGTTAGGGTTAGGACTAGGGCTCGGGCTTGGGCTAGGGTTAGGATTAGGTTTAGGGTTAGGTTAGGGATAGGGCTAGGGATAGGGCTTGGGCTAGAGTTAGGATTAGGGTTATGGTTATGGTTAATGCTAGGGTTATGGCTAGGATTAGGCTTAGGATTAGGGCTAGGGTTTGGGCTAGGTCTAGGATTAGAGCTAGGGCTAGGGTTAGGGTTAGGGTTAGGGCTAGGGCTAGGTTTAGGTTAGTGTTTTGGATAGGGCTAGGTTTGGGTTAAGGTTAGCTTTAGGTCTAGGGTTTGGGCTAAGGTTAGCTTTAGGATTAGGGATAGGGCTAATGTTAGTGTTAGGGGTAGGGCTAGGGCTAATGTTAGGGGTAGGGCTGGGGCTAGGGTTAGTGATAAGGTGTGGACTAGGACTAGAGTTAGGGTTAGGGGTAGGGCTAGGTTCAGGGTTAGGGTTAGGGCTAGGGTTAAGGTTAGGATGTGGTTTAGGTCTAGAGCTAGTGTTAGGGTAAGGGTTAGGGTTAGGGTTCGAGTTAGGGTTAGGTCAAGGGTTAGGTCTAGGGTTAGTGTAGGGTTAGGTCTACATCTAGGGCTAGGGTTAGGGTTAGTATTAGGGCCAGGTCTAGGGTTAGGTTTAGGGACAGGTCTAGGGCTAGGGTAAGAGTAAGGGTTAGGGCTAGGATTTTGGTTCGGGTTAGGGCAAGGGCTCGAGGTTGGCTTATGGTTATGGTTAGGTCTAGGGCTAGGGGTAGGGTAAGGGTTAGGGTTAGGTTTAAGGCTAGGGCTAGGGCTAGGGCTAGGGTTAGGATTAGGGCTAGAGTTATGATCAGGGTTAGGGTTAGGGCTAGGATTAGGGTTAGGGTTAGGGCTAGGGCTAGGGCTAGTGTAAGGGTTATTGTTGGGTTAGTGCTAGGGTTAGGGTTAGGGCTAGGGTTAGGGTTAGGTCTAGGGTTAGGGTTAGGGTTTGTTCTAGGTCTAGGGCTAGGTTTAGGGTTACGGCTAGGCTTAGTGTTAGGGTTAGGGTTAGGGCTATGGTTGGGTTTAGGTTTAGGGCTAGGGCTAGGGCTAGGGCTGGGGCTAGGGTTACAGCTAGGCTTAGGGTTAGGATTAGGGCTAGGGCTAGGGTTAGGGTTAGGGTTAGGGCTAGGGCTAGGGTTAGGGTTATTGTTAAGGTTAGGGCTAGGGCTAGGGCTAGGGCTAGGTTTAGGGTTAGGGTTAGTTTTAGGTCTAGGACTAGGGCTAGGGCTAGGGTTAGGGTCAGGGTTAGGTTTATGGCTAGGATTAGGGTTAATGTTAGGTCAAGGGCTAAGGCTAGGGTTAGGGTTAGGGCTAGGGCTAGTGTTAGGATTTGGGCTAGGTGTAGGGTTTGGGTTAGGGCTAGGGCTAGGGCTAGGGTTACGTTTAGGTTTAGGGTTAGCGCTAGGGCTAGGGCTAGTTTAGGGTTATTTTTAGGGTTAGTGCTAGGGTTAGGGTTAATGCTAGGGTTATGGTTAAGGCTAGGGTTAGGGTTAGGGCCAGAGCTAGGGTTAGGGTTAGGTTTAGGGTTAGGGCTAGTGTTAGTGTTAAGGTTAGGTTTAGTTCTAGGGTTAGGTTTGGGTTAAGTCTAGGGCTTAGACTAGGGTTTGGCTTAGGATTAGGTCTAGGGATAGGGTTAGGATTAGGGTTATATCTAGGGCTAGGTTTAGCGTTAGTGTAGGGATAGGGTTGTGGTTAGGGTTAGTGCTAGGGCTAGGGTTAGGGTTAGAGTTAGGGCTAGGTTAAGGGTCAGGCTTAGGGCTAGGGCTAGGTCTAGGGCTAGGGCTGGGGATAGGGTTAGGGTTAGGGTTAGGTATATGGTTGGAGTTGGGGTTGTTGTTGGATTTGGGGTTAGGTTTAGGGCTAGGATTAGGGTAGGGTTACAGTTAGGGTTAGGGCTAGGGTTAGGGTTAGAGTTAGGGTTAGGGTTATGGTTAGGGTTATGGCTAGGGCTAGGCTTAGGGTTAGGGTTTGGGCTAGGGCTACGTTAGGGTTAGGGTTAGGGTTAGGGTTAGGGCTAGGGCTAGGGCTAGGGCTAGGGATTGGGTTAGGGTTAGGGTTAGGGTTAGGGCTAGGGCTAGGGCTAGGGCTAGGGTTAACGCTAGGGCTAGAGCTAGGTTAAGGTTGGGTTTAGGGCTAGGTCTAGGCTTAGGGTTAGGGCTAGGATCAGGGTTAGGTTTAGTGTTAGGGTTAGGGCTAGGATTAGGGTTAAGCTTAGGTCTAGGGCTAGGACTAGCGTTAATGTTAGGATTAGGTCTAGGGCTAGGGTTAGGGTTAGGGTTAGGGCTAGGGGTAGGGTTAACGCTAGGGCTAGGGCTAGGGTTAGGGTTGGGTGTGGGGCTAGGGCTATGGTTCGGGTTAGGGCTAGGGCTAGGGTTAGGGATAGGGTTATGGTTAAGGCTAGGTGTAGGTTTAGGTTTAGGGCTAGGGCTAGGTTTAGGGTTAGGGTTAGGGCTAGAGGTAGTGTTAGGGTTAGGGTTGGGTTTAGGGCTAGGGTTAGTTTTAGGTTATTGTTATGGCTAGGGCTAGGTTTAGGGTTAGTGTTAGGAATAGGGTTGGCATTAGGGTAGGGCTAGGGCTAGGGTTAGGGTTAGGTTAGGGCTAGGTTAAGGGTCAGGCGTAGTGGTAGGGCTAGGTTTAGGGTTAGGGTTAGGGTTAGGTATATTGTAGGGTTTGGGGTTGGTGTTGGGTTTGGGGTTAGG
>CM027386.1:78146371-78148871 GCA_015711505.1 Sylvilagus bachmani | reverse complement strand
GTTTAGGGCTAGGGCTAGTGTTAGGGTTAGTGCTAGAGCTAGGATTAGAAATAGGGTTAGTGCTAGGGTTAGGGTTAGGGCTAGGTTTAGGTTTAGAGTTATGGCTCGGGCCAGGGCTAGGGCTAGGTTTAGGGCTAGGCTTAGGGTTAGGATTAGGTCTAGGGCTAGGGTTAGGTTTTAGGGTTAGGGCTTGGTTTAGTGTTAGGGCTAGGGCTAGTCGTTATTGTTAGTGTTAGGGCTGGGATGGGGTTAGGGCTAGGACTAGGGTTAGGGTTATTGTTATGATCAGGGCTAGGGCTAGGGCTAGGGCTAGGGTTAGGGTTAGGTTTAGGATTAGGTTTAAGGCTAGGCTAGGGTTAGGGCTAGGGCTAGGGTTAGGATAAGGGCTAGGGTTAGGGTCAGGGTTAGGGTTAGGGCTAGGATTACTTTAGGGTTAGCGCTAGGGCTAGGGCTAGTGTTAGGTTTATTGTTGGGTTAGTGCTAGGGTTAGGGTTAGGGTTAGTTCTAGGGCTAGGGCTAGGTTTAGGGTTAGGGCTAGGCTTAGTGTTAGGGTTAGGGTTAGGGCTAGGGTTAGGTTTAGGTTTCGGGCTAGGACTAGGGTTAGAGCTAGGCTTAGGTTTAGGTTTAGGGCTAGGGCTAGGGTTAGGGTTAGGGTTAGTGATAGGGCTAGTGTTAGTGTTAGGGTTAGGGCTAGGGCTAGGTTAAGGTTAGGGTTATTGTTATGGTTACTGCTAGAGTTAGGGTTAGGTATAGGCTTAGCGTTAGGGCTAGGGTTAGGGTTATTGTTATGGTTAGGGCTAGGGCTAGGGGTAGGGCTAGGGTTAATTTTATGGTTAGGGTTAGGGTTAGGTTTAGGGCTAGGGCTAGGGCTCGGGCTAGGGCTAGGCTTAGGGTTAGGGCCAGGTTTAGGGTCAGGGTTATGTTTATGGCTAGGATTAGGTTTAGTGTTAGGTCTAGGGCTAAGGCTAGTGTTTGGGTTAGGGCTAGGTGTAGGGTTTGGTTAGGGCTAGGGCTAGTGTTGGGCTTTGGGTTAGGGCTAGGGCTAGGGTTTCGTTTAGGCTTAGGGTTAAGGCTAGCTTTAGGGCTCGGTCTAGGGTTAGGGTTAGGGTTAGGTTTAGGGTAAGGGCTAGGGCTTAGGTTAGGGTTAGGGTTGGGTTTAGGGTAAGGGCTAGGGCTAGGCCTAGGTTTAGGGTTAGGGTTTGGGCTAGGGCTAGGGTTAGGGCTAGGGCTAGGTTTAGGTTTAGGGTTAGGTTTTGGTCTAGGACTACGGCTAGGGTTAGGGTCAAGGTTAGGGTTAGGGCTAGGATTAGGGTTAGGGTTAGGTTTATGGCTAGGGCTTAGGTTAGGGTTAGGATTAAGGCTAGGGCTAGGATTAGGGTTAGTTCTAGGGCTAATGTTAGGGTTAGGGCTAGGGCTAGGGTTAGGGATAGGTTTAGGGCTAGTGTTGGGGTTAGAGATGTGGCTAGGACTACTGTTAGGTTTAGGGTTAGGGTAAGGGCTAGGGCTAGGGTTAGGGATAGGTTTAGGGCTAGTGTTGGGGTTAGAGTAGGGCTAGTGTTGGGGTTAGGGTTAGGGCTAGGGCTAGGGTTAGGGCTAGGGCTAGGGTTAGGTTTAGTGTTAGGGTTAATGTTAGGGTTAGGGCTAGGGTTAGGGTTAGTGTTTGGGCTAGTGCTAGGGTTATAGTTAGGGCTAGGGCTAGGGTTAGGGTTAGTGTTTGGGCTAGTGCTAGGGTTATAGTTAGGGCTAGGTCTAGGGTTAGAGTTACTGTTTGGGCTAGTGCTAGGGTTAGGGTTAGGTTTAGGGCTAGGGCTGGGGTTAACCCTAGGGCTAGGCCTAGGGTTTGGGTTAGGGCTAGGGTTAGGGTTAGGGTTAGGGTTATTTTTAGGGTTATTGCTAAGGTTAGGGTTAGGGTTAGGTCTAGGGCTAGGGCTAGGGTTAGGGTAAGGGCTAGCGTTAGTGTTAGGGTTAGGGTTAGGGTTAGTATTAGGGCTACATCTAGGGTTAGGTTTACGGTTAGGGCTAGGTCTAGGGTTAGTGTTAGGGTTAGGGCTAGGATTTTAGTTAGGATTAGGGCAAGGGCTAGAGTTAGGCTTATTGTTATGGTTAGGTCTAGGGCTAGGTCTAGGGCTAGGGCTAGGGCTAGGGTTAGGGTTAGGGTTAGGATTAGGTTTAAGGCTAGGGCTAGGGCTAGGGTTAGGATTAGAGCTAGGGCTAGGATTAGGTTAGGATTAGGGCTAGGGCTAGGGCTAGTGTTAGGGTTATTGTTGGGTTAGTGCTAGGGTTAGGGTTAGGGCTAGGGTTAGGGCTAGGGCTAGGGCTAGGGTTAGGGTTAGTTCTAGGTCTAGGGCTAGGGTTAGGGTTAGTTCTAGGTCTAGGGCTAGGTTTAGGGTTAGGGCTAGGCTTAGTGTTAGGGTTAGGGTTAGGGCTAGGTCTAGGGTTAGTGTTAGGGTTAGGGCTAGGATTTTGGTTAGGGTTAGGGCAAGGGCTAGAGTTAGGCTTA
>CM027386.1:78126458-78145871 GCA_015711505.1 Sylvilagus bachmani | reverse complement strand
CCCTAACCCTAACCCTAGCCCTAGGACTAGCCGAAGCCAAAACCCTAAACCTAACGCTAGCCCTAACCCTAAATCTAACCCTAACCCTATCCCTAAGCCTAGATGTAACTCTATCCCCACCCCAACCCCAACCATAAACCTAAACCTAACCCTAACCCTAGCCCTAGCCCTAGCCTAAGCCTGACCCTTAACCTGGCCGTAACCCTAACTCTAACCCTAGCCCTAGTCATAACCCTAACCCCAACACTATCCCTAACACTAATCCTAACCAGAGACCTATTCCTAACCCTAACCCTAACGCTAGCCCTAGCCCTAATCCTAACTCTAACCCTAGCCATAGCCCTAGACCTGAACCTAAACCTAACCCTAGCCCTAACCCTAACTCTAACCCTAAACCGAACTCTAAGCCTAGACCTAACACTAATCCCAAACCCAACCCAAACACCAGCCCCACCATAAACCTAACCCTAACCGTAACCCTAAACCTAGCCCTAGCCCTAGACCTAGCCCTAGCCTAAGCCTGACTTTAACCTAGTCCTAAAACTAACCCAAAACCTAGCCCTAGCCCTGACCCTACCCCTAGCCCTAACCCTAACCCTAAACCTAACCCTAGCCCTAAACCTAGCCCTAGACCTAGCCCTAAACCTAACCCTAATCCTAACCCTAACACTAACCCTAGACTTAACCCCAACCCTAAACCTATCCCTAGCCCTAGCCCTAAACCTAACCCTAACCCTACCCTAGCCCTAGCCCTAATCCAGCCCTAGACCTAGACCTAAGCCTTAACCGAATGCTAGCCCTAACCCTAACCCTAACCCTAATCCTAGCCCTAACCCTAACCCTAGCCCTAACCCTAACCCTAACCCTAACCCTAATCCTAGCCCTAAGCCTAACCCTAGCCCTATCCCTAACCCTAACCCTAACCCTAACCGTATCCTAAACCTAGCCCTAGCCCACACCCTAAACCTAATTCTAAACCTAGGACTAGCCGTATCCCAAACCCTAACCCTAACTCTAGTACTAACCATAACGGTAACCCTAACCATATACGTAGCTCAGAACCTAACCCCAACCCCAACTATATACCTAACACTAACCCTAACCCTAACCCTAGCCCCAATACTAACCAAAACCCTAACCCTAGTCCCAACACTAGCCCTAACCCTAAACCTAACCCTAGCCCTAGCCCTAACCCTACCTCTAGGCCTAGACCTAACCCTAACCCTAACCCTAACCCTAACCCTAGCCTTAGCCCTAGCCCTAACCCTAACCCTAGCCCTAGCCGTAGCCCTACCCCAACCCAAACGATAACCCTAAACCTAGGGCTAGCCGTAGCCCTAGCACTACCCCTAACCCTAACGCTAACCCTAACCCTAACCCTAACATAGCCCTAGCACAAACCCTAACCCTAACCCTAGCCCTAGTCATAACCCTAACTCTAACACTAACCCTAACCCTAACCCTAACTCTAGCCTTAGACATAACCCTAACCCTAATCCTAGCCCTAACCCTAAACCTAGCCCTAACCCTAACTCTAGCCCTAGCCCTAGCCCTAGCCATAGCCCTGAACATACACTAACCCTAAACCTAAACCTAGCCCTAGCCCTAGCCCTAGACCTAACCATAACAATAAGCCTAATTCTAGCCCTTGCCCAAACCCTAACCAAAATCCTAGCCCTAACCCTTACACTAACCCTAGCCCTAGCCCTAACCCTAACCCTAACCCTAGCCCTAGCCCTTACCCTAAACCCAACCCTAACCCTAAACCTAGCCCTAAACCTTACCCTAAACCTAACCATAACCCTAGCCCTAGCCCTAAACCTAGCCCTAACCCTAAGCCTAACCCTAGCCCAAGCACTATCCCTAAACCTAATCCTAACCCTAACCCTAGAACCTTGCCCAAAACCTAACCCTAACCCTAGCTCTAGCCCTAGACCTAAGCCTAACCCTAATCCTAGCCCTAACCCTAAACCTAACCCTAGCCCTAACCCTAACTCTAACCCTAAACCGAACCCTAAGCCTAGACGTAACACTAATCCCAAACCCAACCCAAACCCCAGCCCCACCATAAACCTAACCCTAACTGTAACCCTAAACCTAGCCCTAGCCCTAGACCTAGCCCTAGCCTAAGCCTGACTTTAACCTAGTCCTAAAACTAACCCAAAACCTAGCCCTAGCCCTGACCCTACCCCTAGCCCTAACCCTAACCCTAAACCTAACCCTAGCCCTAACCCTAGCCCTAGACCCAGCCCTAAACCTAACCCTAATCCTAACCCTAACACTAACCCTAGACGTAGCCCCAACCCTAAACCTATCCCTAGCCCTAGCCCTAAACCTAACCCTAACCCTACCCTAGCCCTAGCCCTAATCCTAGCCCTAGCCCTCGACCTAAGCCTTACCCGAATGCTAGCCCTAACCCTAACCCTAACCCTAATCCTAGCCCTAGCACTAACCCTAACCCTAGCCCTAACACTAACCCTAACCCTAACCCTAATCCTAGCCCTAACCCTAGCCCTAGCCCTAACCCTAACCCTAACCCTAATCCTAACCCTAGCCCTAGCACACACCCTAAACCTAATTCTAAACCTAGGACTAGCCGTATCCCAAACCCTAACCCTAACCCTAACCCTAGCACTAACCATAACGGTAACCCTAACCATATACGTAGCTCAGAACCTAACCCCAACCCCAACTATATACCTAACACTAACCCTAACCCTAACCCTAGCCCCAACACTAACCCTAACCCTAACCCTAGCCCCAACACTAGCCCTAACCCTAAACCTAACCCTAGCCCTAGCCCTAACCCTACCTCTAGGCCTAGACCTAACCCTAACCCTAACCCTAACCCAAACCCTAACCCTAGCCTTAGCCCTAGCCCTAACCCTAACCTTAGCCCTAGCCGTAGCCCTACCCCAACCCAAACGATAACCCTAACCCTAGGGCTAGCCGTAGCCCTAGCACTACCCCTAACCCTAACGCTAACCCTAACCCTAACCCTAACTTAGCCCTAGCACAAACCCTAACCCTAACCCTAGCCCTAGTCATAACCCTAACTCTAACACTAACCCTAACCCTAAACCTAGCCCTAGTCCTAGCCCTAATCCTAACCTAAACCTAGCCCTAATCCTAGCATTAACCCTAACCCTAACCCTAAACCTAAACCTAGCCATAGCCCTAACCCTAACCCTAACCCTATCCTAATCCTAGCCCTAACCCTAAGCCTAACCCTAACCCTAACCCTAACCCTAGCCCTAGCCCACACCCTAAACCTAACCCTAGCCCTAGGACAAGCCGTAGCCAAAACCCTAACCCTAACCCTAGACCTAACCCTAACCATAACCCTAACCCTAATCCTAGCCCTAAACCTAACCCCAAACCCAACACCAACTCCAACTCCAACCATATACCTAACCCTAACCCTAACCCGAAACCTAGTCCTACCACTACTCCTGACCCTTAACCTAGCCCTAACATAACCCTAACCCTAGCCCTAGCCCCAACCCTAAGGCCAAAACTATCCCTAACACTAACCCTAAACCTAGCCCTAGCCATAACCCTAACCCTAACCCTAGCCCTAGCCCTAACCCTAACACTAACCCTACCCCTAGCCCTAAACCTAACACTTCCCCTAGGCCTAACCCTAACCCTAATCCTAGCCCTAACCCTAACCCCAACACTAGGCCTAACCCTATCCCTAACCCTAACCCTAGCACTAACCCTACCACTAAGCCTAGACCTTACTCTAACCCTAAACTTAACCCTAACCCTAGCCTTAGCCCTGGCCCAAACCCTAACCCTAGACCTAGCCCTAAACCCAACCCTAGCCCTAGCCCTAGCCCTAGCCCTAGCGTTAACCCTAGCCCTAGGCTTAACCCTAACCCTAACCCTAACCCTAGCTATAGCCCTACCCCTAACCCTAACCTAGCCCTAGGCCAAACTCTAAACCTAACCCTAGCACTAGCCATAACCCTAACCCTAACCCTAACACTAAAACTAGCCCTAGACTCAGGCCGAATCCTAAGCCTAACCCTAGCCGTAATCCTAGCCTTAACCCTAACACTAACCCTAATCCTAACCCTAGCCTTAGCCCACACCCTAAAACTTACCCTAGCCCTAGGACTAGCTGTAGCCCAAATCCTAACCCTAACCCTAGCCCTAACCCTAACCGTAACCCTAACCCTAACCCTAGACCTAAACCTAACACCAAACCCAACACCAAACCCAACCCCAACAATATACCTAACCCTAACCCTAACCCTAGCTCTAGCCCTAGACCTAGCCCTAGCCCTAAGCCTGACCCTTAACCTAGCACTAACCTTACCCTAACCCCAGCCCTAGCCCTAACCCTAACCCCAACACTATCACTAACACTAACCCTAAACCTAACCCTAGCCCTAGCCCTAACCCTACCACTAGGCATAGACCTAACCAAAACCCTAACCCTAACCTTAGCCCTAACCCTAACCGTAACCCTAACCCTAATCCTAGCCCTAAACCTAACGCCAAACCCAACACCAACCCCAACTCCAACCATATTCCTAACCCTAACCCTAACCCTAGCCCTACCCTTGCGCTATACCTAGGCCTAGCCCTAAGCCTGACCCTTAACCTAGCCCTAACACTAACCCTAACCCTAGCCCTAGCCCTAGCCCTAACCCTAACCCCAACCCTATCCCTACACTAACCCTAAAGCTAGCCCTAGATAACCAAACCCTAACCCTAGCCCTAGACCTAATCCTAAGCCGAACCCTAGTCTAAGCCCTAGAATTAACTCAAACCTAACCCTAGAACTAAACCTAACCTTAACACTAACACTAGCCCTAACCCTAACCCTAACCCTAGCCTTAACACTAACCCTAGCCTTAACCCTAACCCTAGCACTAACCCTAAAATTAACCCTAACACTAGCCCTAGCCCTAGCCCTAACCCTAACCCTAACCCTAACCCTAACCCTGGCCCTAACCCCAGCCCTAGACCTAGACCTAAACCTAACCCTAATCCTAACCCTAACACTAACCCTAGACTTAGCCCTAACCCTAACCCTAACCCTAGCCCTAGCCGTAACCCTAACCCTAACCCTAGCCATAGCCCTAACCCTAGCCCTAGCCCTAGACCTAAACCTTACCCGAATCCTAGCCCTAAACCTAACCCTAACCCTAATCCTAGCCCTAACCTAACCCTAGCCCTAACCCTAAACCTAAACCTAACCCTAACCCTAATCCTAACCCTAGCCCTAGCCCACACCCTAAACCTAATTCTAGACCTAGGACTACCCGTAACACAAACCCTAACCCTAAACCTAGGCCTAACCCTAACGGTAACCCTAACCATAACCTTAGCTCAAAACCTAACCCTAAACCCAACACCAACCCCAACCCCAACCATATACCTAACACTAACCAAAACCCTAACCCTAGCCCCAACACTAGCCCTAACCCTAAACCTAACACTAGCCCTAGCCCTAACCCTACCACTAGGCCTAGACTTATCCCTAACCCTAACCCTAGCCTTACCCCTAGCCCTAACCCTAACCCTAGCCCTAGCACTAGCCCTACCCCTAACCCTAACCCTAACCCTAACTTAGCCCTAGCACAAACCCTAACCCTAACCCTAGTCCTAGCCATAACCCTAACCCTAACCCTAACCCTAACCCTAACCCTATCCCTAGTCCTAGCCAAAATCCTAAGCCTAACCCTAGCCCTAATCCTAGAATTAACCCTAACCCTAACCCTAACCCTAACCCTAGAACTAGACCTAACCCTAACCCTAACCATATCCTAATCCTAGCCCTAGCCCACACCCTAAACCTAACCCTAGCCGCAGGACAAGACGTAGCCAAAACCATAACCCTAACCCTAGCCCTAACCCAAACCATAACCCTAACCCTAACACTAGCCCTAACCAAACACCAAACCCAACACCAACCCCAAACCCAACAATATACCTAACCATAACCCTAACCCTAAACCTAGCCCTGCCCCTACTCCTGACCATTAACCTGGCCCTAACCTAACCCTAACCATAGCCCTAGCCTTAACCCTAAGGCCAACCATATCCCTAACCCCAACCCTAAACCTAGCCCTAGCCCTAACCCTATACTAACCCTACCCCTAGCCCTAACCCTAACACTTCCCCTAGGCCTAACCCTAACCCCAACACTAGCCCTAACCCTATCCCTAACCCTAGCACTAGCACTAACCCTACCACTAGGCCTAGACCTTACTCTAACCCTAAACCTAACCGTAACCCTAGCCTTAGCCCTGGCCCTAACCCTAACCCTAGACCTAGCCCTAAACCCAACCCTAACCCTAGCCCTAGCCCTAGTGTTAACCCAAGCCCTAGGCTTAACCCTAACCCTAACCCTAACCCTAGCCCTAGGCCAAACCCTAAACCTAGCCCTAGCCCTAGCCCTAGGCCTAACCCTAACCCTAACGTAGCCCTGGCCCAAACCCTAACCCTAAGCCTAGCCCTAGCCATAACCCTAACCCTAACACTAACCCTAACTCTAAGCATAGCCCTAGCCCTAGCCCTAATCCTAAGCCTAAACCTAACAAAATCCTAGCATTGACCCTCACCCTAACCCTAACCCTAACCCTGACCCTAAACCTAGCCCTAGCCGTAGCCCAAACCCTAAACCTAACCCTAACCCTAATCCTAACCCTAGCCCTAGCCCACACCTAAAACCTAACCCTAACCCTAACCCTAACCGTAGCCCTAGACCTAGCCCTAGCCCTGATCATAACAGTAACCCTAACCCTAAAGCTAGCCCTAAACCTAACCCCAAACCCAACACCAAACCCAACTCCAACCATATACCTAACCCTAACCCTAACCCTAGCCCTAGCCCTAGCGCTAGACCTAGGCCTAGCCCTAAGCCTGACCCTTAACCTAGCCATAACCCTATCCCTAACCCTAACCCTAGCCCTAGCCCTAACCCTAACCCCAACCCTATCCCTACATTAACCCTAAACCTAGCCAGAGATATAACCCTAACCCTAACCCTAGCCCTAGAATTAATCCTAAGCCGAACACTAGTCTAAGCCCTAGACTTAACCCACACCTAATACTAGAACTAAACCAAACCTTAACACTAAAACTAGCCCTAACCCCAACCACAACCATAAACCTAATCCTAACCCTAACCCTAACCCTAGCCCTAGCCCGAGCCTAAGCCTGACCCTTATCCTAGTCGTAACCCTAACCCTTACCCTAACCCTAGCCCTAGCCCTAACCCTAACCCCAACCCTATCGCTAACACTAACCCTAACCAGAGCCCTATCCCTAACCCTAACCCTAACCCTAGCCCTAACCCTAACACCAACCCTATCGCTAACACTAACCCTAACCAGAGCCCTATCCCTAACCCTAACCCTAACCCTAGCCCTAGCCCTAATCCTAAACCTAACCCTAGCCCTAGCCTTAGACCTAACCCTAAACCTAACCCTAGCCCTAACCCTAACCCTAACACTAACCCTAGCCGTAACCCTAAACATAGCCCTAGCCCAAAAACTAACCCTAACCCTAAACCTAGCCCTAAACCTAACCCTAGCCCAAACCCTAACCCTAGCACTAACCCTAACATTAACCCTAACACTAGCCCTAGCCCTAGCCCTAACCCTAACCCTAAATGTAACCCTAGCCCTAGCCCTAACCCTAAACCCAACACTAGCCCTTATCCTATCCCTAACCCTAGCCCTAGACCTAACCCTAACCCTAGCCTTGGCCGTAACCCTAACACTAACCCTAACCCCAGCCCTAGCCCTAATCCTAACCCTAACACTAATCCTAGCCCTAATCTTAACCCTAGCCCTAGCTCTAGCCCTAACCATAACCATAAGCCAAACTCGAGCCCTTGCCCTAACCCTAACCAAAATCCTAGCCCTAACCCTTACACTTACCCTAGCTCTAGACCTGTCCCTAAACCTAACCCTAGCCCTAGCCCTAATACTAACCCTAACCCTAGCCCTAGATCTAGACCTAACCCTAATCCTAACCCTAGACCTAACCCTTGACCTAACCCTAACTCTAACCCTAACCCTAGCCCTTACCCTAACACTAGCTCTAGACCTAAACCACATCCTAAACTTAACCCTAGCCCTAACCCTAACCCTAGCCCTAGCCCTAATACTAACCCTAACCCTAGCCCTAGATCTAGACCTAACACTAAACCTAACCCTAGACCTAACCCTTGACCTAACCCTAACTCTAACCCTAACCCTAGCCCTTACCCTAACACTAGCTCTAGACCTAAACCACATCCTAAATTTAACCCTAGCCCTAACCCTTACCCTGAACCTAGCCCTACCCCTAACCCTAACCCTAGCCTTAGCCCACACCCTATCACTAACCCTAGCCCTAGCCGTAACCCTAACATTAGCCCTAGCCCTACCCCTAACACTAACATTAGCCCTATCCCTAATCCTAAACCTAACCCTAGCCCAAACCCTAGACCTAAACCTAACCCTAACCCTAACCTAGCCCTATCCAAAACCCTAACCTAAACCTACCCTAGCCCTAACCCTAACCCAAACCCTAGCCCTAGCTCTAATCCTAGACCTAGCCCAAACCTTAGCCCTAATCCTAACCCTAACCCTATCCCTAAACCTAGCATTAACCCTAACCATAACCCTAATGCTAACTCTAGCCCTAGCCCTATCCCTAGCACTAGCACTAGACCTAACCCTAACCCTAACCCTAATCCTAGCCCTAAGCCTAACCCTGACCCTAACCCTAGAATGAACCAAACCCTAGGCCTAGCCCTAGACCTAGACCTAAACCTAACCCTAGCCCTAGCCCTAACCCTAACGCTAGCCCTAGCCCTAACCCTAGCCCTAAACCTAACCCTAACCCTAAACCTAAACCTAGCCCTAGCCCTAGCCCTACACCTAACCATAACAATATGCCTAACTCTAGCCCTTGCCCTAACCCTAACCAAAATCCTAGCCCTAACCCTAACACTAACTCTAGAACTAGCACTTACCCTAAACCTAACCCTAGACGTAGCCCTAATACTAAACCTAACCCTAACCCTAACCCTAACGCTAGCCCTTACCCTAACCCTAGCGCTAGTCCTAGACCTAACCCTAACCCTAACCATAGCACTAGCCCTAAAAATAACCCTAACACTAACCCTAACCCTAACCCCAACCATATACCTATCCCCAACCCTAACCCTAACCCTAGCCCTAGCCCTAGACCTAACCCTAATCCTAACCCTAACACTAGACCTTGCCCAAAAGTTAACCCTAACCCTAGCCCTAGCCCTAGAACTAACCCTAATTCTAACCCTAACCCTAGACCTTGCCCAAAACCTAACCCTAACCCTAGCCTTAGCCCTGGCCCTAACCCTAACCCTAGACCTAGCCCTAAACCCAAACCTAACCCTAGCCCTAGCCCTAGCATTAACCCTAGCCCTAGGCTTGACACTAACCCTAAACCTAACCCTAGCCCTAGCCCTACCCCTAAACCTAACCGTAACCCTAACCCTAACATAGCCCTAGGCCAAACCCTAAACCTAAACCTAGCACTAGCCATAAACCTAACCCTAAACTTAACACTAAACCTAGCCCTAGACCCAGGCCTAATCCTAAGCCTAACCCTAGCCGTAATCCTAGCCTTAACCCTAAACCTAACCCTAACCCTAGCCCTAGCCCACACCCTAAACCTTACCCTAGCCCTAGGACTAGCTGTAGCCCAAATCCTAACCTTAAACATAACCCTAGCCCTAACCCTAACCGTAACCCTAACCCTAACCCTAGCCCTAAACCTAACACCAAACCCAACACCAAACCCAAACCCAACAATATTCCTAACCCTAACCCTAACCATAACCCTAACCCTAGCTCTAGCCCTAGACCTAGCCCTAGCCCAAAGCCTGACCCTTAACCTAGCCCTAACCTAACCCTAACCCTAGCCCTAGCCTTAACTCTAACCCATACCCTATCCCTAACACTAACCCTAAACCTAGCCCTAGCCATAACCCTAACCCTAAACCTAGCCCTAGCCCTAACCCTAACCCTAACCCTACCTCTAGCCCCAACGCTAACCCTAACCCTAGCCCTAGGCCTAACCCTAAACCTACACCTAGCCCTAACCATAACCCTATCTCTAACCCTAGCCCTAGCCCTAACCCGAACCATAGCCCTAGCCCCACACCCAACCCTAATCCTAGCCCTAGCCCTAGTGTTAACCCTACCCGTAGCCCTAACCCTAACCCTAACCCTAGCCCTAGACCTAATCCTAACATTAACCCTAGTCCTAGGCCTAGACCTAAGCCTAACCATAATACTAGCCCTAAACCTAACGCTAACCATAACACTGATCCTAGCCCTAAACCTAACCCTAGCCCTAGCCCTAAACCCAACCCTAAACCTAGCCCTAGCCCTAGCGTTAACCCTAGCCCTAGCCCTAACCCTAACCCTAAACCTAACCATAATCCTAGCCATAGCCCTAGCCCTAGACCTAACCCTAACCCTAACCCTAATGTAGCCCTAGCCCAAACCCTAATCCTAAGCCTAGCCCTAGCCATAACCCTAACCCTAACACTAACCCTAACTCTAAACCTAGCCCTAGCCCTAATCCTAAGCCTAACCCTAACCCAAATCCTAGCATTGACCTAACCCTAACCCTAACCCTGACCCTAAACCTAGCCCTAGCCGTAGCCCAAACCCTAACCCTAACCCTAACCCTAATCCTAACCCTAGCCCAGGCCACACCTAAAACCTAACCCTAGCCCTAGGACTAGCCGTAGCCCAAACCCTAACCCTAACCCTAGCCCTAACCCTAACCGTAACCCTAACCCTAATCCTAGCCCTAAATCTAACCCCAAACCCAACACCAACCCCAACTCCAACCATATACCTAACCCTAACCCTAGACCTAGCCCTAGCCCTATACCTAGGCCTAGCCCTAAGCCTGACCCTTAACCTAGCCCTAACCCTAACCCTAACCCTAACCCTAGCCCTAGCCCTAACCCTAACCCCAACCCTATCCCAACATTAACCCTAAACCTAGCCCTAGATATAACCCTAACACTAACCCTAACCCTAGCCCTAGACCTAATCCTAAGCCGAACCCTAGTCTAAGCCCTAGACTTAACCCAAAACTAACCCTAGAACTATACCTAACCTTAACACTAAAACTAGCCCTAACCCTAACCCTCACCCTAAACTTAGCTCTGGCCCTAACCCTAGCCTTAACCCTAACCCTAGCCTTAACCCTAACCCTAGCCTTAACCCTAACCCTAGCCTTAACACTAACCCTAGCACTAACCTTAAAAATAACCCTAACACTAGCCCTAGCCCTAGCCCTAACCCTATCCCTAAACGTAACCCCAGACCTAGCCCTAACACAAACCCCAACACTAGCCCTAGCATTAAACCAAACCCTACACCTAGCCCTAATCCTAACACTAGCCCTAGCCCTAGCCCTAACCCTAGCCTTAGCCCTAGACCTAACACTAAACCTAATCCTAGCCATAACCCTAACACTGACCCTAACCCTAGCCCTAATCCTAAGCCTAGCCCTAGCCCTAGCCCTAGCCAAAACCTAACCATAACCCTAACCATAAAATTAACCCTAGCCCTAGCCCTAGCCCTAGACCTAACCATAACAATAACCCTAACCCTAGCCCTAACCCTAAGCCTAGCCCTAAACCTAACTCTAGCAGTAACCATAACAATAATCCTAACCCTAGCCCTAGCCCTAGCCCTAACCCTAACCCTAAACATAACTGTAGTCCTAGCCCCATCTCTAACACCAACACTAGTCCTAAACCTATCCTAACCCGAGCCCTAGCCCTAACCCTAACACTAGCTCTAGAACTAACCCTAACCCTAGCCCTAGCCTTAATCCTAACGCTAACCTAAGCCGTAGCCATAGACCTAACCCTAACCATAATCCTAGCCCTAACACAACCCTGACCCTAACACTATCCCTAGCCCTAGTCCTAGACCTAAACCTAACCCTAACCCTAACCCTAAACCTAGCCCTAGCCCTAGCCCTAACCTTAAAATAACCCTAACCCTAGCCCTAGCCCTAACCCTAACCCCAATCAAAGCCCTAACCCTAACCCTAACCCTAGCCCTAGACCTAATCCTAACCCTAAGCCTAGCCGTAACCCTAGCCTTAGCACTAGTCCTAGCCCTAAACCTAAACCTAACCCTAGTCCTAACCCTAACCCTAACACTAAGCCTATCCCTAACCCTAAACCTAGCACTAGCCAAGGAACTAACCCTAACCCTAACCCTAGACCTAACCCTATCCCTAGCCCTAACCCTAACCCTGACCCTAACCCTAGCCCTAATCCTAAACCTAGCCCTAGCCCTAGCCATAAACCTAACCCTAACCCTAACCCTAACCGTAGCCCTAGACCTAGCCCTAGCCCTGATCATAACAGTAACCCTAACCCTAGCCCTAGCCCTAGCCCTAACCCTAACCCTAGCACTAACCCTAACCCTAGCACTAACCCTAACAATAACCCTAACACTAGACGTAACCCTAGCCTTAAACTAACCCTAACACTAAACCTAACACTAGCCGTAGCCCTAACCCTGACCACAATGCTAGCCCTAACCCTATCTGTAACCCTAGCACTAACCCTAACCCTAAACCCTACCCCTAGCCCTAACCCTAACCCTAACATTAACCCTAGCCCTAATCCTAGCCCAAACCCTAACCCTAGCCCTAAACCTAACACTAGCCCTAGCCTTAGCCCTAGCCCTAAACCTAACCCTAACCCTAACCCTAAACCTAACCTAGCCCTAGCCCTAGCCCTAGACCTAACCATAACAATAAGCCTAACTCTAGCCATTGCCCTAACCCTAACCAAAATCCTAGCCCTAACCCTAACACTAACCCTAGCCCTAGCCCTAAACCTAACCCTAATCCTAGACGTAGCCCTAGTATTAAACCTAACCCTAACACTATCCCTAACACTAGCCCTTACCCTAACCCTAGCCCTAGCCCTAGACCTAACCCTAACCCTAACCTTAGCACTAACCCTAAAGATAACCCTAATACTAGCCCTAACCCTAAACCCAACCATATACCTATGCCTAACCCTAACCCTAGCCCTAGCCCTAGCCCTAGCCCTAGCCCTAGCCCTAACCCTAAACCTAGCCTTAGCCCTCGCTCTCCCCTAACCCTAACCCTAGCCCTAGGACTAGCCGTAGCCAAAACAATAACCCTAACCCTAGCCCTAACCCTAATTCTAACCATAACCCTATCCCTAAGCCTATACGTAACTCTATCCAGAAACCGAAGCCCAACCCCAACCCCAACCCCAACCATAAACCTAATCCTAACCCTAACCCTAGCCCTAGCCCTAGACATAGCCCTAGCCTAAGCCTGACCCTTATCCTAGTCGTAAATCTAACCCTATCCCTAGCCCTAGCCCTAACGCTAAACCCAACCCTATCCCTTACACTAACCCTAACCGGAGTCCTATCCCTAACCCTAACCCTAACTCTAGACCTAGCCCTAATCCTAAACCTAACCCTAGCCCTAGCCTTAGACCTAACCCTAAACCTAACCCTAGCCCTAAACCTAACCCTAACACTAAACATAGCCGTAACCCTGAACCTAGCCCTAGCCCAAGAACTAACCCTAACCCTAAACCTAGCCCTAAACCTAACCATAGCCCTAACCGTAACCCTAACCCTAACCCTAACCCCAGACCTAGCCCTAATCCTAACCATAACCGTAGCCCTAGAATAGCCCTAACCCTAAACCTAATCCTAGCCCTAACCCTAGCCCTAGCCCTAGCCCTAAAGCTAACCCTAACCAAAAAACTAACCCTAACCCTAGCCCTAGCCATAACCCTAACCCTAACCCTAACCCCAGACCTAGCCCTAATCCTAACCCTGACCGTAGCCCTAGCCCTAGACCTAACCCTGACCCTAATCCTAGCCCTAACCTAGCCCTAGTCCTAACCCTAGCCCTAGCCCTGGCCCTAAAGCTAACCCTAACCCTAAACCTAACCCTAGCCCTAGCCCTAGCACTAGACCTAACCATAATCATAAGCCAAACTCGAGCCCTTGCCCTAAACCTAACGAAAATCCTAGCCCTAAACCTAACGCTTACCCTAGCCCTAGACCTGTCCCTAAACCTAACCCTAGCCCTAGCCCTAATACTAACCCTAACCCTAGCCCTAGATCTAGACCTAACCCTAACCCTAACCCTAGACCTAACCCTTGACCTAACCCTAACTCTAACCCTAACCCTAGCCCCTACCCTAACACTAGCTCTAGACCTAAACCACATCCTAACCTTAACCCTAGCCCTAACCATAACCCTGAACCTAGCCCTACCCCTTACCCTAACCCTAGCCCTAGCCCACACCCTATCACTAACCCTAGCCCTAGCCGTAACCCTAACATTAGCCCTAGCCCTACCCCTAACACTAACATTAGCCCTATCCCTAAACCTAAACCTAACCCTAGCCCAAACCCTAGACTTAAACCTAACCAAATCAAAACCCTAAGCTAAACCTAGCCCTAGCCCTAACACTAACCCTAACCCTAGCCCTAGCTCTAATCCTAGACCTAGCCCAAACCCTAGCCCTAATCCTAAGCCTAACCCTTGCCCTAACCCTAGCATTAACCCTAACCATAACCCTAATCATAACTCTAGCCCTAGCCCTATCCCTAGCCCTAGCCCTACCCTAACCCTAAACCTAATCCTAAACCTAGCCCTAGACCTAACCCTAAAGCTAACCCTAATCCTAGCCCTAACCCTAACCCTGACCCTAAACCTAGCCCTGAACCGAACCCTAGCCCTAGCCCTAGCCCTAGACCTAAATCTAACACTAACCCTAAACCTAAACCTAGCCCTAACCATAACAATAAACCTAACCCTAGCCCTAGCCCTAAACCTAACGCTAGCCCTAGCCCTAGCTCTAGCCCTAAACTTAACCCTAACCCTAAACCTAAACCTAGCCCTAGCCCTAGCCCTAGACCTAACCATAAAATAAGCCTAACTCTAGCCCTTGCCCTAACCCTAACCAAAATCCTAGCCCTAACCCTAACACTAAACGCTAAACCCAACCATATACCTATCCCTAACACTGACCCTAACCCTAGCTCTAGCCCTAGCCCTAAACCTCACCTTATCCCTCGCCCTCCCCTAACCCTAATCCTAGCCCTAGGACTAGCCGTAGACAAAACCCTAACCCTAACCCTAGCCCTAACCCTAATTCTAACCCTAACCCTATGCCTAAGCCTAGACGTAACTCTATCCGCAAACCCAAACACAACCCCAACCCCAACCATAAACCTAACCCTAAATCTAACCCTAACCCTAGACCTAGCCCTAGCCCTAGCCCTAGCCTAAGCCTGACCCTTATCCTAGTCATAACCCTAACCCTAACCCTAGCCCTAGCCCTAAACCTAACCCTAGCCCTAGCCCTAGCCCTAGACTTAAAGCTATCCCTAACCCTAATCCTAACGCCAGCTCTAGCCCTAAAATTAACCCTAACCGGACCACTAGCCCTAGCCCTAACCCTAACCCTAATCCTAGCGCTAACCCTAACCCTAGCCCTAGCCCTAGACCTAGCCCTAAAGCTAACCCTAACCCTAAACCAAACCCTAACCCTAACCCTAGACCTAGACCTAACCATAACCATAGCCAAACTCGAGACCTTGCCCTAAACCTAACCAAAATCCTAGCCCTAACCCTAACACTTACCCTAACCTAGACATATCCCTAACACTAACACTAGCCCTAGCCCTAATACTAACCCTAACCCTAGCCCTAGATCTAACCTAACCCTAACCCTAGCCCTAGAGCTAACCCTAACCCTAACCCTAACCCCAGAGCTAGCCCTAATCATAACCCTAACCGTAGCCCTAGCCCTAGACCTAACCCTAACCCTAATCCTAACCCTAACCCTAGCCCTAGCCCTAGCCCTAGACCTAACCCTAGCACTAACCCAACAATAAACCTAAAACTAGCCCTAGCACTAGCCCTAGACCTAACACTAACCCAAATCATAGCCCTAACCCTAACCCTGACCCTAACCCTAGCCGTGATCCTAACCCTAGCCCTATCCCTATCCCTAACACTAACAATAGACCTAACCCTAACCCTAGCACTAACCCTAACAATAACCCTAACACTAGACCTAGCCCCAGCGTAAACCCTAACCCTAACCCTAACACTAACCCTAGCCCTAGCCCTAACCCTAACCCCAACACTGGCCCTTACCCTATCCCAAACCCTAGTCCTAGCCCTAACGCTAACGCTAACCCTATCCCTAGCCCTAGCCCTAGACCTAATCCAAACCCTAATCCTAGCCCTAGTCCTAACCCTAACCCTAACCCTAACCCTAACCCTAACCCTAACCCTAACCCTAACAATATCCCTAGCCCTATTCGTAAATCTAACCCTAGCCCTAGACCTAATCCAAACCCTAATCCTAACCCTAGTCCTAACCCTAACCCTAACACTAATCCTAACCCTAACCCTAAACCTAGCCCTAGCCCTAGCCCTAGCCCTAGCCCTAGACCCAACCCTAACCCTAGTCCTAGCCCTAACCCTAAAAGTAACCCTAACCCTAACCCTAGCCCTAACCTAACCATAACTCTAACCCTAACCCTAGACCTAGCCCTAACCCTAAACCTAGGCCTAGCCCTAGCCCTAGCCCTAACCCCAAACCTAACCCTTAACCTAACCGTAACCCTAGCCCTAGTCCTAGAACTAACTCTAACCATAACCATAGCCCTAACCCTAACCCTAGCCCATATCCTAACCCTAGCCCATACCCTAACCCTAGCCCTAACCATAAACCTAGCCGTAACACTAACCCTAACCCAAACACTAAACTAACTATAGCCCTAAATCTAACCCTAGCCCCTACCCCCTAAACCTAACCCTAACCCTAACCCTAGCCCTAGCCCTAGTCCTAACCATAACCCTGGCCCTAGCTGTAAACCTAACCCTAACCCTAGACCTAGCCCTAACTGCAAACCTATTCCTAGACTAAGCCCTAACCCTAATCTTAACACTTACCCTAGCCCTAATCCTAAACCTAAAGCTAGCCCTAGACATAGACCTAATGCTAACACTAACCCTAGCGCCTAAACCTAACCCTAGACCTAACCCTAACCCCAACACCAGCCCTAACCCTATACCTATCCCTAGCCCTAGCCCTAATCCTAACCCTAACCATAGCATAGCCCTAGACCTAACCCTAACCTAATCCTAGCCCTAACCCTAACACTAACACTAGCCCTAGCACTAACCCTAACTCTAAACCTAGCCCTAACCCTAGCCCTATGCGTAACCCTAAACCTAACCCTAGCCCTAACACTAACCCTAGCCCTAGCACTAGCCCTAATCCTAACCCTAGCCCTAAGCCTAACCATAACCCTAGCCCTAACCCTATCCCTAACCCTAAACCTAGCCCTAACCATAAACCTAGCCGTAACACTAACCCTAACCCAAACACTAAATCTAACTATAGCCCTAAATCTAACCCTAGCCCCTACCCCCTAAACCTAAACCTAACCCTATCCATAGCCCTAACCCTAACCCCAACCATAACCCTGGCCCTAGCTGTAAACCTAACCCTAACCCTAGACCTAGCCCTAACTGCAACCCTATTCCTAGACAAAGCCCTAACACTAATCCTAACACTTACCCTAGCCCTAATCCTAAACCTAAAGCTAGCGCTAGACATAGACCTAATGCTAACACTAACCCTAGCACCTAAACCTATCCCTAGCCCTAACCCTAACCCCAACACCAGTCCTAACCCTATACCTATCCCTAGCCCTAGCCCTAATCCTAACCCTAAACATAGCACTAGCCCTAGACCTAACCCTTACCTAATCCTAGCCCTAACCCTAACCCTAACCCTAACCCTAACCCTAAAACTAGCCCTAAACTTAATCCCAATCCTAGACCTAACCCTAATCCTAACACTAGCCCTATCACTAACCCTAACCCTAACCCTAGCCCTAGCCCTAACCCTAGCTCTAGCCCTAGCCCTAATCCTAACCCTAGCCCTAAGTCTAACCATAACCCTAGCCCTAACCCTATCCCTCACCCTAACCCTAGCCCTAGGCCTGACCATAACACCAACACTAGCCCTAACCTTAGCCCTAACCCTAGCCCTAGCCCTAGCCCAACATTAGCCCAAGCCCTAACCCTAACCCTAACACTAGCCCTAGCCGTAATTCTAACCCTAACCCTAGCACGAGGCCTAGACTTAAACCTAACCCTAACCCTAAGCCTAGACCTAACCCTAACCCTAGCCCTAGCCCTAGCCATAGACCTAACCCTAACCCTAAACCTAGCCCTAGCCCTAGCCCTAAACATAACCCTAACCCTAACGCTAGCCCTAGCCCTAGCCCTAGCCCTAGAACCAACCCTAACCCTAGCCCTAGCACTGGACCTAAATCTAACCCTAAACCTAGCCCTAGCCCTAGCCCTAGCCCTAACCCTTACCCTAACACTAGACCAAGCCCTAATCCTAACCCTAACCCTAGCACGAGCCCTACACTTAACCTAAACCCTAACCCTAACCCTAACCCTAACACTAACCCTAGCCCTAGCCCTAACCCTAACCCCAACACTAGCCCTTACCCTATTCCAAACCCTGGTCCTAGCCCTAACCCTAACCCTATCCCTAGCCCTAATCGTAAACCTAACCCTAGCCCTAGCCCTAGACCTAAACGAAACCCTAATCCTAGCCCTAGCCCTAACCCTAACCCTAACACTAATCCTAAGCCTAACACTAAACCTAGCCCTAGCCCTAGCCCTAGCCCTAGCCCTAGCCCTAGCCCTAATCCTAACCCTAACCCTAACCCTAGCCCGAGCCCTAGCCCTAATCCTAGCCCTAACCATAACAATAAGCCTAACTCTAGCCCTAGCCCTCACCCTAACCAAAATCCTAGCCCTAACCCTCCCACTAACCCTATCCCTACTCCTAACCCTAACACTAGCCCTATTCCTAGACCTAATGCTAACCCTAAACCTAGCCCTAGCCCTAGCCCTAGCCCTAAACCTAACCCTAACCCTAACCCTAGCCCTAGCCCTAGCGATAGCCCTAGACCCAACCCTAACCCTAGTCCTAGCCCTAACCCTAAAAGTAACCCTAACCCTAACCCTAGCCCTAACCTAACCATAACTCTAACCCTAACCCTAGACCTAGCCCTAAACCTAAACCTAGGCCTAGCCCTAGCCCTAACCCCAAACCTAACACTTAACCTAACCGTAACCCTAGCCCTAGTCCTAGAACTAACTCTAACCATAACCATAGCCCTAACCCTAACCCTAGCCCATATCCTAACCCTAGCCCATACCCTAATCCTAGGCCTAACCATAAACCTAGCCATAACACTAACCCTAACCCAAACACTAAATCTAACTATAGCCCTAAATCTAACCCTAGCCCCTACCCCCTAAACC
>CM027386.1:78105275-78120595 GCA_015711505.1 Sylvilagus bachmani | reverse complement strand
AGCCATAACAAACACTGATTCATGGAATAATAGTATCCAAAACTAGGAGTGCCAGGTTGGCATTTGAAACCTATCAGAAGAGGGTGCTAAATGATGCAGGGTGTTTTGAAAACAACACTTCCAAAATGTGTTCCTTAGTAACCAGGTATTATTACACATTCTTATAGGAGCCAAACTCTGATTGGCCTTTACATTGTCTGGGGATACAGAAAGGGCTATGTTTTGACCACATATTTATATCTGTTAAATGCTTTTGAATCACCTGTACAGTAGCATGGGTGCATGGTGTGAGATCTGAAAATCTCCCAAAGAGAATTCAGATAGATCTGTCAAATGCCTGAAATTAGGCTAGGGCTAGGGCTAGGCCAGGGCTAGGGCTAGAGTTAGGGTTAGGGTTAGGGTTAGGGTTAGGGTTAGGGTTAGGATTAGGGTTGGGGTTGGGGCTAGGGTTAGGTTTAGGTTTATGGCTAGGGCTAGGGTTAGGGTTAGGGTTAGGGTTAGGGTTAGATCTAGGGATAGGGTTACGGCCATGGTTAGGGTTAGGTTTAGGTCTAGGGTTAGGGCTAGGGCTAGGGTTAGGGTTATGGCTAGGGTTGGGGTTAGGGCTAGGTTTAGGGATAGGGTTAGGTTTAGGTTTAGGGTTAGGGCTAGGGTTAGGGTTAGGGTTATGTTTGGGTTTGGGTTTGGGGTTTGGTTTGGGGTTAGTGTTAGGGCTATGGCTAGGGTTAGGGTTAGTGTTAGGTCTATGGTTAGGGTTAGGGTTAGGGTTTGGGCTAGGGCTAGGTCTAGGACTATTGTTAGTGTTAGGTTTTGGCCTAGGGCTTGGGTTAGATCTGGGCTAGGGCTAGGGCTAGGGTTCGGGATTGGGCTAGGGCTAGGGTTAGGGTTAGGGTTAGGTTTATGGCTAGGGCTAGGTTTAGGGTTAGGGTTAATGTTATGGCTGGGGCTAGGGTTAGGTGTATTGTGTGGGTTAAGGTTAGGACTAGGGTTAGAGTTAGGGTTGGGGTTGGGGTTGAGCTTGGGGTGGGGTTAGGGTTACAGTTAGGGTTGGGGTTAGGGTTAGGGCTAGGGAGAGTGTTAGGGTTAGGGTTAGGTCTAGGGCTAGGGCTAGGGTTAGGATTAGGGTTAGGGTAGGTCTAGGGCTAGGTTTTTGTTTAGGTTTAGGGCTAGGCCTAGGATTAGGACTAGTGCTAGGGCTAGGGCTAGTTCTAGGGCTAGGGTTAGGTTTAGGATTATGGCTAGAGCTGGGTCTGAGGCTAGGGTTAGGATTCGGGTCAGGTTTAGGGCTAGGGCTAAGGTTAGGTTTAGGAATACGGGAAGGGCTAGGGCTAGGGCTAGGGTTAGGATTAGGGTTAGGGCTAGGGCTAGGGTTAGGGTTAGATCTAGGTCTAGGGCGAGGGTTAGGGTTAATATTAGGGCTATGGCTAGGGTTAGGGTTAGGGTTAGGACAAGTGCTAGGTTTAGGGTTAGGGTTAGGTTTAGGGTTTGGTTTGTGGTTAGGTTTAGGGCCTAGGGCTAGGGTTAGGGTTAGGTTTAGGTCTAGGGCTAGGGCTAGGGCTAGTCTTAGTGTTAGGGCTAGGGTTAGGGTTAGGGTTAGGTCTAGGGCTAGGGCTAATGTTAGGTTTAGGGCTAGATTTAGGGCTAGGGTTAGGGCTAGGTCTAGGGTTAGTATTAGGTCTAGGGCTAGGGCTAGGGCTAGGGTTAGGATTAGGATTAGGGCTAGGGCTAGGTCTAGGTTTAGGGTTAGGTTTAGGGCTAGAGCTAGGGTCAGGTTTAGGGCTAGGGTTGGGGGTTTTGGTGAAGTCTATGTCTAGGATTAGGGTTATTGTAGTGTTAGGACTGGGGTAGTGCTAGAGTTAGGGTGACGGTTAGGGTTAGGGCTAGGGTTAGGGTTAGGCTTAGGCCTCGGGCTAGTTTTAGGGCTAGGATTAGGTTTAGGGCTAGGTCTAGGGCTAGGGCTAGTCTTAGGGTTAGACTAGTGTTAGGGTTAGGGTTAGGGTTAGGGCTAGGGCTAGGGCTAGATTTAGGGTTAGATTTAGGGCTAGGCCTAGTACTAGTGTTAGGGTTAGGGTTATGGCTAGGGCTAGGGTTAGGGTTAGGGTTATGGTTAGGGTTAGGGCTAGGGCTATGGCTATGGTTAGGGTTAGGTTTAGAGCTATGGCTATGGCTAGGGCTAGGGATAGGCTTAGGTTTAGGGTTAGGGTTATGGCTAGAGCTAGGTCTCGGTCTAGGTTAGGGTTAGGCTTAGCTTTAGGGCAAGGACTAAGGTTAGGTTTAGGGTTACGGCAAGGGCTAAGGCTAGGGCTAGAGTTAGTATTAGGTTTAGGAATAGGGCTAGGGTTAGGTTTAGGTCTAGGTCTAGGGCTAGGGTTAGAGTTAGTATTAGGACTAGGGCTAGGGTTAGGGTTACAGTTAGGACTAGAGCTAGGTTTAGGGTTAGGCTTGGTGCTAAGGCTAGGGCTAGGGCTAGGGTTATGGTTAGGGTTAGGGCTAGGTCTAGGACTAGTGCTAGGGTTAGTCTTAGGGTTAGGGGCAGGGTTAGTGTTAGGGTTAGGTCTAAGGCTAGGGCTAGGGTTAGGGTTAGGGCTAGGTTTAGGGCTAGGGTTAGGGCTAGGGTTAGGGTTATTGCTAGTTCTAGGGCGAATGCTAGGTATAGGGTTAGTGTTAGGATTAGAACTAGGGCTAGGGTTAGGGTTAGGGTTAGGGATAGTGTTAGGGTTAGGGCTGGGATTAGGGTTAGGGCTAGGGTTGGGGTTAGGGTGAGGGCTCGGGCTAGGGTTAGGGTTATTGTAGTGTGTGGGCTAGGGCTAGTGCTAGGGTTAGGACTAAGGATAGGGTTAGGGTTAGGGTTAGGGTTAGGGATAGGGTAAGGGTTAGGGTTATGTTTGGGTTTGTGGTTGGGGTTTGGGTTGGGGTTAGTGTTAGGGCTAGGGCTAGTATTATGGTTAGGGTTAGCATTAGGTCTAGGGTTAGGGTTAGATTTGGGTTGTTCTAGGGCTAGGTTAGGGCTATGGGTATGGTTAGGTTTTGGGCTAGGACTAGGGTTAGGGCTAGGGCTAGGGTTAGGGTTAGGGTTATTGCTAGGGTTAGGGCTAGGCCTAGGGCTAGGGTTAGGGTTTGGGGTTGGGGTTGGGGTTAAGATTAGGTCTAGGGTTAGCCTTAGGGTTATGGCTAGGGCTAGGGCTGGGCTAGGTTTAAGGTTAGGCTTAGGGCTAAGGCTAGGGATATTGTTAGGGTTAGAGCTATGGCTAGGGCTATGGCTAAGGCTAGACTTAGGATTAGGGTTAGGGTTATGGCTAGAGCAACTGCTAGGGCTAGGCTTATGGTTAGGGTTAGTTTCAGGGTTACGGCTAGGGCCAGGGCTAAGGCTAGGTCTAGGTTTAAGCTTAGGGTTAGCGCTAGGGCTAGGGTTAGTGTTAGGTTTAGGGTTAGGTTTTAGGTTTTGGTTAGGGTTAGGGCTAGGGCCAGTGCTAGGGTGAGGGTGAGGGTTGGGTTAGGGCTAGGGTTAGGCTTAGGCTTAGGCTTAGGCTTAGGGCTATGGCTAGGGCTAGGGTTAGGTTAAGGTTACGGCTAGGGCTACGGCTAAGGCTAGGGCTAGGGTTAGGCTTAAGGTTAGGGTTAGGGCTAGGGTTATTGTTAGGGTTATGTTTGGGTTTGGGGTTGTGGTTTGGGTTGGGGTTAGTGTTAGCGCTAGGGTTAGGTTTAGGGTGAGGGTTAGGTCTAGGGTTAGGGTTAGGGTTAGGGTTTGGACTATGGCTAGGCCTAGGGCTATGGTTAGGATTAGGGTTTGGGCAAGTCTAGGTTTAGGGTTAGGGTCAAGTTTAGGTTTAGGTTTATGCTAGGGCTAGGTTTAGGGTTAGGTTTAGTGTTTGGGCTAGGACTAGGTTTAGGTATAGGGTGTGGGTTAAGTTTAGAACTAGGGTTAGGGTTAGGTTTGGGGTTGGGGTTGGGCTTGGGGTGGGGTTATGGTTATGCTTAGGGATGGGGTTAGGTTTAGGGCTTGGGCTAGGTTTAGGGTCAGGGATAGGTCTACAGCTAGGGCTAGGGTTAGGGTTAGAGTTAGGGTTTTGGTTAGGGCTAGGGCTAGGGCCAGTGCTAGGGCTAGGTTTAGGTTTAGGGTTATTGTTAGGGCTAGGGCTGGGCTAGGTCTAGGGTTAGGGTTAGGGTTAGGGTTAGGGTTAGGGTTAGCGCTAGGGTTAGGGCTATGGCTAGGGCTAGTGTTAGGGTTAGGGTTAGGGTTAGGGCTAGGGCCAGGGCCAGGGCTAGTGTTAGGGTTAGTGTTAGGGCTTGGGCCAGGGCTAGTGTTACTGTTAGGTTTAGCGCTAGGGTTAGGGCTAGGGCTAGGGTTAGGGTTAGGGTTAGGGCTAGGGCTAGGGCTAGTGCTAGGATTAGGGTTAGGTATGAGGCTATGGTTAGTGTTAGGTATACAGCTACATCTAGGTCTAGGGCTAGGGCTAGGGTTAGTTTTAGGGTTAGGGTTATGCCTAGAGCTTGGGCTCGGGCTAGTGTTAGGGTTAGGGTCAGGTTTAGTGCTAGGGCTAAGGTTAGGTTTAGGGTTACGGCAAGTGCTGGGCCTAGGGCTAGGGCTAGGCTTGGGCTAGGGCTAGGTTTAAGTTTAGATTTACTGCTAGGGCTAGGGCTAGGGCTATGGTTAGGGTTAGGGTTAGGGTTAGGTTTAGTGCTAGTGTTAGTGTTTAGGTTAGGGTTAGGGTTAGGGCTAGTGTTTGGTCTAGGGCTAGGGCTAGGGCTAGGGTTAGGGTTAGGGCGAGGGTTAAGGTTATGGTTAGGGCTATTGTTTGGGTTAGTGTTAGGGCTAGTGTTAGGGTTAGCGTAGGTCTATGGCTAGGGCTAGGGTTAGGGTTAGGATTAGAGCTAGGGCTAGTGATAGGGTTAGGGTTAGGGCTATGGCCAGGGGTAGGGTTAGGTTTAGGGCTAGGGTTGGGTTTAGGTTTAGGGTTAGGGTTAGTGTTAGGGTTAGGGCTAGGGCTAGGGCTAGGGTTAGGTTTAGGATTAGGATTCGGTTTAGGGTTAGGGCTAGGGTTAAGGCTTGGGCCAGGGGTAGGGCTAGGGTTAGGCTTAGGGTTAGGGCTAGGGCTATTGCTAGTGCTAGGTTTAGGGTTAGGGTTAGGTATAAGGCTATGTTTAGGGTTAGGTTTAGAGCTACATCTAGGGTTAGGGCTAGTGATAGCCTTAGGTTTAGGGTTAGGTTTATGGCTAGAGCCAGCGCTCGGGCTAGGGTCAGGGTTAGGGTCAGCTTTAGGGCTAGGGCTAAGGTTAGGTTTAGGCTTACGGCAAGGGCTAGGGCAAGGGCTAGGTCTAGGGTTAGGATTAGGGTTAGGGCTAGGGCAAGGGCTAGGTCTAGGGTTAGGATTAGGGTTAGGGCTAGGGCAAGGTTTAGGGTTAGGTCTAGGTCTAGGTCTAGGGTTAGGGTTAGTATTAGGGCTAGGACAAGGGTTAGGGTTAGGGTTAGGGCTAGCTCTAGGTTTATGGTTAGGGTTAGATTTAGGGTTAGGGTGGGGTTTAGGGTTAGGGCTAGGGCTAGGATTAGGTTTATTGTTAGGATTAGGGCTAGGTCCAGGGCTAGGGCTAGGGTTATGTTTAGGGTTAGGGCTAGGTTTAGGGTTAGGGTTAGTGCTAGTGTTAGGGCTAAGGCTAGGGCTAGGGCTAGGTTTAGGATTAGGTTTAGGGCAAGGTCTAGGGCTACGTCTAGTGCTAGTCCTAGGGTTAGGGCTAGGGTTAGGGTTAGGGTTAGATCTAGGGCTAGGGTTAGGGCTGGAGTTAGGGTTAAGTTTAGGTCTAGTGTTAGGGCTAGGGCTAGGGTTAGGGTTATGGCTAGGGTTGGGGTTAGGGCTAGGTTTAGTGCTAGGGTTTGGCTCAGGTTTAGGGTTAGGTCTAGGGTTAGGGTTAGGGTTATGTTTGTGTTTGGGTTTGGGGTTTGTTTTGGGGTTAGTGTTAGGGCTAGGGCTAGGGTTAGGGTTAGGTTTAGGTCTATGTTTAGGGTTAGGGTTAGGGTTAGGGTTTTTTGCTAGGGCTAGGTCTAGGACTATGGTTAGGGCTAGGTTTTTGGCTAGGGCTAGGTTTAGATTTAGGGCTAGGGCTAGGGCTAGGGTTCGGGATTGGGCTAGTGCTAGGGCTAGGACTAGGGTTAGTGTTAGGGTTAGGTTTAGTGCTAGTGTTAGTGTTTAGGTTAGGGTTAGGGTTAGGGCTAGGTTTAGGGTTAGGGTTTTGGCTAGGGTAGGCCGAGGGCTAGGGTTAGGTTTTGGTTTTGGGCTAGTTAGGGTTAAGATTAGAATAAGGGCTAGGGCTAGGGCTAGGTCTATGGTTAGGGTTGGGGTTAGAGTGTGGTTTAATGTTAGGGCTAGGGTTAGGTTGGAGTTGGGGTTGGTGTTGGGCTTGAAGTTGGGGTTAGGGTTATGATTAGGGTTGGGGTTAGGGCCGGGGCTAAGTCTAGGTCTAGGTTATGGTTAGGGTAAGGTTTAGGGCTAGCGCTAGGGTTAGGGATAGGATTAGGGTTAGAGCCAGGGCTAGAGCCAGGGCTAAAGCCAGGGCTAGGGTAGGATTAGGTTTAGGATTAGGGCTAGGCGTAGGGCTAGGGCTATTGCAAGTGTTAAGGTTACTGTAAGAGCTAGGGCTAGGATTAGAGTTTGGTTTTGGTCTAGGGCTACAGTTAGGATTCGGATTAGGGTTAGGGCTTTGGCTAGGGCTAGGGTTAGGGCTAGGGTTAGGGTTAGGGTTAGGGTTAGGGATAGGATTAGGGTTAGAGCCAGGGCTAGGGCTGGGGTTAGCGTTAGGGTTAGGGTTATGGCTAGGGCTAGAGCTAGGGTTAGGTTTATGGTTAGGTTTAGAGCTAGGTCTAGGTTTAGGGTTTAGTTTTGGGCTAGGGCTACGGTAGGATTAGGATTAGTGTTAGGGCTTTGGCTAGGGCTAAGGATAGGGATAAGGCTACGGTTAGGGTTACTGTTAGGGTTTGGCTAGGTCTATGGCTAGGTTTAGGGTTAGGGTTTGGGCTATCGCTAGAGTTAGGGTTAGCATTAGGGCTAACGCTAGGGCTAGGACTAGCGTTAGGGTGGGTGTTATGGTTAGGTCTAAGATTAGGGTTAGGTTTAGGGATAGGGCTACGGTTATGGTTAGGGTTAGGGTTAGGGCTAGGGCTAGGGTTAGGTTTAGGATTAGGGTACGGGCAAGGGTTAGGGTTAGGGCTAGAGTTAGGTTTAGTGTTAGGGTTAGGTTTAGGGTTAGGGCTAGGGTTAGGGTCAGGACAAGGGTTAGGGTACTGGCTAGGTTTAGGTTTATTGCTATGTTTAGGAATATGGATAGGTCTAGGGCTAGGGCTAGGTTTAGGGTTAGGGTTAGGTTTAGGTTTAGGGCTAGGGTCAGGGCTATGGCTAGTGTTAGGGTTAGGGTTAGCGTTAGTGCTAGGCTAGGGCTAGGGCTAGGTTTAGGGTGGGGGTTATGGTTAGGGCTATGATTAGCGTTAGGTTTAGGGCTAGGGCTAGGGTTATGGTTAGGGTTAGGGTTAGGGTAGGGCTAGGGTCAGGGCTAGGGCTAGGGTTTGTGTTAGGTTTAGCGTTAGTACTAGGGCTAGGGCTAGGTTTAGGGCTAGGGCTAGGGTTAGGGTTAGTGTTAGGTTTAGGGTTACGGCTAGGGCCAGGTCTAGGGCTATGTTTAGGTTTAGTGTTAGGGTAGGGTTAGGGCTAGGGCTAGGACTAGGGTTAGGGTTAGGGTTAGGGTTAGCGTTAGGGCTAGGGCTAGGGCCTGGGCTACTTCTAGGTTTTGGACTAGGGCTAATTTTAGGGATAGGGTTAGGGTTAGGGCCAGGGCTAAGGCTAGGCCTAGGGTAGGTTTAGGGTTATGATTAGGGCTAGGGCTATGGTTAGGGTTAGGGTAACGGATAGGACTTGTATTAAGGTTAGGGTTAGGGCGAGGATTGGGGTTAGGGTTAGGGCTAGGGCTTGGGTTAGGGTTATTGTTATGGTTATGGCTAGGGTTAGGGCTAGGGCTAGGGCTAGGGTTAGGTTAGGGTTTGGGATTAGGCTAGGGCTACGGTTAGGATTAGGATTAGGGTTAGAGATTGGCTAGGGCTAGGGCAATGGTTAGGGTTACTGTTTGGGTTTGGCTAGGTCTAGGGCTAGGGTTAGGGTTAGGGTTACGACTAGGGCTACGGCTAGGGCTAGGGCTAGGGCTAGGTTTAGGGTTAGGGTTAGGGCTAGGGTTAGGGTGAGGGTTATGCTTGGGTTGGGGATTGGGGTTAGGTTTAGGGTTAGGGCTAGGGCTATGGTTGCATTTAAATTTAGGGTTAGGGTTAGGGCTAGGGTTAGGGTTAGGGTTTTGGCTAGGGTTAGCGTTTGGTTTTGGGCTAGGGCTATGGTTAGCATTAGGATTAGGGTTAGGGAAAGGGCTAGGGCTAGGGCTAGTGCTAGGGCTAGGGCTAGTGCTAGGGCTAGGGCTAGGGTTAGGCTTAGGGTTAGGGCTACGGCTAGGGTTAGGGTTAGGGTTAGGGCTAGGTTTGGGGTTAGGGTTAGGGCTGGGACAAGGTATTGTGTTATTGTTAGGGTTAGGGCTTGGGCCAGGGCTAGTGTTACTGTTAGGTTTAGGGCTAGGGTTAGGGTCAGACTTAGGGCTAGTGCTAGGTCTAGCGCTAGGGCTAGGGTTAGGGTTAGGGTTAGGGTTAGGTGTAGTGTTAGTGTGAGGGTTATGGTTGGGTTTGGGGTTGGGGTTGGGGTTGGGGTTAGGGCTAGGGCTATGGTTAGGGTTAGGGTTATGGTTAGTGTTAGTGCTAGTGTTAGCATTAGTGTTTTGGCTAGGGCTAGGCCTAGGGCTGGGGTTAGGTTTTGGTTTAGGGCTAGGGCTAGGTTTAGGATTAGGATTAGGATTAGGGTTAGGGCTAGGACTAGGGCTAGGGCTAGGGCTAGGTCTAGGGCTAGTGTTAGGGTTAGGGTGTGCATTAATGTTAGGGCTAGCGTTTGGGTTGGATTTGGGGATGGGGTTGGGCTTGGGGTTGCGGTTAGGTTTATGGTTAGGGTTGGGTTTAGGGCTAGTGCTAGGACTAGGGTTACTATTAGGGTTTGGCTAGGTCTAGGGCTAGGGTTAGTGTTAGGGTTAGGGCTAGGGCTATGGCTAGGTTTAGGTTTACGGTTTGGGCTAGGGCTAGGCTTAGGTTTAGCATTACGGTTAGGGCTAGGGCTAGGGATATGGCTAGGTCCAAGGCTAGTGTTAGGGTTAGGCTTACGGCTAGGGCTAGGTTTAACACTAGGGCTAGGGCTAGGGTTAGGTTTGGGGTTAGGGCTAGGACTAGGACTAGGGCTAGGGTTAGGGTTAGGGCTAGGGTTAGGGTTAAGGTTAGGGTTAGGGCTATGATTAGGTTTAGGGTCAGGTCTAGGGCTAGGGCTAGGGCTAGGTTAGGGTTAGGATTAGGCCTAGGGCTAGGGTTAGGGTTAGGTTTAGGGCTAGGGTTAGGGTTGGGTTTAGGGCTAGGAGTAGGGTTAGGGATAGGTTTAGGGCTAGTGTATCGGGTTAGGGCTATGGCTAGGGCTAGGGTTAGGGTTAGGGTTAGGGTTAGGGTTAGGGCTAGGGCTAGGATTAGGGTTAGGTTGTGGGTTAATATTCGGGCTAGGGTTACTGTTGGACTTGGGGTTGGGGTTGGGTTTGGGGTTGCGTTTAGGGTTATGGTTAGGGTTGGGGATAGGGCTAGTGCTAGGGCTAGGGTAGGGTTAGGGTTAGGACAAGAGCTAGATTTAGGGTTACTGTTAGGATTTGGCTTGGTCTAGGGCTAGAGTTAGGGTAAGGGTTAGGGTTAGGGTTAGGGTTTTGGTTAGGGCCAGGGCTAGGTTTAGGGATAGGTTTAGGTTTAGGGCTACGCTAATTTTAGGGATAGGTTTAGGGTTAGGACCTTGGCTAAGGCTAGGGCTACATTAGGGTTAGGGTTAGGATTAGGGTAGTGTTAGGGCTAGGGCTAGGGTTAGGGTTAGGGTTAGAGCTAGGGCTAGGTTTTTGGTTTTGGGCTAGGACTACTGTTAGGATTAGTATTAGGGTTAGCGCTTTTGCTAGGGCTAGGAATAGGGCTAGGGCTAATTTTAGGGTTAGGGTTTGGGTTAGGGCTAGGGCTAGGGCTAGGGCTAGGGTTAGGGTTAGGGTTAGGGCTAGGGCTAGGGCTAGGGCTAGGGCTAGGGTTAGGATTAGTGTTTGTGCTTGGGCTATTGTTAGGTTTAGCATTAGGTTTAGGTTTAGCGCTAGGGCTAGGTCTAGGTCCAAGGCTAGTGTTAGGGTTAGGGTTAGTGCTAGGGCTTGTTTTAACTCTAGGGCTAGGGCTAGGGTTAGGGTTGCGGTTAGGGCTAGGGCTTGGGCTAGGGTCAGGGTTAGGGCTAAGGTTAGTGTATGGGGTTAGGGTTAGGGCTTGGGCTAGGTTTAGGTTTAGGGTTAGGGCTAGGGCTAGGGCTAGGGCTAGTATTAGGGTTATTGTTAGGGTTAGTGCTAGGGTTAGGGTTAGGGCTAAGGTTAGGGTTAGGTTTAGGGTTAGGGCTAGGGCTAGGGCTAGGGCTAGTATTAGGGTTATTGTTAGGGTTAGTGCTAGGGTTAGGTTCAGGGCTAGGGTTAGGGTTAGGGCTAGGGCTAGGGTTAGGGTGAGTGTTAGCGATAGGGTTGGGGTTAGGGTTAGGGCTATGGCTTGGGCTAGGGTTAGGTAGGGTTGGGGCTAGGTTAAGGGTCAGGCTTAGGGCTAGGGCTAGGGCTAGGGCTAGGGTTAGGGTGAGTGTTAGGGATAGGGTTTGGGTTAGGGTAAGGGCTAGGTCTAGGGCTAGGGTTAGGTTTAGGGTTAGGGCTAGGTTAAGGGTCAGGCTTAGTGCTAGGGCTAGTGCTAGGGCTAGGGTTAGGGCTAGGTTTAGGGTTCGGTTTAGGGTTAGTTTTATGGTTGGGTTTGTGGTTGGGGTTGGGTTTGGGGTTAATGTTATATCTAGCCTTAGGGTGAGTGTTAGGGTTAGGGTTAGGACTAGGGTTAGGGTTAGGGTTTGGGCTAAAGCTAGTCCTAGGGCTAGGGTTAGGGTTAGGGTTTGGGCTATGCCTATGGCTAGGGATAGGGTTAGGCTTAGGCTTAGAGCTAGGGCTAGGGCTATGGTTAGGGTTAGGTTTATGGTTAGTGTTAGGGCTAGGGTTTGGGTTAGAGTTTTGGCTAGGTCTAGACCTAGGGCTAGGGTTAGGGTTTGGTTTTGGGCTAGGGCTAGGTTTAGGATTAGCATTAGGGTTAGGGCTAGGGCTTGTGCTAGGGCTAGGGCTAGGGCTAGGGCTACGGTTAGGGTTACGGTGTGAATTAATATTAGGGCTAGCGTTAGGGTTGGAGATGCGTTTGGGGTTGGGCTTGTGGTTGGGGTTAGGTTTATTGTTAGGGTTGGGGTTAGGGGTAGTGCTAGGACTAAGGTTACTGTTAGGGTTTGGCTAGGTCTAATGCTTGGTTTAGGGTTATTGTTAGTGCTAGGGCTAGGGCTAGGGCTAGAGCTAGGGTTAGGGTAGGGTTAGGGCTAGGGCTAGGCTTAGGGTTAGCATTAGGTTTAGGGCTAGGGCTAGGGCTAGGGCTTGGTCTAAGGCTAGTGTTAGGGTTAGGATTAGGGCTAGGGCTAGAGCTAGGTTCAACGCCAGGGCTAGGGCTAGTGTTAGGGTTGAGGTTAGGGCTAGGGCTAGGGCTAGGGTTAGGGTTAGGTCTAGGGTTAGGGTTAGGTTTAGGGTTATTGCTAACGTTTGGGTTATGGTTAGGTCTAGGGCTAGGGCTAGGGTTAGGTTTAGGATTAGGGCTAGGGCTACGGCTAGGGCTATGTTTAGGATTAGGGTATGGGCTAAGGTTAGGGTTAGGGCTATGTTTAGGTTTTGGGTTAGGGCTAGGGCTAGGGCTAGGCCTAGGTTTAGAGTTAGGGCTAGGGTTAGTGTACAGGCTAATGTTGTGGTTAGGGCTATGTTTAGGTTTAGGGTTAGGGCTAGGGCTAGGGCTAGGCCTAGGTTTAAGGTTAGGGTTTGGGCTTTGGCTAGGGTTAGGGTTAGGTCTAGGGCTAGGGCTCGGATTAGGTTTAGTTTTAGGGTTAGGGCAAGCCTTAGGGTTAGGTTTAGGGCTAGGGCCAGAGTTAGGGTTAGGGTTAGGGATAGGGCTAGGGTTAGGGATAGGGTTAGGGCTAGTGTATTGGATTAAGGTTAGCTCTCGGGCTATGGTTAGGTTTAGGGTTAGTTTTAGGGCTACAGCTAGGGCTATGGCTAGGGTTAGTTTTAGGGTGTGGGTTAATGTTAGGGCTAGGGTTAGGGTTGGACTTGGGGTTGGGTTGGGTTTGGGGTTGGGGTTAGGTTTATGGTTAGGGTTGGGGTTAGGTCTAGTGCTAGGGCTAAGGTTAAGGTTAGGGTTAGCGTTAGGGCTAGGGCTAGGTTAGGGTTAGGTTTGGGGCTAGGGCTAATTTTAGGGATACTGTTAGGGTTAGGCCCAGGGCTAAGGCTTGGGCTAGGGTAGGGACAGGGTTAGGATTAGGGCTAGGGCTAGGGCTAGGGCTAGGGCTAGGGCTAGGGCTAGGACTAGGGCTAGGGTTAGGGTTACTGTTAGGGTTTGGCTGGGTCTAGGGCTAGGGTTAGGGTTAGGGTTAGAGCTAGGGCTAGGATTAGGGCTAGGGCTAGTGCTAGGGCTAGGGTCAGGGTTAAGGTTTGGGCTAGGGCTAGTGTTAGGGTTAGCATTAGGGTTAGGGCTAGGTCTAGGCCTAGGGCTAGGTCTAAGGCTAGTGTTAGGTTTAGGTTTAGGGCTAAGTATAGGTTTAAGGCTAGGGCTAGGGCTAGGGTTAGGGTTGGGGTTAGGGCTAGGGCTAGTATTAGGGTTATGTTTAGGGCTAGGGCTATGGTTATGGTTAGGGTTACGGTTAGGCCTAGGGCTAGGGGTAGGTTTCGGATTAGGTTACGGGCTAGGGTTAGGGTTAGGGCTAGAGTTAGGTTTAGTGTTAGGGTTAGGCTTAGGGTTAGGGTTAGGTTTAGGGCTAGGGCTAGGGTACAGGCTAGGGTTCGGATTAGGGCTATGTTTAGGGTTAGGGTTAGGGCTAGGGCTAGGGCTAGGCCTAGGTTTAGGGTTAGGGCTAGGGCTAGGGTTATGGTTAGAGTTATGGTTATGATTAGGACTAGGGTTAGGGTTAGGTTTATGGTTAGGGTTAGGGTTAGGGCTAGGGTTAGGGTTAGGTTCGGGGCTAGGGCTAGGTTTAGGTTTAAGTCTCGGGTTAGTGTGAGGGTTAGGGATAGGGCTAGGGTTACGTTTAGGGTTAGGGTTAGGGCTAGGTCTAGGGCTAGGTTTAGGGCTAGGGTTAGGGTTAGGGTTAGTTCTAGGGCTACGGCCAGGGTTAGGGTTAGGGTTAGGGTTAGGGTTAGTGTTAGGGTTAGGGTTAGGGCTAGGGTTAGGTTTAGGTTAGGTCTAGGGTTAGAGCTAGGGTTAGGGTTAGGATTAGGGCTAGGGCTAGAGCTAGGGTTAGGGTTAGGGTTAGGGGTAGGTCTAGGGTTATGGTTAGTGTTAGGGTTAGGGTTTGGGCTAGGGTTAGTGTCAGCCTTAGGGCTAGTGCCAGGTCTAGGGCTAGGGCTAGGGCTAGGGTTAGTGTTTGGTTTTGGGCTAGGGCTAGGTTGAGGATTAGGTTTAGGGTTAGGGCTAGAGCTAGGGTGACGGTTAGTGTTAGGGTTAGGGTTAGGGCTAGTGTTAGGGTCAGGCTTACGGCTATGGCTCGGTCTAGGGCTAGGTCTAGGGTTAGGGTTAGTTTTTGGGCAAGGTTTAGGTTGAGGGTTATTGTTGGGTTTGGGGTTGCGTTTGGGGTTGGTGTTAGGGCTAGGTTTATCGTTAGGGTTAGGGTTAGGGCTAGGGCTAGGCTTAGGGTTAGGGCTAGAGTTAGGTTTAGGGTTACGGTTAGGGTTAGGTTTAGGGTTAGGGCTAGGTTTAGGGTTAGGGCTAGGGTTAGAGTACGGGCTAGGGTTAGGGTTAGGTTTAGGTCTAGGGCTAGGTCTAGGTTTAGGGTTAGTGTTAGGTTTAGGCTTAGGGCTAGGGCTAGGGCTAGGCCTAGGTTTAGGTTAGGTCTAGGGCTAGGGCTAGGTTTAGGGTTAGAGTTATGGTTAGGATTATGGTTAGGGTTAGAGTTAGGGTTAGGTCTAGGGCTTGGGCTAGTTTTAGGGTTAGGGCTAGTGTTAGGGTTAGGGTTAGGGATAGGGCTAGCGTTAGGGTTAGGGTTAGGGTACCAGCTAGGGTTAGGTTTTGGGCTAGAGTTCGGTTTAGGTTTAGGGTTAGGGTTAGGGTTAGGGCTAGGGTTAGGGTACGGGCTAGGGATAGGGTTAGAGTTTGGTTTAGGGTTAAGTCTAGGGCTAGGGCTAGGTTTACGGTTAGGGCTAGGCTTAGGGTTATGGTTAGGGCTAGGACTAGGGTTAGGGTTAGGGTTCGGGTTCGGGTTAGGGTTAGGGTTAGGGTTAGGGTTCGGGTTAGGTCTAGGACTCGGTCTAGTTTTAGGGTTATGATTAGGCCTTGGGCTAGCGTTAGGGTTAGGTTTATGACTAGGGCTAGGATTAGGTGTAGGGTTAGGACTAGCGTTAGGGTTAGCTTTAGGGTTAGGGCTATGGTTAGGTTTAGGGTTAGGATGAGGATTGGGCCTAGGTTTAGGGCTAGGGCTAGGGTTACGGTTATTGTTATGGTTAGGGCTAGGGCTAGGGCTAGGGTTAGTTTTAGGTTTGGGGCTAGGGCCAGGTTTAGGGCTACGTTCAGAGTTAGGGCTTGGGTTTGATTTAGTTTAGGTCTAAGTCTAGGGCTAGGTTTAGGGTTAGGAATAGTGCTAGGGTTAGGGCTAGGGTTAGGGTTTTGGTTAGGGCTAGGGCTAGGGTTAGGGTTAGGGTTAGGGCTAGGGCTAGGGTTACGGTTTGTGTTAGGGTTAGGGTTAGGGTTAGGTTCAGGTTTAGGGCTAGGGCTAGGTCTAGCTCTATGGCTAGGATTAGGGTTAGGGTTAGGGCTAGGGTTAGGGTGAGGTTTATGGTTGGGTTTTGGGTTGGCTTTGGTTGGGGTTAGGGCTAGGGCTAGTGTTAGGTTTAGGTTTAGGGCTAGGGCTATGGTTATGGTTAGGGTTAGGGTTAGGGCTAGGGCTAGGGGTATGTTTCGATTAGGTTACGGGCTAGGGTTAGGGTTAGGGCTAGAGTTAGGTTTAGTGTTAGGGTTAGGCTTAGGGTTAGGGTTAGGTTTAGGGCTAGGGCTAGGGTACAGGCTAGGGATCGGATTAGGGCTATGTTTAGGGTTAGGGTTAACGCTAGGGCTAGGGCTAGGCCTAGGTTTAGGGTTAGGGCTAGGGCTAGGGTTA
>CM027386.1:78086021-78096631 GCA_015711505.1 Sylvilagus bachmani | reverse complement strand
AGGGCTAGGCCTAGGACTAGGGTTAGTGTTATGGTCATGGCTAGGGCTAGGGTTATGGTTAGGGTTGGGGTTTTGCTTTGGGTTTGGGTTTGGGGTTGGGGTTGGGCTTAGGGTTAGGGTTAGGGTTAGGTTTAGGGCTAGGTCTAGAGCTAGGGTTAGGGTTAGGTTAGGTCTAGGGTCAGAGTACGGGTTAGGGTTAGGGTTAGGTCTATGATTAGGTTTAGGCTTAGGGCTAGGGTTAGGGTTAGGGTGAGGGTTAGTGCTACAGCTAGGTTTAGGGTTCGAGTTAGGTTTAAGGTTAGGGTTAGGGTTAGGGTTAGGGTTAGCGCCAGGTCCAGTGATAGGGCTAGGTTTAGGGTGAGGGCTAGGGTTAGGGTTAGGTATAGGGTGTGGGTGAATATTAGGGCTAGGTTTCGGGTTAGTGTTGGCTTTAGGGTTAGGGCTAGGGCTAGGGTTTAGGTTAGGGTTAGGGCTAGGTCTAGGTTTAGGGTTAGGGTTAGGGCTAGGGTTAGGGTTAGGTCTAGGGTTAGGGCTAGAGCTAGGGTTAAGGCTTAGGGTTAGGGTTAGGGCTAGGGCTAGTTTTAGGGTTAGGTTTAGGGCCAGGCCTAGGACTAGGGTAGGGTTATGGTCATGGGTAATGCTAGGGTTAGGGTTAGGGTTGGGGTTTGTGTTGGGTTTGGGGTTGGGGTTGGGGTTGCGATTAGGGTTAGGGTTAGGGTTTGGTTTAGGGCTAAGTCTAGAGCTAGGGTTAGGGTTAGGTTAGGTCTAGGGTTAGGGTACGGGTTAGGGTTAGGGTTAGGACTATGATTAGGTTTAGGCTTAGAGCTAGGGTTAGGGTTAGGGTTAGCGCTACGGCTAGGGCTAGGGTTCGAGTTAGGTTTTAGGTTTGTGTTAGGGTTAGAGTTAGGGCCAGGTCCAGGGATAGCACTAGGATTAGGGTTAGGGTGAGCTTTAGGGTTAGTGTTAGGGTTAGGGTTAGAGCTAGGTCAAGCGCTAGGGTTAGGGTTAGTGTCAGGGCTAGGGATAGGGATAGGGTTAAGTTTAGGGTTAGGGTTAGTGCTAGGGTTAGGTTTAGGGCTAGGGCTTGGTCTAGGGTTAGGTTTAAGGGTTAGGCTTAGGTCTAGGGGTAGGTTTAGGGTTAGGTTTAGGGCTAGGCCTAGGACTATGGTTAGGGTTATGGTCATGGCTAGGGCTAGGGTTAGACTTAGGTTTGGGGTTTAGGTTGGGTTAGGGGTTGCTCTTAGGGTTAGGGTTAGGGTTAAATTTAGGGCTAGGTCTAGAGCTAAGGTTAGGGTTAGGTTAGGTCTAGGGTTAGGGTAAGGGTTAGGGTTTGTGTTAGGGCTATGGTTAGGGTTAGGCTTAGGGCTAGGGTTAGCTTTAGGGTTAGCGTTAGCGCTACGGCTAGGTTTAGGGTTCGAGTTAGGTTTAAGGTTAGGGTTATGATTAGGGTTAGTGCCAGGTGCAGTGATAGGGCTAGTGTTAGGGTTAGTGTTAGTGTTAGTGTTAGGGTTAGGGCTAGGGCAAGCGCTGGGTTTAGGGAGAGGTTTAAGGTCAGGGTTAGTGTTAGGGTTAGGGTTAGGGTTATGGTTAGTACCAGGGCCAGGGCTAGGGCTAGGGTTAGTGTTAGGGTTAGTGTTATTGCTAGGGCTAGGGCTAGGGCTAGGGCTATGTTAGGGCTAGGGCTAGGTCTAGGGTTCGGGTTAGGGTTATTGTTAGGTTAGGTCTAGGGTTAGGGTACGGGCTAGTGTTAGGTTTAAGGCTATGGTTAGGCTTAGGCCTAGGGTTAGGGTTAGTGTTAGGGTTAGCGCTACTGCTAGGGTTAGGGTTAGTGTTAGGGTTAGGGTTAGGGTTAGGGTTTGGGTTAGGGCTAGTGCTACGGTTAGGCTTAGGGTAGGGTTAGGGTTAGGGTTAGGGTTAGGGTTAGTACCAGGGCCAGGGCTAGTGCTAGGGTTATGGTTTAGGGTTAGTGTTATTGCTGCGGTAGGGCTAGGGCTAGGGCTATGGTTAGGGTTAGGGTTAGGGTTAGGGTTTGGGTTAGGGCTAGTGCTACGGTTAGGCTTAGGGTAGGGTTAGGGTTAGGGTTAGGGTTAGTACCAGGGCCAGGGCTAGTGCTAGGTTTATGGTCTATGGTTAGTGTTAATGCTGCGGTAGGGCTAGGGCTAGGGCTAGGGTTAGGGTTAGGGTTAGGGTTAGGGTTACGGCTAGGGCTAGGGCTAGGTCTAGGGTTAGGGTTAGGTTAGGTCTAGGGTTAGGGTACGGGCTAGGGTTAGGGTTAGGGCTATGGTTAGGGTTAGGCTTAAGGCTAGGGTTATGGTTAGGTTTAGGGTTAGCGCTATGGCTAGGGTTAGGGTTAGGGTTAGTGTTTGCGTTAGGGTTAGGGTTAGGTTTAGGGTTAGGTTAGGGTTAGTGTTAGGGCCAGGTCCAGGGCTATGGCTTCAGTTACTGTTAGGGTTAGGGTTAAGTCTAGTGCTAGGGCTAGGGCTAGGGCCAGGTTTAGGGTTAGGGTTAGGGATAGGGTTAGTGATTTGGTTGGGATTAGGGCTAGGTTTAGGGCTAGGGTTAGGCTTAAGTGTCAGGTTTATGGCAAGGCCTAGGTTTTGGTTTAGGTTTAGGGCTAGGTTTATGGATAGTGTTAGGGCTAGGGTTGCGGTTAGATTTAGGGTTAGGGTTAGGGCTAGGGTGAAGGTTAGTGTTAGGGTTATGGCTAAGGCTAGGGTTAGGGTTAGGGTTAGGTTTAGGCTTAGTGCTAGGGCTAGGGCTAGGGCTGGCTTAGGGTTAGGGTTAGAGCTAGGGCTAGTTCTAGGGCTAGTTCTAGTGTTAGGGTTAGGGTTTGGTTTGGGGTTGGGTATGAGTTTGGGTTTGGGTTTGGGCTTATGTTTAGGGTTATCGTTAGGTTTAGGACTAGGGTTAGTTTTAGGGCTATGGTTAGGTTTAGGCTTAGGGCTAGGGTTATGGTTAGGGTTAGCGCTTGGGCTAGGGTTAGGGTTAGGGTTAAGGTTAGGGTTAGTGTTAGGTTTAGGGGCAGAGCCAGTGCTAGTTCTAGGTTTAGGGTTAGGGTTAGGGTTAGGGATAGGGCTAGTGTTTGGGCTAGGGTTAGGTTTAGGGTTAGGGCTAGAGCTAGGGCCAGGACTAGGGCTAGGGTTGGGTTTGGGTTAGGGTTAGGGTTAGGGTTTGGTCTAGGGCTAGGCCTAGGGCTATGGTTAGGGTTAGTGTTAGGGCTAGCCCTAGGGCTAGGGCTAGACTTTGTTTAGGGTTATGGTTAGGGCTATGGCCAGGTCTAGGGCTAGGGTTGGGGATAGGGTTAGGGTTAGGGCTAGGGCTAGGGCTAGGGCTAGGGCTAGGTTTAGGGTTAGGGTTATGGTTAGGTCTAAAGCTGTGATTAGGGTTAGGTTTAGAATTATGGCTAGGGCTATGGCTAGGGATAGGCTTAGGGTTATTGTTAGGGTTATGGCTAGAGTTAGGACTCAGGCTAGGGTTAGGGTTAGGGTCAGGTTTAGGGCTAGGGCTAAGGTTAGGTTTATGGTTACGGCAAGGGCTATGGCTAGGGTTATGATTAGGGTTAGTGGTAGGGCTTGGGTGACGGTAAGCTCTAGGTCTAGGGCCAGGGTTAGGGTTAGTATTAGGGCTACAGCTAGGGTTAGGGTAAGGGTTAAGTCTACTTTAGGTTTAGAGTTACGGTTAGGTTTAGGGTTAGGGTTGGGGTTAGGGTTAGGGCTAGGGCTAGGGTTAGGGTTATTGTTAGTGTTAGGGCTAGGGCTAGTGTTAGGGTTGGGGTTGGGGTTGGGGTTGGGGTTAGGTTAAGGGTTAGGGCTAGGGTTAGCTTTAGGGTTAGGGCTAGGATTAGCGTTAGTCTTAGGGCTATGGCTAGGTCTAGGGCTAGTGCTAGGGCTAGTGTTAGGGTTATTTTGGGTTTGGGGTTGGGGTTTGGGTTGGGGTTTGTGTTAGGCCTAGGGCTAGGGTTAGGGTTATGGTTAGGTCTAGGGTTAGGGTGAGGGTTAGGGTTTGGTCTAGGGCCAGGCCTAGGGCTATCGGAAGGCTTAGGGTTTGGGCTAGGGCTAGGGTTAGGGTTAGAGTTAGGGCTAGGGCTAGGGCTCGGGATTGGGCTAGGTCTAGCGTTAGGGTTAGGGTTAGGTTTATAGCTAGGGCTAGGTTTAGGGTTAGGGTTAGCGTTAGGGCTTGGGTAAGGGTTAGTTATAGGGTGTGGGTTAAGGTTAGGGATGGGTTTGGGGTTGGGGTTGGACTTGGGGTGGGGTTACGGTTAGGGTTAGGGTTGGGGTTAGGATTAGGACTAGGGCTAGGATTAGGGTTAGGGTTATGTCTAGGGCTAGGGCTAGCATTAGGGTTGGGGTGGGTTTACGGTTTGGGTTATTGTTGGGGTTAGGATTAGGACTAGGTCTAGGTTTAGGGTTAGGGTAGGTCTAGGGTTAGGGCTAGGGTTAGTGCTAGGATTAGGGCTAGGGTTAGGGCTAGGGATAGGTTTAGGGTTAAGGGTTAGGTTTAGGGCTAGGGCTAGGTTTAGGGTTAGGTTTAGGGCTAGTCCTAGGACTAGTGTTAGGGTTAGGTTTATGTCTAGGGCTAAGGTTAGGGTTAGGTTTAGTGTTATGGCTAGAGCTAGGGCTTGGGCTAGGGTCAGGGATAGGGTCAGCTTTAGGGCTAGGGCTAATGTTAGGTTTAGGGTTACGGCAAGGGCTAGGGCTAGGGCTAGGAGTATGGTTAGGGCTATTGCTACGGTTAGGGTTAGGTCTAGGTCTAGTTCTAGGGTTAGGGTTAGTATTAGGTCTAGGGCTAGGGCTAGGGTTAGGGTTAGGGTTAGGTCTAGGGCTAGGTTTTGGGTTAGGGTTAGGTTTAGTGTTAGGTTTGGGGTTAGGTTTAGGGCTAGGGCTAGGGCTAGTGCTAGGGCTAGGGTTATTGTTAGTGTTAGGGCTAGGGCTAGGGCTAGGGCTAGGTCTAGGGCTAGGGTTGCAGTTGTGTTCGGGGTTGGGGTTAGGGTTAGGGTTAGGGCTAGTGTTAGGTTAGGATTAGGGCTAGGGTTAGGGTTAGGCTTAGGGCTAAGGCTAGGTCTATGTCTAGGGTTAGGGTGAGGGTTAGGGCTAGGTGTAGGGTTAGACTAGGGCTAGTCTTAGGGTTAGGTCCAGGGTTAGGGTTAGGGTTAGGTCTAGGGCTAGGGCTAGGGTTAGGTTTAGGGCTAGGTTTAGAGTTAGGCGTAGGGCTAGGATTAGGGTTAGGGTTAGGGTTAGCGCTAGGGCTAGGGCTCGGGTTAGGGCTAGGGCTAGGGTTAGGGTTAGGGTCAGGTTTAGGGTTAGGTTTATGGCTAGGGCTAGGTTTAGTGTTAGGGTTAGGCTTAGGCCTAGGGCCAGGGCTAGGGTTAGGGTTTGGGATAGGGTTAGGGCTAGGGCTTGGTCTAGTGTTAGCGTTAGGGTTAGGGCTAGTGCTAGGTCTAGGGTTAGCCTTAGGGTTAGGGGTAGGGTTAGGTTTAGAGTTAGGTCTAGAGCTAGGGCTAGGGTTAGGCTTAGGTTTAGGGTTAAGTCTAGGGTTAGAGTAAGGGTTATGTTTGGTTTTGGGTTTGGGGTTTGTTTTGGGGTTAGTGTTAGGGCTAGGGCTAGGGTTAGGGTTAGGGTTAGGTCTATGGTTAGGGTTAGGGTTAGGGTTTGGGCTAGGGCTAGTTCTAGGACTATGGTTAGGGCTAGGTTTTGGGCTAGGGCCAGGGTTAGATTTAGGGCTAGGGCTAGGGTTCGGGATTGGGCTAGGGCTAGGGCTAGGACTAGGGTTAGGGTTAGGGTTAGGGTTAGGGTTAGGTTTAGTGCTAGTGTTAGTGTTTAGGTTAGGGTTAGGGTTAGGGCTAGGGTTAGGTCTAGGGCTAGGGCTAGGGTTAGGTTTAAGGTTAGGGCTAGGTTTAGTGTTTGGTTAGGGCTAGTGTTAGGGTTAGTGTTAGGGCTAGTGTTAGGGTTAGCGTTAGGTCTATGGCTAGGGCTAGGGTTAGGGTTAGGATTAGAGATAGGGCTAGGGATAGTGTTAGGGTTAGGGCGAGGGCCAGGGATAGGGTTATGTTTAGGGCTAGGGTTGGGTTTAGGGTTAGGGTTAGGGTTAGGGCTAGGGCTAGGGCTAGGGTTAGGGCTAGGGCTAGGGCTAGGGCTAGGGCTAGGGTTAGGTTTAGGTTTAGTGTTAGGGCTAGGTTTAGGATTAAGTTTACGGCTAGAGCTAGAGTTAGGTTTAGTATTACGGCTATGGCTAGGTCTAGGGCTAGGGTTAGGGTTAGGGCTAGGTTTAGGGTGAGAGTTATGTTTGGGTTTGGGGTTGGGGTCGGGGTTGTGGTTAGGGCTAGGGCTATGTTTAGTGTTAGGATTAGGGTTAGGTTTAGGGCTACGTTTAGGGTTAGGGTTTTGGCTAGGGCTAGGCCTAGGGCTAGGGTTAGGGTTTGGTTTTGGGCTAGTTAGGGTTAGGATTAGGATAAGGGTTAGCGCTAGGGCTAGGGCTAGGTCTAGGTCTAGGGTTAGGGTGGGGTTAGGGTGTGGGTTAATGTTAGGGCTGGGGTTAGGGTTGGAGTTTGGGTTGGTGTTGGGTTTGAAGTTGGGGTTAGGGTTATGATTAGGGTTGGGGTTATGGCCAGCGCTAAGTCTAGGGCTAGGTTATGGTTAGGGTAAGGTTTAGGGCTAGTGTTAGGGTTACGGATAGGATTACGGTTAGAGCCAGGGCTAAAGCCAGGGCTAGGGTAGGATTAGGGTTAGGATTAGGGCTAGGGGTAGGGCTAGGGCTATTGCTAGAGTTAGGTTTAGGGCTAGGGCTAGGGCTAGGACTAGGGTTAGGGTTAGGGCTAGGGCTAGGGTTAGCGTTAGGGTTATGTTTGGGTTTGGGGTTGGGGTTTGGGTTGGGGTTAGTGTTAGGGCTAGGACTAGGTTTAGGGTTAGTGTTAAGTCTAGAATAGAGATAGGTCTAGTGTAAGGGTTAAGGGTTAGGGTTAGGGCTAGGGCTACGTTTAGGGTTATGTTTAGGGCTCGGCCTAGTACTAGGGTTAGGTTTAGGGTTATGGCTAGGGCTAGGGTTAGGGTTAGGGTTGTGGTTGGGGTTGGGCTTGGGGTGGGGTTAGGGTTAGGGTTAGGGTTAGCGCTAGGGCTGGGGTTACGGTTAGTGTTAGGGTTAGGATTAAGTTTAGGGTTAGGGTTAGGGTTAGGGCCAGGGGCAGGGCTAGGGCTAGGGTTAGGGTTTGGGTTAGGTTTAGGGTTAGGGCAAGGGCTAGGTTTAGGTTTAGGTTTAAGGCTAGCGTTAGGGATAGGGTTAGGGCTAGGGTTAGGGTTAGGGTTTTCGTTAGGGTTATGTTTCGGTTTGGGGTTGGGGTTTCGGTAGGGGTTAGTGTTAGAGCTAGTGCTAGGGTTAGGGTGAGGGTTAGGGTAAGGGCTAAGGTTAGGGTTAGGCCTAGGGCTAGGGCTAGGCCTAGGTTAAGTTTAGGGTTAGGGCTAGTGCTAGAGCGAGGGCTACGGTTAGGGTTAGGGTTTGGTCTATGGTTAGGTTTGGGTTATGTTTCGGTTTGGGGTTGGGTTTGGGTTGCGGTTAGTGTTAGGGCTAGGGCTAGGGTTAGGGTTACGGTTAGGGTTAGGTCTAGGGTTAGGGTGAGGGTTAGTGTTTGGTTTATGGTTGGGATTGGGGTTGGGGTTGTGTTTTATGGTTAGTGTTAGGGCTAGGTCTAGGGCTAGGGTTAGATTTAGGGCTATGGTTTAAGTTTCGAGTTTAAGGTTAGGGTTAGGGTTAGGCTTAGCGCCAGGTCCAGTGATAGGGCTAGGGATAGGGTTAGGGTTAGGGTTAGGGCTAGGACAAGCGCTAGGTTTAGGGTTACGGTTAAGGTCAGGGTTAGGATTAGGGCTAGGGTTAAGGTTAGGGTTAGGTCTAGGGTTAGGGTTAGGGTTAGGGTTTGGTCTAGGGCTAGGCCTAGGGCTATGCTTAGGGTTAGGGTTTGGGCTAGGGCTAGGGTTAGGGTTAGGGCTAGGGCTAGGGTTCATGATAGGACTCGGGCTAGGTTTAGGGTTAGGGTAAGGTTTATGGCTAGGGCTAGTTTTAGGGTTAGGGTTAGGGTTAGGGCTAGGGCAAATGTTAGGTATAGGGTGTGGGTTATGGTTAGGGCTAGGGTTAGGGTTAGGGTTATGTTTGGGTTTGGGTTTGGGGTTTGGGTTGGGGTTAGTGTTAGGGCTAGGACTAGGTTTAGGGTTAGTGTTAAGTCTAGAATAGAGCTAGGTCTAGTGTTAGGGTTAAGGGTTAGGGTTATGGCTAGGGCTAGGCTTAGGGTTAGGGCTAGGGCTAGGCCTAGGGCTATGCTTAGGGTTAGGGTTTGGGTTAGGGCTAGGCTAGGGCTAGGGCTAGGGTTAGGATTAGGATTAGGATTAGGATTCGGTTTAGGGTTAGGGCTAGGCCTAGGGCAAATGCTAGGGTTAGGTTTAGGGCTAGGGTTAGGGCTAGGGCCAGGGTTAGGGCTGGGGTTAGACTTAGGGTTAGGGCTAGGTCTAGGGCTAGCGCTAGGTTTAGGGTTAGGGTTTGGTATAAGGCTATGGTTAGGGTTAGGTTTAGAGCTATGGCTAGGGTTAGGGCTAGTGATAGCCTTAGGTTTAGGGTTAGGTTTATGACTAGAGCCAGCGCTCGGGCTAAGATCAGGGATAGGGTCAGCTTTAGGGCTAGGGCTAAGGTTAGGTTTAGGCTTACGTCTAGGGCTAGGGCAAGGGCTAGGTCTAGGGTTAGGATTAGGGTTAGGGCTAGGGTTAGGTCTAGGGTTAGGGCTAGGGCTAGGGCTGGGGTTAGGGTCAGTATTAGGGCTAGGACAAGGGTTAGGTTTAGGGCTAGCTCTAGGGTTAGGGTTAGGGTTAGATTTAGGGTTAGGGTGGGGTTTAGCGTTAGTGCTAGGGCTAGGATTAGGGTTATTGTTAGGATTAGGGCTAGGTCCAGGGCTATGGCTAGGGTTAGGTTTAGGTTTAGGGCTAGGTTTAGGGTTAGGGTTAGGGATAGGGTTAGTGATTTGGTTAGGTTTAGGGCCAGGGCTAGGGTTAGGTTTATGGCTAGGGCTAGGTTTACAGTTAGGGTTAGGGTTAGGGTTAGGGTTAGGGTTAGGGTTAGGGCTAGGTTTAGGGCTAGGTTTAGGGTTCGGTTCAGGTCTAGGCTTAGGGCTAGGGTTAGGGTTAGGGTTAGGTTTAGGTTTAGGGTGGGGCTAGTGTTAGGGTTACGGTTATGTTTTGGTTTGGGTTTGGGGTTTGTTTTGGGGTTAGTGTTAGGGCTAGGACTAGGGTTAGGGTTAGGGTTAGGTCTATGGTTAGGGTTAGGGTTAGGGTTTGGGCTAGGGCTAGGTCTAGGACTATGGTTAGGGTTAGGTTTTCGGCTAGGGCTAGGGTTAGGTTTAGAGCTAGGGCTAGCGCTCGGGATAGCATTAGGTTTATGGCTAGGGCTAGGTTTAGGGCGAGGGCTAGGGCTAGGGTTAGGTACAGGGTGTGGGTTAATATTAGGGCTAGGGTGAGGGTTAGGGTTAGGGTTGGGTTTAGGGTTAGGGCTAGGGCTAGGTTTAAGGTTAGGGTTAGGGCTAGGGTTACGGTTAGGGCTAGTGCTACATTTAGGGTTAGGTTTAGGGCTAGGCCTAGGACTAGGGTTAGGGTTATTGTCATGGGTAATGCTAGGGTTAGTGTTAGGGTTGGGGTTTTTGTTGGGTTTGGGGTTGGGGTTGGGCTTAGGGTTAGGGTTAGGGTTAGGTTTAGTGCTAGGTCTAGAGCTAGGGTTATGGTTAGGTTAGGTCTAGGGTTAGGGTTAGGGTTAGGGCTATGGTTAGGGTTATGCTTTGGGCTAGGGTTAGGGTTAGGGTTAGCGCTACGGCTAGGGCTAGGGTTCGAGTTAGGTTTAAGGTTAGTGTTAGGGTTAGAGTTAGGGTCAGGGCCAGGGCTAGGGCTAGGGTTAGGGTTAGGGTTAGGGTTAGGGTTAGGGCTAGGGCAAGCGCTAAGATTAGGGTTAGGGTCAGGGCTAGGGCTAGGGTTAGGCTTAAGTTTAGGGTTAAGTTTAGTGCTAGGGTTAGAGTTAGGGCTAGGGCTATGGCTAGGGTTAGGGTTAATGGTTATGGTTAGGGCTAGGGCTAGGTTTCGGGTTAGGTTTAGGTCTACGCCTAGGACTAGGGTTAGGGTTATGGTCATGATTAGGGCTAGGGTTACGGTTAGGGTTGGGGTATGGTTTGGGTTTGGGTTTGAGGTTGAGGTTGGGCTTAGGGTTAGGGTTAGGGTTAGGTTTATGGCTAGGTCTAGAGCTAGGGTTAGGGTTAGGTTAGGTTTAGGTTTATGGTACGGGTTAGGGTTAGGCTTAGGGCTAGGGTTGGGGTTAGGGTTAGGGTTAGGGCTAGGGTTAGGCTTAGGGTTTGGGCTAGGGCTAGGGCTAGAGCTTGGGCTAGGGTTAGGGTTAGGGTCAGGATTAGGGCTAGGTCTAGTGTTAGGGTTAGGGTTTGGGCTAGGGCTAGGGTTAGGTCTAGGTTTAGGGTTAGGGTTAGGGTTAGGGCTTGGGCTGGGGTTAACGCTAGGGTTCGGGCTAGGGTTAGGCTTAGGGCTAGGGTTAGGGTTAGGGTTAGGGCTAGGTCTAGGTTTAGGCATAAAATAGGGCTTGTG
>CM027386.1:78069249-78084249 GCA_015711505.1 Sylvilagus bachmani | reverse complement strand
GCCCTAAACCTAACCCTAACCCTAGCGCTAGCCCTAGAACTAAACCTAACAATAACCATAGCCCTAACCCTAACCTTAACTCTAGGCCTAAGCCTAACCCTTGCCCTAGTCATAACCCTAGACCTAACGCTGACACTAACCCTAGCCCTAACCCTAACCCTAACACTAGCCCTAACCCTAACCCTAGCCCTAGCCCTAGCCCTAGCCCTAAACCTAACACTAAACCTATCAAACCCTAAACCTAACCCTAGACCTAACCCTAACCCTAGCCCTAGCCCTAACCCTAACCCTAACACTAGCCCTAACCCGAACCCGATAAATAGCCCAGGACCTAACCCTAACACTAAACCAATCAAACCCTAAACCTAACCCTAGACCTAACCCTAACCCTAGCCGTAGCCCTAACCCTAACCCTAACACTAGCCCTAACCCTAACCCGATCCCTAGCCCAGGACCTAACCCTAACACTAACCCTAGCCCTAACCCTAAACCTAACCTAGCCCTAACCCTAACACTAACCCTAGCCCTAACCCTAAACCTAAACTAGCCCTAACCCTAATGCTAGCCCTAGCCCTAACCCTAAACCTAACCCTAGCCCTAACCTTAACCCTAACCCTAGCCCTAACCCTAACCCTAACACTAGCCCTAACCCCTACTCTAGCCCTAGACTTAGACCTAACCCTAGCTCTAGCCCTAATCCTAACCCTAACCCTGGCCCTAACCCTAAATCTAGCCCTAACTCTAACCGTAAAGCCAATCCAAACTAAGCCTTAGTCCTAACCCTAACCTAAAACTTGCCCTAGCAATGAACTTAACCCTAACCCTAGCACTAGCCCTAGACGTAACCCTAACCCTAACCCTAACACTAGTCCTAGCCCTAAACCTAACCCCAATCCTAGCCCTAACCCTAACCATAACCCTAGCCCTAGACATAACCCTAACCCTAACCCTAGCTCTAGCCCTAATACTAACACTAACCTTACCCCTAGCCCTAGACCTAACCCCAAACCTAACCCTAGCCCTAACACTAACACTAACACTAGCCCTAACCCTAAACCTAACCCTAACTCTAGACAAATCCTAACCCTAGCCCTAGCCTTAGACCTAACCCTAACCCTAACCCTAGCCCTAACCCTAACCCTAACACTAGGCCTAACCCTAACCCTAGCCCTAAACCTGACACTAACCCTAACCTAGGCCTAGCCCTAAGCCTATCCCTAACCCTAGCCCTAGACATAGCCCTAACACCAATCTTAGCCATAACCCTTACCGTAACCCTAGCCCTAGCCCTAACTCTAACCCTAACCCTAACCTTAGACTAGGCCTAATCCTAACCCTAACACTAGCGCTGGCCCTAGACCTAAACCTAACCGTAAGCCCAGCCCTAACACTAGCCCTAACCCTAACCCTAGCCCTAGCCCTAGCCCTAACCCTAACCCTAGCCCTAACGCTAACCCTAGCCCTAACAGTAACCCTAACCCTAGCCCTAGACCTAACACTACACCTAACCCTAAACCTAGCATTAGCCCGAAACCTAATCCTAACCCTAGCGCTAGCCCTAGCCCTAACCCTAAACCTAACCCTAGCCCTAACCCTAACCCTAGTCCTAGCCCTAACCCTAACCCTAACACTAACCCTAGCCCTAACCCTAACCCTATCCCTAGGCCTAACCCTAACTGTAACCCTAACCATAGACCTAACCCTAATCCTAACCCTTAACCTAGCGCTAGCGCTAGCCCTAGACCTAACCCTAACCCCAATCCTAGCCCTAACCCTATCCCTAGCCCTAGCCCAGGACCTAACCCTAACAATAACAAGAGCCCTAACCCAAACCTTCACTCTAGCCCTAAACTTAACCCTAGGCCTAGCCCTAGCCCTAGACCTAACCCTGACACTAACCCTACACCTAAACCTAACCCTAACACTACCCCTAACAATAAACCTACCCCTAGCCCTAGACCTAACCCTAACACTAAACCTATCAAAACCTAAACCTAAAATTAGACCTAACCCTAACCCTAGCCCTAGCCCTAAACCTAACCCTGACACTAGCCCTAACCCTAACACTATCCCTAGCCCAGGACCTAACCCTAACACTAACCCTAGCCCTAACCCTAAACCTAACCTAGCCCTAACCCTAACACTAACCCTAGCCCGAACCCTAAACCTAAACTAGCCCTAACCCTAACCCTAGCCCTAGCCCTAACACTAAACCTAACCATAGCACTAACATTAAACCTAACCCTAGCCCTAACCCTAAACCTAAACCTTGCACTAGCTCTAACCCCAACTCTAGCCATAACCCTAACCATAACCCTAGCCCTAGCCCGAATCCTAACTCTTACCCTAACCCTAGCCCTAGCCCTAATCCTATCCCTAACCCTAGTGCTAGCCCTAGACCTAACCCTAACCCTAACCCTAACCCTAACACTAGCCCTGACCCTAACCATAGCCCTTGCCCTAGACGTAAACCTAACCCTAACCCTAGCCCTAACCCTAAACCTAAACCTAGGCCTAACCCTAACGCTAGACCTAACATTGACACTAACCATAACGGAAACCTAGGCCTAGCCCAAAACCTAACCCTAACCCTAGACTTAGCCCTAACCCTAACCCCACATCTTACCCTAATCCTAACCCTAATCCTAGCCCTGGACCAAACCCTAACCCTAACCCTAGACCTAACCATAAACCTAACACTTGCCCTAACCCTAACTTATCCCTAGCCCTAGACCTAACCTAACCCTAAACCTAGCCCTAACCCTAACCCTAAACCTAGGCCTAACCCTACCCTAGCCCTAACTTTAACACTAACTCTAACACAAACATAGGCCTAGGCCTAACCCTAACCCTAACCCTAACCCTATCCCTACCCCAGCCCTGACCCTAATCTCAATCCTAGCCCTAACCCTATCCCTATTCCTAACCCTAGCACTAGCCCTATACCTAAACCTAACCCTAGCACTAGCCCTAATCCTAACCCTAAACCTAGCGCTAGCCCTAGACCTAACCTTAACCCTAACCCTAGCCCTAACCCTAACCCTAACACTAGCCCTAAACCTAACCCTAGCCCTAGACTTAGACCTAATCCTAACCCTAGCCCTAAGCCTAAACCTAGCCCTAACTATAACCGTAACTCCAATGCAAACCGAGCCTTAGCCCTAACCCTAACGTAAAACTTGACCCAGCAATGATCTTAACACTTACCCTAGATTTAGCCCTAGGCGTAACCCTAACCCTAACCCTGGCCCTAACCCTAAACCTAACCCTAGGCATAACCCTAAACCTAGCCCTAACCCTAACACTAACACTGACCCAAACCTAGGCCTAGCCCTAACCCTAACCCTAAACTAACCCTAGTCCTAGCCCTAGACCTAACCCAAATCCTAGCCCTAACCCTAACCATAGCCCTAGCCCTAGAAGTAACCCTAACCCTAACCTTAGGACTAGCACTAAACCTAACGTTAACCTTAGGCCTAATCATAACCCTAGCCCTAACCTTAACACTAACACTAACCCAAACGTAGACCTAGCCCTAGCCCTAAACCTAACCCTAGCACTAGCCCTATACCTAAACCTAATCCTAACCCTAAGCCTGACCCTATACCTAGCCCTAGAACTAACCCCAACCCTAGCCATAACCCTAACTCTAACCCTAAAACTAGCCCTAACCCTAACCCTAGACCTAGCCCTAATGCTAACCCTAAACCTAGCGCTAGACCTAACCCTAACCCTAACACTAGACCTAAACCTAACCCTAAACCTAACCCTAGCCCTAGCCCTAGACCTAACCCTAACACTAACCCTAGCCCGAACCCTAAACCCAATCCTAGCCATAAACCTAACCCTATCCCTAGTCCTAGGCCTAACGCTAACCCTAACCCTAACCCTAGCACTAACCCTAGACCGAACTCTAACCCTAGCACTAGTCTTAGACCTAACCCTAACCCTAATCCTAACCCTAACCCTGACCCTAACACTAGCCCTAACCCTAACCCTAGCCCTAACCCTAACCCTAAACCTACCCCTAGCTCTAACCCTAACCCTAACCCTAACTCTAGACCTAATCCTAACCTTAGCCCTAGCCTTAGACCTAACCCTAACCCTAACCCTAGCCCTAACCCTAACCCTAGCCCTAGGCCTAACACTAACCCTAGCCCTAAGCCTCACACTAACTCCAAAACACACCTAGCCCTAGTCTAACCCTAACCCCAATCCTAGCCCTAACCCTAGCAATAGCCCTAACCCTAGCCCTTACCCTAAACCTAAACCTACCCCTAGCACTAACCCTATCCCTGACCCTAAACCTAAACCTAACCCTATCCCTAACCCTAACCCTAACTCTAGACCTAATCCAAACACTAGCCCTAGCCTTAGACCTAATCCTAACATTAAACCTAGCACCAAACCTGAAACCTAAACCTAGACCTAACCCTAACCCTAGACCTAACCTTAACCCTAATCCTAACCCTAGCCCAAACCCTATACCTAGCCCTAGCCCTAACCCCAACCCTAGCCATAAAGCTAACCCTAACCCTAGACCTAGACCTAGCCCTAACCCTAACTCTAACCCTAACCCTAACACTAGCCCTAACCCTAAACCTAGCCCTAGACCTAGCCCTAACCCTAACACTAACCCTAGCCCTAGCCCTAACACTAACCATAACCCTAACCCTAGCATTGGCCCTAAACCTAACACTAACCCTAGCGCTAGGCCTAGACCTATCCCTAACCCTAACCATAGCCCTAACCCTAACCCTAACCCTAACACTAGCCCTAACCCTAAACCTAGCCCTAGACCTAGACCTAACCCTAACCCTAACCCTAGCCCTAACTCTAAACCTAGCCCTAGACCTAACCCCAACCCTAGGTATAACCTTAACCAAAACCCTAGCACTAGCCCGAGCCCTAACCCGAACTCCAACCCTAACCCTAACCCTAGCCCTAATCCTAACCCTAACCCTAGCGCTAGCCCTAGACCTAAACCTAAACCTAACCCTAACCCTAACAATAGCCCTAACCTGAAACCTAGCCCTACCCCTAGACCTTACCCTAACCCCAACCCCAGCCCTAACCCAAACCCTAACCCTAGGCTTAACCCTAACCCTAGCCCTAACTCTAAACCTAACCCTAACCCTAACTCTAGACCTAATCCTAACCCTAGCCCTAGCTTTAGACCTAACCCTAACCCTAATCCTAGCCCTAACCCTAACCCTAACCCTAGGCTTAACCCTAAACCTAGCCCTAACCCTAACACTAACCCTAACCCAAAACTAGGCCTAACCCTAACCCGAACACTAGTCCTAGAAATAACCCTAACCTCAATCCTAGACCTAAACATACACCGATCCCTAGCCCTAGCCCTAAACCTAACCATAACCCTAACTCTAGCAATAGGCTGAATCCTAACCCTAACCCTAGCACTGGCCTTAGACCTAACCCTAACTCTAACCCTAGCCCTAACCCTAACACTAGCCCTAACCCTAACCCTAGCCCTAGCCCTAGACCTGACCCTAACCCTAACCCTAGTCCTAAATCTAAACCTAGCCCTAGCCCTAACTCCAACCCTAGCCATAACCCTAACCCTAACCCTAGCACTAACCCGAGCCCTAACCCGAACTCCAACCCTAACCCTAGCCCTAGCCCTAATCCTAAACCTAACCCTAGCGCTAGCCCTAGACCTAAACCTAACCCTAACCCTAACCCTAACAATAGCCCTAACCTGAAACCTAGCCCTACCCCTAGACCTTACCCTAACCCCAACCCCAGCCCTAACCATAACCCTAACCCTAGGCTTAACCCTAACCCTAGCCCTAACTCTAAACCTAACCCTAACCCAAACCTAGGCCTAGCTCTAACCCTAAACCTAACACTAGCCCTAGCCCGAGCCCTAACCCCAATCCTAGCCATAACGCTAACACTATCCCAAGGCCTAGACCTAACCGTAACCATTACCCTAACCCTAGCACGAAACCTAGACCTAACCTTAACCCTAGCGCAAGCCCTAGACCTAACCCTAACCCTAAAACTAGCCCTAACCATAAACCTAACACTAGCCCTAACCCTAATCCTAGCCCTAACCCTAACCCTAAACCTAACCCAGGCCTAGCCCTAACTCTAAACCTAACCCTAACCCTAACTCTAGACCTAATCCTAACCCTAGCCCTAGCTTTAGACCTAACCCTAACCCTAACCCTAGCCCTAACCCTAGGCTTAACCCTAACCCTAACCCTAACCCAAAACTAGGCCTAACCCTAACCCTAACACTAGTCCTAGACATAACACTAACCTCAATCATAGCCCTAAACCTACCCCGATCCATAGCCCTAGCCCTAAACCTAACCCTAACCGTAACTCTAGCAATAGGCCTAATCCTAACCCTGAGCCTAGCCCTGGCCTTAGACCTAACCCTAACCCTAACCCTAGCCCTAACCCTAACACTAGCCCTAAACCTTACCCTAGCCCTAGCCCTAGCCCTAGACCTGACCCTAACCCTAACCCTAGTCCTAACTCTAAACCTAGCCCTAGCCCTAACCCCAACGCTAGCCATAACGCTAAACCTAACCCTAGCACTAGCCCGAACCCTAACCCGAACTCCAACCCTAACCCTAGCCCTAGCCCTAATCCTAAACCTAACCCTAGCGCTAGCCCTAGACCTAAACCTAACCCTAACCCTAACCCCAACAATAGCCCTAACCTGAAACCTAGCCCTAGCCCTAGACCTTACCCTAACCCCAACCCCAACCCTAACCCTAATCCTAACCCTAGGCTTAACCGTAACCCTAGCCTTAACACCAAACCTAACCCTAACCCACACCTAGGTCTAGCTCTAACCCTAAACCTAACACTAGCCCTAGCCTGAGCCCTAAACCCAATCCTAGCCATAACATTAACACTATCCCTAGGCCTAGACCTAAAACTAACCCTAACCCTAACAATAGCCCTAACCTGAAACCTAACCCTAGCCCTAGACCTTACCCTAACCCCAACCCCAACACTAACCCTAACCCTAACACTAGTCCTAACCCTAACCCTAACCCTAGTCCTAGACGTAACCCTAACACTAACCCTAGCCCTAACTCCATACCTAACCCTAGCCCTAACCCCAACCCTAGCCATAAACCTAATCCTAACCCTAGCCCTAGACCTAAACCTAACCCTAACTCAAACCCTAACCCGAACACTATCCCTAATCCTAACCCTAACCCTAGCGCAAACCCTAGACCTAACCCTAACCCTAACACTAGCCCTAACCCTGAACCTAACACTAGTCCTAACCCTAACTCTAGACCTAATCCTAACCCTAGCCCTAGCTTTAGACCAAACCCTAACCCTAACCCTAACCCTAGCCCTAACCCTAACCCTAACCCTAGGCTTAACTCTAACCCTAGCCCTAACCCTAACACTAACCCTAACCCAAAATTAGGCCTAACCCTAACCCTAACACTAGCACTAGACATAAACCTAACCTCAATCCTAGCCCTAAGCCTAACCCGATCCCTAGCCATAGCCTTAAACCTAACCCTAACCCTAACTCTAGCAATAGGCCTAATCCTAACCCTAACCCTAGCACTGGCCCTAGAGCTAACCCTAACCCTAACCCTAGCCCTAACCCTAACCCTAACACTAGCCCTAACCCTAACCCTAGCCCTAGTCCTAGACATAACCCTAACCCTAACCCTAGCCCTAACTCCATACCTAACCCTAGCCCTAACCCCAACCCTAGCCATAAACCTAATCCTAAACCTAGCCCTAGACCTAACACTAACCCTAACTCAAACCCTAACCCGAACACTATACCAAATCCTAACCCTAACCCTAGCGCTAGCCCTAGACCTAAACCTAACCCTAACCTTAACCCTAACAATAGACCTAACCCTAACCCTACCCCTGCCCTAGACCTAAGCCTAACCCTAAACCTAGCCCTAACCCTAACCCTAACCCTAATGCTAGCCCTAACCCTAAACCTAACCCTAGCTCTAGCCGGAACCCTAACCCCAATCCTAGCCATAACACTAACCCTATCCATAGGCTTAGCCCTAACCCTAACCCTAACCCTAACCCTAACCATAGCACTAGGCCTAGACCTAACCCTAACCCTGAACCTACACCTAGCGCTAACCCTAACCCTAACCGTAACCCTAACTCTAGACCTAATCCTAACCCTTGCCCTAGCCTTAGACCTAACAATAACCCTAACCCTAACCCTAAACCTAGGCCTAACCTTAATCCTAGCCCTAACCCTAACACAAACCCTAACCCAAAACTAGGCCTAACCCTAACCCTAACCCTAAACCTAGGCCTAGCCCTAACCCTAGCACTAGCCCTAACCCTCACCCTAGAATTGCCATAGACCTAACCCTAACACCAACCCTAACCCTAACCCTAACCCTAACCCTAGCCCTAACCCTAACCCTAGCACTAACCCTAACCCTAACCCTAGCCCTAGCCCTAGACCTAACCCTAACCCTAACACTAGCATAAGCCCTAATCCTAACGCTAACCCTAGCGCTAGCCCTAGACCTAACCTTAACCCTAACCCTAGCCCTAACCCTAAGATAACACCAGCCCTAACACTAACCCTAGCTCTAGCCCTAGGTCTAACCCTACCCTAACACTAGCCCTAACCCAAAATCTAAACCTGGCCCTAACCCTATCGCTAACCCTAGACCTAACCCTAAGTCTAACACTAACCCTAACACTAACCCTAGCCCTAGCCCTAGACCTAACCCTAATCCTAACCCTAGCCCTAACCCTATACCTAGACCTAGCCCTAGCCCCAAACCTAGCCGTAACAATGAACCTAACCCTAGCCCTTGCCCTTACCCTAACTCTAACAATAAACCAACCCTTGCCCTAATCCTAACCCTAAACCTAGCGCTAGCCCTAGACCTAACCATACCCCAACCCTAACCCTAATGATAACTCTAACACTAGCTATAACCTTAACCCTACCCTAGCTCTAGACCTAAACCTAAACCTAACCCTAACCCTAAACCTAGGACTAACCCTAACCCTAAACCTAACACTAGCCCTAGCCCGAACCCTAACCCCAATCCTAGCCATAACACTAACACTATCCCTAGGCCTAGCCCAAACCCTAACCCTAACCCTAGGCTTAAACCTAACACTAATCCTAACCCTAGCCCTAACCCTAACCCTAACTCTAACTGTAACACTAGCCCTAGCCCTAGCGCTAACCCCAACCCTAGTGCTAGCCCTAGACTTAAACCTAACCCTAACTCTAACCCTAACAATAGCCCTAACCCTAACCCTAGCCCTAAACCTAACCCTAACACTAGCCCTAACACTAACCCTAGCCATAAACCTAAACCTAAACCTAGCCCTAACACTAAACCTAAACCTACCCCTAGCCCTAACCCTAACCCTAACCCTAACACTAGACCTAATCCTAACGCTAGCCCTAGCCTTAGACCTAAACCTAACCCTAACCCTAGCCCTAACCCTAACCCTAGCCCTAGCCCTAGCACTAACCTTAACCCTAACACTAGCATTAGCCCTAATCCTAACTCTAACCCTAGCGCTAGCCCGAGACCTAACCTTAACCCTAACCTAACCCTAAACCTAGGCCTAACCCTAACCCTAGCCCTAACATTAACACTAACCCTAACCAAAACCTAGGCCTAGCCCGAACCCTAACCCTATCCTAAGACCGAGCCCTGACCCTATCCCCAATCCTAGCACCAACCTAACCCGATTATTAACCCTAGCCCTAACCCTAACCCTAACCCTAACCCTAGCACTAGCCCTAGACCTAACCCTAAACCTAGCGCTAGCCCTAGACCTAACCCGAACAATAACTCTAGCCCTAACCCTAGGCCTAACACTAACCCTAAAACTAGCCCTAACCCTAAACCTAACCCTAGCCCTTGCCCTAACGCTAGCCCTAACCCTAACCCTGACTGTAGCCCGAACACTAACCCTAACACTAGCCATAACCCTAACCCTAGCCCTAACCATAACCATAACCCTAGCCCTAACACTAACCCTAGCCCTAAGCCTTATCCTAATCCTACCCCAGCCCTAACCCTAACCCTAGCACTAACCCTAACCCTAGCCCTAACCCAATACCTAGCCCTAAACCTAACACTAAACCTAGCCCTAAACCTAGCCCTAGCCCTAACCCGAACCCTAACCCTAGCCCTAACCCTAATCTTAACCCTAGCCCTAGGCCTAACCCTAACACCAATCCTAGCCCTAACACTAATCCTAACCCTACACCTAGCCCTAAACCTAACTCTAACCCTTACCCTAGGCCTAGCCGTAATCCTAACCCTAACCCTAGCACTAGCCCTAGACCTAACCCTAACCCTAACCCTAACCCTAGCCCTAAACCTGACCCTAACACTAGCTGTAACCCTAACCCTAAACCTAGCCTAAACCTAACCCTAGACCTAACCTTAACACTAACCCTAACCAAACCTAGGCCTAGCCCGAACCCTAACCCAATTCCTACCCCTAGCCCTAACCCTACCCTAACCCTAACCCTAGCATTAGCCCTAGATTTAACCCTAAACCTAGCGCTAGCCCTAGACCTAACCCTAACAATAACCCTGCCCTAACCATAGGCCTAACACTAACCATAACACTAGCTCTAACCCTAAACCTAACCCTAGCACTAACCCTAACCCTAGCCCTACCCTAACCCTAACACTAGCTCGAACACTAACCTAACACTAGCCATAACCCTAACCCTGGACCTAACCCTAACCCTAGACTAACCCTAACCCTAGCCCTAAGCCTAATCCTAATCATACCCCTAACCCTAACCATAAACCTAATCCTAACTCTAGACCTAAACCTAGCCCTAACCCTATACCTATCCCTAAACCTAAACTTAACCCTAGCCCTAAACCTAGCCCTAGCCCTAGCCCTAACCCTAACCCTAGCCCTAACCCTAACTTGAACCTAGCCCTAGCCCTAACTACAACCTTAACACTACCCCTAACACTAACCCTAAACCTAACCCTAGCATTAGCCCTAACCCTAAACCTAACCTTACCCCTAGCCTTAACCCTAACCATAATCATACCCCTAGCCCAAACCCTAACCCTAACCCTAACCCTAATCATAGCACTAGCCATAACCCTAACCTAACCCTAGCATTAGCCCTAAACCTAACACTAACCCTAGTGCTATGCCTAGACCTAACCATGACCCTAACCCTAGCCCTAACCCTAACCCTAACACTAGCCCTAACCCTACCCCTAGCCCTAGACCTAGACCTAAACCTAACCGTAAACCTAGCCCTAAACCTAACCCTAATCCTAGCCCTAGCACTAACCCTAACCCTAGACCTAGACCTAGACCTAACCCTAACCCTAAACCTAGCCCTAACCCTACCCTAATCCTAGCCCTAGCACTAACCCTAACCCTAATCCTAACCCTAACCCTAACCCTAGACTTAACACTAACAGTAACCCTAACCATAGCGCTAGCCCTAACCCTAACCCTAACCCTACACCTAGCCCTAACCCTAACCCTAATCCTAGCACTAGCCTTAACACAAACCCTAACCCTAACCCTAGCATTAGCCCTAAACCTAACACTAACCCTAGTGCTATGCCTAGACCTGACCATAACCCTAGCCGTAGCCCTAACCCTAATCCTAAACCTAGCACTAACCCTACCCCTAGCCCTAGCGCTGGCCCTAGACCTAACCCTAACCCAAACCCTAACCCTAACCCTAACCCTAACACTAACCCTAGACCTAACCAAAATCCTAGCCCTTGTCCTAACCCTAACCCTAGCCATAGTCCTAACTCTAACGCTAACCCTAACCCTAGCGCTAGGCCTAAACCTAACCCTAACCCTAGCGCTGGCTCTAGACCTAAACCTAACCCTAATCCTAGCCCTAACCCTAGCCCTAACACTAGCCCTAACCATAAACCTAGCCCTAGCCCTATACCTAAAAATAACACTAACCCTAGCACTAACCCTAAACCTAACCCTATCACAACCCTAAACCTAGACCTAACCCTAACCCTAACACTAGCCCTAACACTAACCCTAGCCATAAACCTAACCCTAAACCTAGCCCTAGCCCTAACCCTAACTCTAACCATAACCCTAGCCCTAGCGCTAACCCCAACCCCAGCGCTAGCCCTAGACTTAAGCCTAACCCTAACTCTAACTGTAACAAGAGCCCTAACCCTAACCCTAGCCCTAGCCCCAGACCTTACCTAGCGCTAACCATAGCCCTAACCCTAACCCTAACCTTAGCACTAACACTAACCCTAGACCTAAATTTTACACTAACTCTAACCCAAACCTAGGCCTAGTCCTAACCCTAAACCTAACCCTAGCCCTAGCCGAACCCTAACCCCAATCCAAACCATAAGACTAACCCTATCCCTAGTCCTAGCCCTAACCCTAACCCTAACACTAACCCCAGCACTAGCCCTAGACCTAACCCTAACCCTAACCCTAACCCTAACCCTAACCTAAAAATAACACTAACCCTAGCACTAACCCTAACCCTAACCCTAGCCCTAAACCTAACCCTAACCCTAGTCCTAACCCTAACCGGATCCGTAGCCCTAGCCCTAACCCTAACCCTAACCCTAACCGTAGCACTAGGCCTAACCCTAACCCTAACAATAGCCCTAACCCTAGCCCTAGCCCTAGCCCTAGCCCTAGACTTAACCCTAACACTAACCCTAGCCCTAACCCTAACCCTAGCCCTAGCCCTAACCCTAACCCTAGCCCTAACCATAACCCTAACCCTAGCTCTAGCCCTAACACTAACACTAACCCTAACCCTAGCATTAGCCCTAATCATGACTCTACCCCTAGTGCTAGCCCTAGTCCTAACACTAACCCTAACCCTAGCCCTAACCCAACCCTAACCCTAACCCTAAACTAGCCCTAAACCTAAACATAGCCCTAGCCCTAGACCTAACCCTAACCCTAACCCAGCCCTAACCCTAAACCTAACCCTAGCCCTAACCCTAGCCCTAGACCGAGCCCTAACCCTAATCCTAACACTAGTCCAAACCATAACTCTAGCCCTAACCCTAGACCTACCCCTAACCCTAACCCTAGCCCTAGCCCTAACTCCAACCCTAACAATAACCCTTACCCCAATCCCAAGCCCAAGCCCAACCTGAACTCCAACCCTAACCCTAGCCTTAACCTTAAACCACACCCTAAACCTAAACCTACCGTTAGACCTAACCAAATCCCTAAACATACCACTAGCCATAGCCCTAGCACCAGCCATTACAATAACCCTAACCCTAAGTCAGCCCTATCCCTAGCCCTAGCCCTAGCCCTAACCCTAAACCTAACTCTAATCCTAACCCTAGCCCTAGCCAAAACCCTAACCCTAACACTAGCCCTAGACCTAGGCCTAGCCCAAACCCTAAACCTAACCCTAGCCCTAACCCTGACCCTAAGCCTAACGATAGCCCTAGGCCGAACACTAACCCCAAGCCCAACAACAACCACAACACCAACCATAATCCTAACCCTAACCCTAACCCTAACCCTAGCCCTAGACCTAGCCCTAACCCTAGCCCTAGCCCTAGTCCTTGCCCTAACCCTAACCCTAATCTTAAACCTAACCTTAGTCCTAGCCATAAACCTAACCCTAACCCTAAACCTAGAACTAACCCTAAAACCTAATCCTAGCACTAGACCTAACCCTAACCCAAGCCCTAACACTAACCCTAACCCTAAACCAAAACTAGGCCTAACCCTATCCCTAGACCTAGCCCTAGCACTAGACCTAACCCTAAACCTAACCCTAGCACTAGCCCTAATCCTAACCCTAAATATAGCGCTAGCCCTAGACCTAACTTTAACCCTAACCCTAGCCCTAAACCTAACCCTACCCTAACACTAGCCCTAAACCTAACTCTAGCCCTAGACTTAGACCTAACACTAACCCTAGCCCTAACCCTAACCCTAACACTAGCCCTAACCCTAAACCTAGCCCTAACTCTAACCGTAATCCCAATCCAAACCGAGCCTTAGCCCTAACCCTAACCTAAACCTTACCCTTGCAATAATCCTAACCCTAACCCTAGCCCTAGCCTTAGACATGACCCTAACCCTAACCCTAGCCCTAACCCTAAACGTAACAATAGGCCTAACACTAACCCTAGCCCTAAACCTGGAACTAACCATAACCTAGCCCTAACCCTAACCCTAACCCTAGCCCTAACCATACTCCTAGACTTAACCCTAACCTTAACCCTAGCCCTAGACCTAACACTAACCCTAACCCTAACCCTAGCACTAGCCCTAGACCTAACCCTAAACCTAACCCTAGCCATAACACGAATCCTAGCACTAGCCCTAACCCGAGCCCTAGCCCTAGACCTAACCCTAACACTAACCATAGCCCTAAACCTAAACCTTCCCTAGCCCTGACCCTAAACCTAGCCCTAGACCTAACCCAAACCCTAACACTAGCCCTAACCCTAACCCTAGCCCTAGCCCTAGACCTAACATTAACACTAACCCTAGCCCTAACCCTAAACCTAACCCTAGCCCTAACCCTAACCCTAGCCCTAACCCTGACCTAACACTAAACCTAGCCCTAACCCCTACACTAGCCATAGCGCTAACCCTAATCCTAACACTAGCCCTAACCCTAAACCTAACCCTAGCCCTAACGCTAACCCTAGACCTAGCCCTAGTACTAACCCCAACCCTAGCCATAACCCTAACCCTAACCCTAGCCCTACCCCTAACCCTAACTGTAACCCTAACACTAGACCTAGCCATAATCCTAACCCTAAACCTAGCGCTAGCCCTAGACCTAACCCTAACCCTAACCCTAGGCCTAACCCTAACCCTAACACTAGCCCTAACCCTAACCCTAGCCCTAGCCCTAGCCCTAGACCTAACCCTAACCCTAACCCTAGCCCTAACCCTAACCCTAACCCTAGCCCTAACCCTAACCCTAACTGTAACCCTAACACTAGACCTAGCCATAATCCTAACCCTAAACCTAGCGCTAGCCCTAGACCT
>CM027386.1:78043792-78068749 GCA_015711505.1 Sylvilagus bachmani | reverse complement strand
AGCCCTAGCCCTAACCTAAGCCCAAACCTAACCCTAACCCTAACCCTAACCATAGCCCTAGCCCTAACGCTAACCCTAAGCCTAGCACTAGCCCTAATCCTAACCCTAAACCTAGCCCTAAACCTAGCCCTAGACGTAGCCCTAACCCTAAAAGTAACCCTAGCCCTATCCCTAATACTAACCCTAGCCCTAAACCTAACCCTACCCTAGCCCTAGAACTAATGCTAAGCCTAACCCTACCCCTAACCCTAACCCTAACACTCACCCTAAGCCTAGACCTAACCCTAACACCAAACCCAACCACCACTCCAACCCCAACCATAAAACTAACCCTAACCCGAACCCTAACCCTAGCCCTAGCCCTAGCCCTAGACCTAAGCCTGACCCTTAACCTAGCCCTAACCCTAAACCTAATCCTAGCCCTAGACCTAGCCCTAACCCTAATCCCAACCCTATCCCTAACACTCACCCTAGCCCTAGCCCTAACCCTAACCATAGCCCTAGCCCTAACCCTACCACTAACCCTAGCCCTAGCCCTAGCCCTAACCATAACAATAACCCAAACCCTAACCCTAGCCCTAACCCTAAACATAACCCTAACACTAGCCCTATCCCTGGCCCTAACCCTATCACTAAACCTAACCTTAGCCCTAACCCTAACCCCAACACCTAACCCTAGCCCTAGCCATAAACCTAAACCTAACGCTAGCCCTAACCCTAACAGTAACACTAGCCCTAGCCCTAATCCTAACCCTAACACTAGCCCGAGTCCTAGAACTAACCCTAACCCTAGTCCTAACCCTAACCACCCGTAATAATAGCCCTAGCCCTAGACCTAAGCCTAACAGTAAACCTAGACCTAGACCCAGCCCTAGGCCTAAACCTAACCCTAACCCTAACCCAAACCCTAAACCTAGCCTGTACCCTAACCCTAAACTTAACCCTAGCCCTAACACTAACGCTAACCCTAACCCAAGCACTAGGCCTAATCCTAATCCTAACACTAGCGCTGGCCCTAGACCTAACCCTAACCCTAACCCTAGCCCTAAATCTAGCCCTAGACCTAGCCCTAACCCTAACCCTAAACGTAACCCTAGCCCTATCCCTAACACTAACCCTAGTCCTAAACGGAACCCTAACCCTAAACCTAGCCCTAATCCTAACCATAACTCTAACCCTAATCCTAGTCCTAGCCCTAGACCTAACCCTAAACCTAGGCCTAGCCGTAGCCCTAGCCCTAAGCCTAAACCTAACCCTAACCCTAAGCCTAGACCTAGCCCTAGAACTAACCCTAATCCTAACCATAGCCCTAACCCTAACCCTAGCCCGTACCCTACCCTAGCCCTAAACCTAACCCTAGACCTAACCCTAACCCTGACACTAAACCTAACCCTAGCCCTAACCCCAACCCCAAAGCCAACCCCAAAACCAACCATAACCCACACCCTAACCCTAGCCCTAACCCTAACACTAACCATAGCCCTAGCCCTAGACCTAGCCCTAGCCCTAAACCTGGCCATAACATTAGCCCTAACCCTAACCCTAACACTAACCTTACCCTAGCACTAGCCCTAAACCTAATCCTAATCCTAACCCAAGCCCTAGCCCAAAACCAAACCTTAACCCTAGCCTTAGGCCTAGCCCTAGCCAAACCCTAAACCTAAACCGAGTCCTAACCCTCACCCTAACCCTAGCCCTAACCCTAAACCTGACCCTAGCCCTAACCCTAGACCTAGAATTAGCCCTAACTGACATTAACTCTAGCCGTTATGCTAACAATAACACTAACCCAACCCTAGCCATAGCCCTAAACCTGAACCTAACCCTAGCCCTAGCCCTAGCCCTAATCCTAACCCTAACCCTAGCTCTAGCCCTAGCCCTAACCTAAACCCAACCCTAGCCCTAGAACTAACCCTAAGCCTAAAGCTAACCCTAGACCTAACCCTGACCCTAAAAATAACTCTAGCTCTAACCGTAACAATAACCCTAATCCTAGCCCTAGCACTAGCCCTAACCCTAACCCTCACCCTAACCCTAGCCCTAGCCCTAACCCTAAGCCCAATCCTAACCCTAACCCTAACCCTACCCTAGCCCTAGCCCTAGCTCTAAGCCTAAGCCAAACTCTAGCCCTCACCTTAGCATTAACCCTAACCCTAACCCTAACCCTAGCCCTAGCCCTACCCTTGCCCTAGCTCTAAACCTAAACATAACCCTAACCATAGCCTTAGCCCTAATGCTAACCATAAGACTAGCCGTAACCCTAGCTCTACCCTAGCCATTGCCCTAACCCTAAACATAACCCTAGCCCAAACTCTAACCCTAACACTCACCCTAAGCCGAGACCTAACCCTAACCCCAAACCCAACCCCCACTCCAACCCCAACCATAAAACTAACCCGAACCCGAACCCTAACTCTAGCCCTAGCCCTATCCCTATCCCTAAGCCTGACCCTTAACCTAGACCTAACCCTAAACCTAACCCTAGCCCTAGCCCTAGACCTAACCCTAACCCCAACCCTATCCCTAACACACATCCTAGCCCTAGCCCTAACCCTAACCCTAGCCCTAGCCGTAACCCTAAACCTAACCCTTGCCCTAGCACTAAACCTAACCCTAAGGCTAGCCCTAACCCTAAAACTAACCCTAATCCTAGCCCTAGCCCTGGACCTAACCCTAACCCTAGCCCTACCCCTAACCCTAACCCTAATCCGAACCCTACACCAAAGCCCATCTCCAACCTCAATTCCAAACCCAACCATAACCATCACCCTAACAATAGCCCTAACCCTAACCTTAACCCTAGCCCTAGCCCTAGAACTAACCCTAGTCCTAAACCTGACCCTAACCCTAGCATTAACCATAACCCTAACTCTAACCCTGACCCTAGCCCTAACCCTAACAATAACCCTAACCCAAGCCCTAGCCCTAAACCTAACCCCAACCCTAGCCCTAACCCTAGACCTAGACCTAGCCCTAGCCCTAACCCTAAACCCAATCCTAAACATAGCCCTAGCCCAAAACCAAACTCTAACCCTAGGCCTAGTCCTAGATCTAGCCAAATCCCTAACCCTAACCCTAGTCCCAACCCTAACCCTAACTCTAACCCTAACACTAACCATAGCCCTAGCCCTAAACCCAAACAAACCCAACACCAAACCCAAACATAACTCTCACCATAACCCTAGCCCTAACCCTAACCCTAACCCTAACCCTAGCCCTAGCCCGAGACCTAGCCCTAGCCCTAAGCCTGAACATAACCCTAGCCCTAACCCAAACCTAACACTAAGCGTAACCCTAGCCCTAACCCTAACCCTAACCCTAACCCTAGCTCTAGCCCTAGCACTATCCTAACCCTAACCCTAGCCCAACCTTAGACCTACCCTGAATCTAACCCTAACCCGAAAACTAACCCTAATCCTAACTCTAGCCGTAGCCCAAAACCAAACCCTAACCCTAGCCCTAGGCCAAGCCCTAGCCAAACCCTAACCGTAACCCTAATCCTAACCCTAACACTAACCCTAACCTTAACCCTAACCATAGCACTAGCCCTAGGCCTAACCCCAACCAAACCCAACTCCAAACCCAACCATAACCCTAACAATAAGCCTACCACTAACCCTATCCCTAACCTACCCCTAGCCCTAGACCTAGCACTAGCCTTAAGCCTGACACTAACCCTAGCCGTAGCCCTAATCCTAACCCTAACCATAGCTCTAGCCCTAGACCTAACCTAAACCTAACCCTAGCCCTAGCCCTAACCCTAACCATAACCCTAACCCTAGCCCTAGCCCTAGCCCTAACCCTAACCCTAGCTCTAGTCCTAGACCTAACCTAAACCTAACCCTAGCCCTAACCCTAACCCTAACACTAGCCCTAACCCTAACCCTAGCCCTAGCCCTAGAACTAACCCTAACCCTAAACCTAGACCTAACCCTAACCCTAACCCTAACAATAGCACTAACCCTAAAATAAGGCTAACACTAGCCCTACTTCTAGCCCTAACCCTAACTCTAACCTAACCCAAGCCCTAGAGCTATCCCTAACCCCAACACTAGCCCTAACACTATCCCTATCCCTAGCCCTAGACCTAACACTAACCCTAGCCCTAGCCCTGAACCTAGCGCTAAACCTAGCCATAGCCCTAACCCTAACACTAACCCTAGCCCTAGCCATAGCCCTAACCATAACAATAGCCCTAACCATAGTCCTAGCCCTAACCCTAAGCCCAATGCTAACCCTATCCCTAACCCTAACCATTGCCCTAGCCCTAACCCTAACCCTGAACCTAGCCCTAGTCCTAATCCTAACGCTACCCTAGCCCTAAACCTAGCCCTACACCTCGCCCTAGACCTAACCCTAAAACCAACACTAGCCGTAACCCTAACCCTAATACTAACCCTAGCCCTTACCCTAACCCTAGCCCTAGCCCGAGAAGTAACCCTAACCCTAACCCTAGCCCTAACCCTAACCGTAGCACAAACCCTAACAATAAACATAACACTAGTTCTAACCCTAGCCCTAACCCTAAACCTAAACCTAACCCTAGCCGTAGCCCTAACGCTAACTCCGACACTAGCCCTAACCCTAACCCTATCCCTAACCCTAGCCCTAGCCCTAACCCTAAACCTAGCCTTACTCCTAAACTTAACCCTAACCCTAGTCCTAGCCCTAATCCTAACCCTAACCCAGGCTCTAGCCCTAGACCTAACCCTAACCCTAGTCCTAGCCCTAATCCTAACCCTAACCCAGATTCTAGCCCTAGACCTAACCCTAACCCTAATCCTAGGCCTAACCCGAACCCCAGCCTTAGCCCTAACACTAAAAATAACCTTAACCCTAGCCCTGGCCCTAGCGTTAACCCCAGCCCTAGCCCTAACCCAAACATAACCCTAACCCTAGACCTAGCGCAAACCCTAACCCTAACACTAGCCCTAATCCTAACAATACCCCTAACCCTAACCCAAGGCCTAGACCTAGCCCTAGCTCCAAGCCTAAGCCTAACCCGAGCCCTAACCTTAGCATTAGCCCTAACCCTACCCTAACCCTACCCTAGCCTTATCCCTAGCCCTAGCTCCAAACCTAACCCTAACCCTAACCATAGCCCTAGCCCTAAACCCAACCAAACCCAACCCCAAACCCAACCATAACCCTCACCCTAACCCTAGCCCTAACCCTACGCCTAACCCAAACCCTAGCCCTAACCCTAGCCCTAGCCCTAGCCCTAAGCCTGACCATAACCCTAGCCCTAACACAAACCTAACACTAACTGTAAACCTAGCCCTAGCCCTAGCCCTAACCCTAACCCTAACCCTAACCCTAACCCTAGCCCTAGCAATAGCACTAATCCTAACCCTAACCCTAGCCCTAGCCTTAGACCTAACCTAAACCTAACCCTAGCCATAGCTCTAGAACTAACCCTAACCTTAACCAAAGCCCTAAACCTAACCCTAGCCCGTACCCTAACCCTAGCACTAACCCTAACAATAACCCTAATCCTAGCCCTAGCCGTAGCCCTAACCCTAACCCTAAACCTAACCCTAGCCCTAGCCCTGACCCTAGCCCTAAACATAGCCCTGGCCCTAACCCTAACACTAACCCTAGCCCTAGCCCTAGCCCTAACCATAACAATAACCCTAATCCTAACCCTAGCCCTAGCCATAGCCCTAACCCCAACTCTAACCATAACCTTAACCCCAGCACCAAGCACAACCCCAACCCCAACTCCAAACCTAACCCTAGCCGTAACATTAGCCCACACCCTAACTCTAAACCTAGCCCTAGCCCTAGCCCTAGCCCTAGCCCTAGACCTAATCCTAACCCAGGCACTAACCCTAACCCTAAACCTAACCCTAGCCCTAGTCCTAAGCCTAACCACAAACACTAGCCCTAAACCTATCCCTAACCCTATCCCTAACCCTAGCCGTAGCCCTAACACTAACCCTAACCCTAGGCATAACCCTACTCCTTACCCTAGTCCTAGCCCTAATCCTAAACCTAACCCTAGCCCTAGTCCTAGACCAAACCCCAAACACTAGCCCTAACTCTATCCCTAAGCCTAGCCCAAGCCCTAACCCTAACGCTAACCCTAACCCTAGCCCTAGACCTATCCAAACCCTAACAGTAACCCTAACCCTAGCCTAGCCCTAGCCCTAATCCTAACCCTAACCCTAAAATTAGCCCTAGCCCTAAACCTAACCCTAACCTAGCCCTAGCCCTAACCCTAACCCTAACCCTAGCCCTATCACTAGCCCTAACCCGAACCCTAAGCATAACCCTAACCCCAACCCCAAACCCAACCCCAACCCCAAGTCCAACACCAGCCCTAGCCCTAACATTCACCCACACCCTAACCCTAACCCTAGAACTAGCCCTAGCCCTAGCCCTAACCCTAACCCTAAACCTAACCCTAGCACTAGAACTAACCCTAACCCCATACACTAGCCCTAATCCTATCCCTAATCCTAGCCCTAGCACTAACCCTAACCCTAACCCTATCCCTAGCCCTAACCCTAACCCTAGCCCTAGCCCTAATCCTAAACCTAACCCTAGCCCTAGCCCTAGACCTAACCCTAACCCTAATCCTAGCCCTAAGCCTAACCCTAACCCTAACCCTAGACCTAACCCTAACCCTAGCCCTAGCCCTATCCCTAGACCTAGCCCTAACACTAGCCTTAGACCTTGCCCTAGCCCTAATCCTAGCCCTAACCCTAATGCGAACCCTAAGCCTAGCACTAGCCCAAACTGTAAACCTAACCCTAGCTCTAGCCATGGCCCTAGTCCTAGCCCTACCCCTAGCCCTAACCCTAACACTAACCCTAGCACTAGACCTAGCCAAACCCTAACAGTAACCCTAGTCCTAGCCCTAGCCATAACCCCAAATCTAACCATAAACCTAACCCCAACCGCAAGCCCAACACCAACCCCAACCCAACTCCAACCCTAACACCAACCCTAACATTAATCACACCCTAACCCTAGCCCTAGCCCTATCCCTAGCCCTAGCCCTAGCCCTAACCCTAATCCTAATCCTAAACCTAGCCCTAGCCCAAAACCAAATCCTAACCTTGGCCCTATGCCTAGCCCTAGCCAAAACTCTAAACCTATCCCTAGCCCTAACACTAACCGTAACCCTAAACCTAACCCTAGCCCTAACCCTAACCCTAACCCTAGCCCTAGCCCTAGACCTAGCACTAGCCCTAAGCCTGACCCTAACACTAGCCCTGAACGTAACAGTAACACTAGCCCTGGCCCAAGCCCTAACCCTAACAATAAACCTAAACCTAGCCCTAGCTCTAACCCTAACCACAAACCTGGAACTAACACTAAACCTAACTCTAGCACTAGCCCTAACCCTAACCCTAGCCCTAGCCCTAACCCTAACCCTAATCATAATGCTAACACTAGCCCTAGCCCAAAACCAAACCCTAAACCTAGCCCTAGGCCTAGTCCTAGCCAAAACGCTAAACCTAACCCTAACCCTAGCCCTAACCCTAGCCCTAACCCTAGCCCTAACCCTAACCCTAACCCTAGCCCTAGCCCTAGACCTAGACCTAGCCCTAGCCCTAACCCTAACCCTAGCCCTAGCCCTAGCCCTAGAACTAACCCTAGCAGTAAACCTAACCCTAGCCCTAGCCCTTAGCCCTAGCCCTAACCAAAGCCCTAACCCTAATACTAATCCTAACAGTAGCCCTAGCCCAAAACCAAACCCGAAACCTAGCCCGAATTCTAGCCCTCACCCTAAACCTAGCCCTAGCCCTAGCCCTAGTCCTAATCCTAACCCTAACCCTACCCTAGCCCTGGCCTTAGCCCTGGCCCTAACCCTAACCCTATCCCTAAAATTAGCCCTAGCCCTAAACCTAACCCTAACCTAGCCCTAGCCCTAAACCTAACCTTAACCCTAGCCCTAGCCCTAGCCCTAACAGCAACCCTAACCATAACCCTAACCCCAACCCCAACCCCAAGCCCAACCCCAACACCAAACCTAAACCTAGCTCTAAAATTAGCCCACACCATAACCATAACCCTAGCCCTAGCACTAGCCCTAGCCCTAATCCTAACCCTAGCACTAACCCTAACCCTAACACTAAAACCAGCCCTAACACTAAACCTAGCCCTTGCCCTAACCCTAACCCTAGCCCTAGACCTAACCCTAACCCCAATCCTAGCCCTAAACCTAACCCTAACCCTAACCCTAGACCTAACCGTAACCCTAATCCTAAACCTAACCATAGCCCTAGCCCAAAACCAAACCCCAAACCTAGCCTTAGCTCTAACCCTAACCATAAACCTATGCCTAGCCCTAGCCCTAGCCATAATCCTAACCCTAACCCTACTCTAGCCCTAGCAATAGTGCTGTCCCTAACGCTAACCCTATCCCTAACCTTAGCCCTAGCCCTAAACTAACCCTAAACCTAGCCCTAGATCTAACCCTAACCCTAACCCTAGCCCTAGCTATAGCCCTAGCCCTAATCCTAACCCTAACCCTACACTAGCCCTAGCCTTAGCCCTGGCCCTAAACCTAATACTATGCCTAACCTTAGCCCTAGCCCTAAACCTAACCCTAACCCTAGCCCTACCCTAGCCCTAGCCCTAGCCCTAGCCGAAAACTAAACCTAATGCTAACCCTAGCCCTAGCCCAAAAACTAACCCTAACCATAGCCCTAGGCCTAGCCCTAGCCAAAACCCTAACCATGACCCTAGCCCTAAACCTAAACCTAACCCTAACCCTAACCATAGCCGTAGACCTAAGCCCAACCTCAACCCAATCCCAAACCCATCCATAACCCACACCCTAACCCTAGACCTAACCCTAACCCTAAACCTAACCCTAGCCCTAGCCCTAACCCTAAACCCATACACTAATCTTAGCCCTAACCCTAAACCTAGCACTAGCTCTAGCGCTAAACCCAAACCTAACCCTAATCCTAACCCTAGCCCTAACCTATACCTAGCCCTAGCCCTAACCCCAACCATTGCCATAAACCTAAACCTTACCATAGCCCTAGCCCTAACCCTAACTAAACCCTAACCCTAGACCTAACCCTAACCCTAACACTAGCCCTAAACCTAACCCTAGCCCTAGACCTAATCCTAACTCTAGCCCTAACCCTAAACCTAGCCCTAAACCTAACGCTAGCACTAACTCTAACATAAACCCTAAACCTAACCCTAGCCCTAGCCCTAGCCCTAACCCTAACCCTAAACCTAACCCTAGCCCTAAACCTAACCCCATACACTAACCTTAGGCCTAACCCTAACCCTAGCCCTAGCCCTAGCCGTAACCCCAACCCTAAACCTAGCGTTAAACCTAGCCCTAGCCCTAAACCTAACCCTGACACTAGCCTTGGACCTAGCCCGACCCCTAGCCCTAGACCTAACCTTAATGCTAACCCTAAACCTAGCCCTAGCCCAAACCCTAACCCTAGCCCTAACCCTAACCCTAACCCTAGTCCTAGCCCTAGACCTAGCCCTAGCCCTAGCCGTAACCCTAACCCTAGCCCTAGCCCTAGAAATAACCCTAGCAGTAACCCTAACCCTAGCCCTAGCCCTTATCCTAGCCCTAACCAAAGCCCTAACCCTAATACTGAACCTAAGAATAGCCCTAGCCCAAAAACAAACCCTAAAACTAGCCCTAGCTCTAACCCTAACCCTAGCCCTAGCCCTAAACATACCCTAATCCTAACCCTAACGCTAACCTAGCCCTAGCCTTAGTCCTGGCTCTAACACTAACCCTATCCCTAAAATTAGCCCTAGCCCTAAACCTAACCCTAACCTAGCCCTAGCCCTAACCCCAACCCTAAGCATAACCCTAACCACAACCCCAAGACGAAGTCCAACCCCAACTCCAACCCTAACACTAGCAATAACTTAACCCACACCCTAACCCTAACCCTAGCTCTAGCCCTAGCCCTAGCCCTATCCCTAACGCTAATCATAATCCTAACCCTAGCCCTAGCCCAAAAACAAATCCTAACCCTAGCCCTAGGCCTGGCCCTAGCCAAAACCCTAACCCTAACCCTAGCCCTAACACTAACCATAACCCTAATCATAACCATAGCCCTAGCCCTAACCCCAACCCCAACCCCAACCCCAAATGCAAACTTAACCCTCACCCTAACCCTAGCCCTAACCCTAACCCTAAACCTAGACCTACCCCTAGACCCAGGCCTAGCCCTAAGCCTTACCCTAACCCTAGCCCTAACCGTAAGAGTAACCCTAGCCCTGGCACTAGCCCAAACCCTAACCCTACCCCTACCCCTTAACGTAACACTAACCCTAACACTAACCCTAGCATTAGCTATAATCATAACTCTAACCGTGTCGCTAGCCTTAGACCTAACCCTAACCCTAACTTTAACACTAACCCTAGCCCTAACACTAACCTAACCGTGGGCCTAACCCTAAAACTAGCCCTAGACCTCACCCTAAACCTAACACTACTCCTAACCCTAACCCTAGCCCTAGCCCTAGATGTAATCCTAACCATAACCCTAGTCCTAACTCTAAACCTAAACCTAGGCCTAACCCTAACCCTAACCCTAACCCTAGCCCTAGCCCTAGACGTAAACCTAATCCTAAACCTAGCCCTAACCCTAGCATTAGCCCTAATTCTAGCCCTAACCCGAGCGCTAACCCTAACCCTAACCCTAACCCTAAACCTAGACCTAACCCTAACCCTAACACTAGCCCTAAACCTAACCCTAGCCCTAGACCTAGCCCTAGACCTAACCGTAACCCTACACCTAACCCTACTCCTAACCCTAGCCCTAAACTATACCTAGCCCTAACCCCAACCATTGCCATAACCCTAAACCTTACCCTAGCCCTAGCCCTAACCCTAACTCTAACCCTAACCCTAGCCCTAACCCTAACCCTAACACTAGCCCTAACCCTAACCCTAGCCCTAGACCTAGACCTAATCCTAACTCTAGCCCTAACCCTAACCCTAACCCTAGCCCTAACCCTAACCCAAGCCCTAGCCCTAACCCTAACCCTAACCCCAATCCAAACCTAGCCATAGCCCTATCCCTAATCTAAACCTTCCCCTAGCCCTAATCCTAACCCTAATCATAGCGCTAGACCTAGACCTAACCCTAACCCTAACCCTAAAACTAGACCTAACACTAACCCTAGGCCTAGCCCTAGACGTAACACTAACTCTAACCCTAGCCATAACCCTAAACCTAACCCTAGTCCTAACCCTAACCCTAGCCCTAACCCTAACACTAACACTAACACTAACACAAAACCTAGGCCTAGCCGTAACCCTAAACCTACCCCTAGCCCTAGACCTAACCCTAAACCTAACCCTAGCCCTAAACCTAAGCACAGTCCTGGCCCTAACCCTAAACCTAACCCTAGTCCTTTCTCTAACACTAGCCCTAACCTAACCCTAGCCCTAGCCCTAATCTAACCCTAACACTAGCGCTAGCCCTAGAACTAACCCTAACCCTAACCCTAGAGCTAAACCTAAACCTAACCCTAAAACTAACCCCAATCCAAAACTAGCCGTAGCCTTAACCTTAACCTAAACCTAGCCCTAGCCCTAACCCTAACCCTAAACTTAGCGCTAGACCTAGACCAAAACCTTACCCCAACCCTAAACCTAGCGTAGCCCTAACCCTAACCCTAAAACTAACCCTAACCCTAGGCCTACCCCTAGCCCTAGACTTGACCGTAACCCTAACCCTAGCCCTAACCCTAAAACTAATCCTAGGCCTAACCCTCACCCTAGCCCTAAACCTAACCGTAACACTAACCCAAAACTAGGCCTAGACCTAACCCTAACCAAACATTAAAACTAGCCCTAAACCTAACACTACCCCTAGCCCTAGACCTAACCCTAAACCTAACATTAGCCCTAAACTTAAACCTAACCATAGGCCTATACCTAACCCAAGCCCTAACCCTAACACTAACACTAAATCAAACCTAGGCCTAGCCCCAACCCCAAACCTAACCCTAACCCTAACCCTAGCCCTAGCCCTAAACCTAACCCCAATCCTAGCCATAAACCTAACCCTAAACCTAGCCCTAAAACTAACCCTAAACCTAGCCCTAACCCAAACCCAAACCCTAGCCTTAACCCTAAAGCTAGCCCTAACCCTAAACCTCAACCCACACCTAGCCCTAACCCTAACCATAACCCAAACCCTAACTTAAGGCCAAATCCTAACCCTAGCCCAAGACTTAGACCTAAAACTAACCCTAACCCTAGCAATAAGCCTAACACTAAACCTAGGACTAAGCCTAACCCTATCCCTAAACCTAACACTAACCCTAACCCAAACGTAGGCCTAGCCCTAACCCTAACCCTTACCCTAGCCCTAGCCATAACCCTAAACCCAATCCTAGGAATAACCCTAAACCTAACCCTAGCCCTAGCCCTAACTCTAACCCTAACCCTAAACCTAGCACCAGGCCTAATCCTAACCCTAACCCTAGCTCTGCCCCTAACCCTAACCCTAATCTTAACCTTAACCCTAACTCCAGCCCTAACCCTAACCCTAACCCTAGCCCTAGCCCTAGACGTAAAACTAATCCTAAACCTAGCCCTAACGCTAGCTTTAGCCCTAATCCTAGCCCAACCCGAGCGCTAACCCTAACCCTAACCCTAACCCTAAACCTAGCCCTAACCCTAAACCTTACCCTAGCCCTAACCCTAACCCTAGCCCTAGCCCTAGCCCTAGCCCTAACCGTAACCCTAGACCTAACCATAATCCTAGCCCTAGCCCTAACCTATACCTAGCCCTAGGCCTAACCCCAACCATTGCCATAACCCTAAACCTTACCCTAGCCCTAACCCTAATCCTAACTCTAACCCTAACCCTAACTCTAGCCCTAAACCTAACCCTAGCCCTAGATCTAGATATAATCCTAACTCTAAACCTAACCCTAGTGCTAGCCCTAGACCTAACCCTAAACCTAACCCTAACCCTAACCCAAGCCCTAACCCTAACCCTGACACTAGCCCAAACCCTAAACCTAGCTCTGGCCCTAGACCTGACCCTAACACTAATCCTAGCCCTAACCCTAAACCTAACCCTAGACCTAATCCTAACCCTAACCCTAGTCCTAACCCTAAACCTAACACTAGCCCTAACCCTAGCCTTAGCCCTAGCCCTAGACCTAACCCTAATCCTAACCCTAGCCCTAACCCTATACCTAGCCCGAGCCTTAACCCCAACCCTAGCCCTAATCCTAACCCTAACCCTAGCGCTAGCCCTAGACATAACCCTAACCATAGCCCTAACCCTAACACAAACACTAGCCCTAAAGCTAACCCTAGCCCTAGCCCTAGACGTAAACCTAAACCTAACCCTAACCCTAAACCTAGGCCTAACCCTAACCCTAGCCCTAACCTTAACACTAACCCTAACCCAAACCTAGACCAAGCACTAATCCTAACCCTAAACCTAACTCTAGGCCTAACCCTAAACCTAGCCCTAACCCTAGCCCTAACACTAGCCCTAAACCTAAACCTAGCGCAAGCCCTAAACCTAACCCCAATCCTAGACCTGAACCTAACCCTAACCCTAGCCCTAGACCTAACCCTAGCCTAACCCTAACCCTAGCACTAGCCCTAGACCTAACACTAATCCTAACAGTAGCCCTAACCCTAAACCTAGCCCTAGCACTAACCCTAACCCTAACCCTAGCACTAACCCTAACCCTAGCCATAAACCTAACCCTACCCCTAACTCTATACCTAATCCTAAACCTAGCCCTAGTCTTAGACCAAACCCTAACCCTAACCATAACCATAACCCTAGGCCTAACCCTAACCATAGCCCTAACCCAAACCCTAACCCTAGCCTTAGCCCTAACTCTAACCCAAACCTAACCCTAGAACTAGGCCTAATCCTGACCATAATGCTAGCGCTGGCCCTAGACCTAACCATAAACATAACCCTAGCCCTAACCGTTACTCTAACACTAGCCCTAACCCTAACCCTAACCCGAACCCTAACCCTAGGCCTAGCACTAACCCTAATTCTAACCCTAAACCTAGCCCTAGACCTAAACTTATGCTAACCCTAGCCCTAACCCTAACCCTAATACTAGCCCTGACTCTAACCCTAGCCCTAACACTAACCCTAGACCTAGGCCTAATCCTAACCCTAGCCCTAACTTTAACACTAACCCTAACCGAGAACTAGGCCTAGACCTAACTCTAACACTATCCCTAGACCTAGCCCTAACCCTAACCCCAATCCATGGCCTAACCCTAAACCGATCCCAAGCCGTAGCCCTAACTCAAACCTTAACAATAACCCTAACCCTACCCCTAACCCTACCCCTAACCCTAGCCCTAGCACTAACCTTAACCCTAACCCTAACACTAGCCCTAATCCTAACCCTAACCCTAGCGCTAGCCCTAGACCTAACATTAACCCTAACGCTAGCTCTGACCCTAAACCTAACACTAGCCCTAAACCTAACCCTAGCCCTAGACCTAGACCTAACTCTAACCCTAGCCCTAATCCTAAACCTAAACCTAACCCTAGGCCTAACCGTAACCCTAGCCCTAACGCTAACACTAACATGAACCCAAACCTAGGCATAGCCCTAACCCTAAACCCTAACCCTAACCCTAACCATAACCGTAGGCCTAACACTAACCCTAGCCCTAACACTAACCATAAACCTATCCCTAGCCATAAACCTAACGCCAACACTAGCCCTAACCCTAACCCTAGCCCTAGCCCTAACTCTAACCCTAACCATAACCATAGCCATAACCCTAACCCCTAACCTAGCCCTAGCCCTAACCCTAACCCTAAAGCTAGCCCTAACCCTAACCCTAGCCCTAGGCCTAGATCTAACTCTAACACTAACCTGAGCCATAACCCGAACCCTAACACTAGCCCTAACAATAACCCTAGATGTAAAGCTAACCCAAAACCTAGCCCAACTCTAACCCTAACCCTAGGCCTAACCCTAATCCTAGCCCTAACCTTAACACTAACCCTCACCGAAACCTAGGCCTAGCGCTGGCCCTAACCCTACCCCTAGCCCTAGCCCTAACCCCAATCCTATCCCTAACCCTAACCCTAACCCTAGCGCTAGCCCTAGACCTAACCTTAACCCTAAGCCTAGACTTAACAATAACCCTAACACTAGCACTAACCCTAACCCTAGCCCTAGCCCTGCCCTAGACCTAACCCTAACCCTAGCCCTAATCCTAACCCTAACCCTAACTCTAGCCCTAACCCTAACCCGAGCCTTAACCCTAATCCTAACCCCAATCCAAACCTAGCTGTAGCCCTAACCCTAACCTCAACTAGCCCTAGCCCTAAACATAACCCTAAACCTAGCGCTAGACCTAGACCTAATCCTAACCCTAACCCTAGCCCTAACCCTAACCCTAAAACTAACCCTAACCCTAACCATACCCCTAGCCCTAGACCTAACCCTAACCCTAACCCTAACCCTAATGCTAAACCTAATCCTAGGCCTAACCCTGACCCTAGCCCTAACCCTAAAACAAGCACTAACCCAAACCTAGGCCTAGCCCTAACCCTAACCCTAAACTAACCCTAGCCCTAGCCCTAAACCTAACCCCAATCCTAGCCGTAACACTACCCTAACACTAGCCCTAGCCCTAATCCGAAACCTAACCCTAACCCTAGCCCTAACCCTAATCCTAACCCTAACCCAAACAGTAGCCCTAACTCTAAACCTAACCCTAACCCTAGCCCTAACACTAACCCTAACACTAGCCCTAACCCTAACCCCAGCCCTAACACTAACCCTAACACTAGCCCTAAACCTAACCCTAGTCCTAAACCTAAACCTAAACCTACAACTAGCCCAAATCCTAATCATAACCCTAACCTTAACTTAAGACCTAATCCTAACCCTAGCCCTAGCCTTAGACCTAAAACGAACCCTAAATCTAGCCCTAACCCTAACCCTAACACTAGGTCTAACCCTAAACCTAGCCCTAACCCTAAACCTAATCTAGGCCTAGGCCTAACACTAACCCTAACCCTAGTCGTAGCCCTAACCACCCCAGTTCTAGCCCTAACCCTAACACTAACCCGAGACCTAGCCCTAACTCTAACCCTAACAATAACCTAGCACTAGGCCTAATCCTAACCCTAAACCTAGCGCTGTCCCTAGGCCTAACCCTAACCCTAACACTAGACCTAAACCTAACCCTAACACTAGCCCTAACCATAACCCTAGACCTAGCCCTAGACCTAACCCTAACACTAATCCTAGCCCTAAAGCCAACCCTAAACCTAGACCTGACCTTAACCCTAGCCCTAACCCTAACTCTAACACTAGCCCTAACACTAAACTTAACCCTAGCCCTAAACCTAAACCTAGCCCAAGCCCTAACCCTATCCCTAACACTCAACCTAAACCTAGCCTTAACCCTAACCTAACCCTAACCCTAGACCTAGCCCTAACCCTAACCCTAGCCCTAGCACTAGACCTAACCCTAATCCTAACCCTAGCCCTAAGCCTATACCTAGCACAAGCCCTAACCCCAACCCTTGCCATAACCCTAACCCTAACCCTAGCCCTAGCCCTAACTCTAACTCTAACCATAACCCTAGCACTAGGCCTAATCCTAACCCTAAACCTAGCGCTGGACCTAGACCTAAACCTTACCCAAACCCTAGCCCTAACAAAAACTCTAACCCTAGCACGAACGCTAACACTAACCCTAGCCCTAGCCCTAACACTAATCCTAACCCTAACCCTAGCATTAGCCCTAATCCTAACACTAACACTAGCGCTAGCCCTATACCTAACCCTAACTCAAGCCCTAACCCTAACCCTAAACTAGCCCTAACCCTAACCCCAGACCTAGCCCTAGACCTAACCCTAACACTAAACATAGCCCAAACCCTAACACTAAACCCTAACCCTAGACCTAAACCTAACCCTAACCCCAGCCCTAGCCCTAACCCTAACCCTAACCCTAAAACTAGCCCTAACCCTAACCCTAGCGCTAGCCATTACCCTAACCGAAATCCTAGCCCTAACAATAACCTGATTCCTAAACCTAGCCCTAGACCTAACACTAAACCTAACCCTAACCCTACCATTAGCCCTAATCCTAACACTAACACTAGCGCTAGCCCTATACCTAACCCAAACCCTATCCCAAGCCCTAACTATAACCCTAACACTAGCCCTAACCCTAACCCTACAGCTAGCCCTAGACCTAATCCTAATCCTATCCCTAGCCCTAACCCTAACCCTAACCCTAGCCCTAACCCTAACCCTAAACCTAGCCCTAGCCCTAACCCTAACCCCAATCCTTGCCTTAACCCTAATCCTAAAATTAGCCCTAGCCCTAGACCTAACCCTAACAATAACCATAGCCCTAACCCTAAACTTAACACTACCCCTAAATCTAACATTAGCCCTAGCCCTAGACCTAGACCTAAACCTAAACCTAACCCTAGGCCTAACCCTAACATTAGCCCTAGGCCTAACCCTAATCCTAGCCCTATCATTAACACTAACACTAACCCAAACCTAGGCCTAGCCCTTACCATAAACCTAACCCTAGCACTAGCCCTAATCCTAACCCGAAACCTAGCGCTAGCCATAAACCTAAACTTAACCCTAAACCTTGCCCTAACCCTAACCCTAACACTAGCCCTAACCCTAACCCGAGCCCTAGCACTAGACCTAACCCTAACCCTAGCGCTAAACCTAGCCCTAACTCTAGCCCTAACCCTAACCCTAGCCTTAACACTAACCCTAACCCCAATCCAAACCTAGCCGTAGCCCTAACCCTAATCTACACCTAGTCCTAGCCCTAACCCTAACCCTAACCCTAACTCTAGCACTAGACCTAATCCTAACCCTAACCCTAACAATATCCCTAACCCTAAACCTAATCATAGGCCTAACCCTCACCCTAGCCCAAACCCTAACATTAACACTAACCCAAACCTAGGCCTGGCCCTAACCCTAACCCTAAAAAGAGCCCTAAACCTAACGCTACACCTAGCCCTAGACCTAACCGTAACCCTAACCCTAGCCCTAAACCTAAACCTGACCCTATGCCTAACCCTAACACTACCCTAAACCTAACACTAACACTAAATAAACCTAGACCTTACCCTAACGCTATCCCTAAACCTAACCCTAGCCCTAGCCCTAGCACTAACCCTAATCCTAACCCTAACCCTAACCCTAGCCCTAGACCTAAACCTAACCCTAACACTAGCCCTAACACTAACCCTAACACTAGCCCTAACCCTAACCCTAGCCCTAGCCCAAGTACTAACCCTAATCCTAAACCTATCCCTAAATCTAGCCCTAACCCTAACAATAACTCTAGCACTAGCCCTAATCCTACCCCTAACCCTAGCGCTAGCCCTAGACCTAAACTTAACCCTAACCCTAGCCCTAACCCTAACCCTAACCCTAGCCCTAACCCTAACCCTAGCTCTAGCCCTAACCATAACCCCAATCCTAGGCATAAACCTAACCCTAACCTTAGCTCTATCCCTAACTCTAACCCTAACCAAAACCCTGGCACTAGGCCTAAACCTAGCACTGGCCCTAGACCTAAACCTAAACCTAACCCTAGCCCTAACGCCATCCCTAACTCTAGCCCTCACCCTAACTCTAGCCAGAACGCTAACACTAACCCTAGACCTAGCCCTAACACTAACCCTAACCCTAACCCTAGCATTAGCCCTAATCCTAACACTAACAATAGCGCTAGCCTTAGACCTAACTGTAACCCAAACCCTACCCTTAACCCTACCCTTAACACTAGCCCTAACACTAACCCCAATCCTAGCCCTAACCCTAACCCTAACCCTATCCCTATCCTAGCCCTAGCCCTAACACTAACACTAACTCTAGCACTAGCCCTAATCCTACCCTAACCCTAGCGCTAGCCCTAGACCTAACCTTAACCCTAACCCTAGCCCTAACCCTAACCCTAACCCTAGCCCTAACCCTAACCCTAGCCCTAACCGTAACCCTAACCCTAACCCCAATCCAAACTTAGCCATAGCCCTAACCCTAACCTAAACCTTGCCCTAGCCCTAATCCTAACCCTAACCCTAGCGCTAGCCCTAGACCTAACCCTAACCCTAACCCTAAAACTTGCCCTAACCCTAACCCTAGCCCTAGCCCTAGACGTAAACCTAACACTAACCCAGGCCCTAACGCTAAACCTAACCCTAGGACAAACCCTAACCCTAGCCCAAACCCTAACACTAACACTAATCCAAACCTAGGCCTAGCCATAACACTAACACTAACCCTAACCCTAGCCCTAGCCCTAAACCTAACCCCAACCCTAGCCCTAACCCTAACCCTAAACCTAGCCCTGGCTCTAACCCTAACCCTAACACTAGCCCTAGCCCTAATCTAATCCTAAAACTAGCCCTGGCCCTAGACTTAACCCTAACCCTAACCCTAGCCCTAAACCTAACCCTAACCCTAGCCCTAACCCTAACCCTAGCCTTAACCCTAACCCTAACCCCAATCCAAACCTACCATAGCCTTAACCCTAACCTAAACCTAGCCCTAGCCCTACCCTAACCCTAGCGCTAGACCTAGAACTAACCCTAACCGTAACCCTAACCCTAGCCCTAAACCTAACCCTAAAACTAACACTAACCCAAACCTAGCCATAATCCTAACACTAACCCTAGCCCTAAACTGAACCCTAAGCCTAAACCTAGCCCTAGCCCTAAAACTAACCCGAATCCTAGACCTAACCCTAACCCTAACTCTAGCCCTGGACCTAATCCTAACCCTAACCCTAGCACTAGCCCTCATCTAACCCTAACCCTAGCGCTAGACATACACATAAACGTAAACCTAACCCTAGCACTAACACTAACCCTAAAACGAGCCCTAACCCTAACCCTAGCCCTAACCTTAACCCTAGGCCTAACCCTAACACTAACCCTAGCCCTAGCCCTAACCCTAACCCCAATCCTAGCCCTAAGCGTAACCCTAGCCCTAGCCCTAGACCTAGCCCTAACCCTAACCCTCACACTAACACTAGCACTAAACTTAACCCTAACTCTTGAGCTAGCCCTAGACCTAACATTAACTGCAACCCTAGCCCTAAACCTAACCCTAACACTAGCCCTAACCCTAACCCTAGCCCTAGCCCTAGACCTAACCCTAACCCTAGACTTAACCCTAACCCTAAAACTAGTCCCAAACCTAACCCTAGCCCTAGCCCTAAACCTAACCCCAATCCAACCCTAGCCCTAGCCCTAACACTCACATAAACCTTGCCCTAGCCCTAATCCTAACCCTGACCGTAGCGCTAGACCTAGACCTAACCCTAACCCTAAACATAGCCCTAACCCTAACCCTAAAACTAGCACTAACCCTAACCCTAGCCCTAGCCCTAGATGAAACCCTAACCCTAACCATAGCCCTAGTCCTAACCCTAAACTAACCCTAACCCTAGCACTAGGCCTAATCAGACCCTAACCCTAGCGATAGCCCTAGACCTAACCCTAAACATAACCCTAGCCCTAACACTAACCCGAACACTAGCCATAATCCTAACACTAGCCCTAACCCTAACCCTAGCCCTAACCCTAACCCTAGCCCTAACCCTAAACTACCCCTAACTCTATACCTTATACTAACCCTAGCCCTAGCCTTAGACCTAAACCTAACCCTAGCCCTAACCCGAACCCTAACACTAGCCTTAGCCCTAGCCCTAACCGTAACCCCAGCCCTAACCCTAACCCTAGCCCTAGCCCTAGACCTAACGCTATCCCTAGCCCTAGCCCTAACCCTAACCCCAATCCTAGCCCTAACCCTAACCCTATCCCTAGCCCTAGCCCTAAACCTAACACTAACCCTAACCCTAGCACTAGCCCTAATCCTAACCCTAAACCTAACGCTAGATTTAGACGTAACCGTAACCCTAAACTTAGCCCTAACCATAACCCTAGCACTAGGCCTAATCTGACCCTAACCCTAGCGCTAGCCCTAGACCTAACCCTAAACCTAACCCTAGCCCTAACACTAACCCAAACACTAGCCATAACCCTAACACTAGCCCTAACCCTAACCCTAACCCTAGCCCTAACCCTAACCCTAGCCCTAACTCTAATACTACCCCTAAATCTATACCTTATACTAACTCTAGCCCTAGCCTTAGACCGAAACCTAACCCTAACCCTAGCCCTAACCCGAAACCTAACACTAGCCTTAGCCCTAGCCCTAACCCTAACCCCAGCCCTAACCCTAACCCTAGCCCTAGCCCTAGACCTAACACTATCCCTAGCCCTAGCCCTAACCCTAACCCCAATCCTAGCCCTAACCCTAACCCTATCCCTAGCCCTAGCCCTAAACCTAACACTAACCCTAACCCTAGCACTAGCCCTAATCCTAACCCTAAACCTAACGCTAGATTTAGACATAACCGTAACCCTAAACTTAGCCCTAACCCTAACCCTAAAACTAGCCCTAACCCTAAAACTAGCCCTAGCCCTAGCCCTAGACCTAACCCTACTCCTAACGCTAAACCTAACCCTATACCTAGCCCTAGCCATAACCCCAAACTTACCCATAACACTAACACTAACCCTAGCCCTAACCCTAAACCTAACATTAACACTAGCCCTAACCCTACCCCTAACACTAGCCCTAACCCTAACCCTAAACCTAGCCCAAGATCTAACCCTAACACTAGCCCTAGCCCTAAACCTAACCCTAACACTAACCCTAGCCCTAACCATAACCCTAACCCTAACCCTAACCCTAACCCTAACCCTAACACTAGCCTTAACTCTAACCCTAGCCCTAGCCCTAGAATTAACACTAATGCTAACCCTAGCCCTAACCCTATACCTAGCATTAGTCCTAAACAATAACCTAGCCCTAGCAATAACCCTAAACCTAACACCAACCCTAGCCCTAACACTAACTCTAACCGTAACCCTAGCCCTAGCCCTAATCCTAACCCAAACCCTAGCGCTAGCCTTAGACCTAACCCTAACCCGAACCCTACCCTTGACCCTACCCTTAACACTAGTCCTAACCCTAACCCCAATCCTAGCCCTAACCCTATCCCTATCCTGGCCCTAGTCCTAACCCAAACCCTAACCCTAACTCTAGCACTAGCCCTAATACTACCCCTACAGTAGCGCTAGCCCTAGACCTAACCTTAACCCTAACCCTAGCCCTAACCCTAACCCTAACCCTAGCCCTAACCCTAACCCTAGCCCTAACCCTAACCCTAACCCCAATCCAAACTTAGCCATAGCCCTAACCCTAACCTAAACCTTGCCCTAGCCCTAATCCTAACCCTAACCCTAGCGCTAGCCCTAGACCTAACCCTAACCCTAACCCTAAAACTAGCCCTAACCCTAACCCTAGCCCTAGCCCTAGACGTAAACCTAACAAACCCAGGCCCTAACGCTAAACCTAACCCTAGGACAAACCCTAACCCTAGCCCTAACCCTAACACTAACACTAATCCAAACCTAGGCCTAGCCCTAACACTAACCCTAACCCTAACCCTAGCCCTAGCCCTAAACCTAACCCCAACCCTAGCCCTAGCCCTAAACCTAAACCTAGCCTTAGCTTTAACCCTAACTCTAACACTAGCCCTAGCCCTAATCTAATCGTAAAACTAGCCCTGGCCCTAGGCTTAATCCTAAAACTAACCCTAGCCCTAAACCTAACCCTAACCCTAGCCCTAACCCTAACCCTAGCCTTAACCCTAACCCTAACCCCAATCCAAACCTAGCCATAGCCTTAACCCTAACCTAAACCTAGCCCTAGCCCTACCCTAACCCTAGCGCTAGACCTAGAACTAACCCTAACCGTAACCCTAACCCTAGCCCTAACCCTAACCCTAAAACTAACACTAAACCAAACATAGCCATAATCCTAAACCTAACCCTAGCCCTAGCCCTAACCCTAACCCCAATCCTAGCCCTAAGCCTAACCCTAGCCCTAGCCCTAGCCCTAAACCTAACCCTCACCCTAACACTAGCCCTAATCCTAACCCTAACCCTTGCGCTAGCCCTAAACCTAACATTAACTGCAACCCTAGCCCTAAACCTAACCCTAACACTAGCCCTAACCCTAACCCTAGCACTAGCGCTAGACCTAACCCTAACCCTAGACTTAACATTAACCCTAAAACTAGTCCTAAACCTAACCCTAGCCCTAACCCTAAACCTAACCCCAATCCAACCCTAGCCCTAGCCCTAACACTCACATAAACCTTGCCCTAGCCCTAATCCTAACCCTGACCGTAGCGCTAGACCTAGACCTAACCCTAACCCTAAACATAGCCCTAACCCTAACCCTAAAACTAGCACTAACCCTAACCCTAGCCGTAGCCCTAGATGAAACCCTAACCCTAACCATAGCCCTAGCCCTAACCCTAACCTAACCCTAACCCTAGCACTAGCCCTATTCTGACCCTAACCCTAGCGCTAGCCCTTTACTTAGCCCTAAACCTAACCCTAGCCCTAACACTAACCTGAACACTAGCCATAACACTAACACTAGCCCTAACCCTAACCCTAACCCTAGCCCTAACCCTAACCCTAGCCCTAACCCTAATACTACCCCTAACTCTATACCTTATAATAACCCTAGCCCTAGCCTTAGACCTAAACCTAACCCTAACCCAAGCCCTAACCCGAACCCTAACACTAGCCTTAGCCCTAGCCCTAAACCTAACCCCAGCCCTAACCCTAACCCTAGCCCTAGACCTAACGCTATCCCTATCCCTAGCCCTAACCCTAACCCCAATCCTAGCCCTAACCCTAACCCTATCCCTGGCCCTAGCCCTAAACCTAACACTAACCCTAACCCTAGCACTAGCCCTAATCCTAACCCTAAACCTAACGTTAGATTTAGACGTAACCGTAACCCTAAACTTAGCCCTAACCCTAACCCTAACCCTAACCCTAAACCTAGCCTTAGCCCTAACCCTAGATCTAACCCTAAGCCTAACGCTAAACCTAACCCTATACCTAGCCCTAGCCATAACCCCAACCTTAGCCATAACACTAACACTAACACTAACACTAACACTAACCCTAGCCCTAGCCCTAACCCTAACTCTAACCCTAACCCTAGCCCTAGACTTAACCCTAACTCTAACCATAACCCTAGCCCTAACCCTACCCCTAACACTAGCCCTAACCCGAAACTTAGCCCTAGATCTAGATGTAAACCTAACCCGAACCCTAGCCCTAACCCTAACCCTAAAATAGGCCTAGCCCTAACCATAACCCTATCCCTATCCCTACTAGCCCTAAACCTAACCCCAATCCTAGCCCTAACCCTAACCCTATCCCTAGTCCTAGCCCTAGCCCGAACCCAAATCTAACCATAGCGCTAGCCCTAATCCTAACCCTAACCCTAGCCCTAGCCCTAGACGTAACCGTAACCCTAACCCTAGCCCTAGCACTAACCCTAACCTAACCCTAACCCTAGCACTAGCCCTAATCTAACCCTAAACCTAGCGCTAGCCCTAGACCTAGCCTTAAACCTAACCCTAGCCCTAACACTAACCCTAACACTAGCCCTAACCCTAACCTTAGCCCTAAACCTAACCCTAACCCTATTGCTAACCCTAACCCTACCCCAAAACGTAAACCTAACCCTAGCCCTAACCATAAACCTAATCCTAGGCCTAACCCTAATCTTAGCCCTAACCCTAAACTAACACTCACCCAAATCTGGGCCTAGCTCCAACCCTAACCCTAAAACTAGCCCTAAACCTAACCCTACCCCTAGCACTAGACCTAAACCTAACCCTAACCCTAGCCCTAAACCTAAACCTAAACCTAACCCTAGGCCTAACAATAACCCTAGGACTAACCCTAACACTAACACTAACCCAAACCTAGGCCTAGCCCTAACCCTAACCCTAACCCTAAACCTAACCCTAGCCCTAAACGTAACCCCAATCCTAGCCCTAACAATAAACCTAACACTAGCCCTAGCCCTAATCCTAACCCT
>CM027386.1:78015201-78037544 GCA_015711505.1 Sylvilagus bachmani | reverse complement strand
TAACCCTAGCCCTAACACTAACCCTAACACTAGCAATAACCCTAGCCCTAGCCTTAGACTTAAACCAAGCCATAGCCCTAGCCCTAGACCGAACCCTAACACTAAATCTAGCCCTAACCCTAAACCTAACCCTAGCCCTAAACCTAACCCTAGACCTAGCCCTAATCCGATCCCTAACCCTAGCGCTAGCCCTAGACATAACCGTAACCCTAACCCTAGACCTAACCCTAACCCTAACACTAGCCCTAACCCTAACCCTAGCCCTTGCCCTAGGCGTAAACCTAACCCTAACCCTAGCCCTAACCCTAACCCTAAACCTATGCCTAAACCTAACCATAACCCTAACTTTAACACTAACCCTAACCCAGACCTAGGACTAGCCATAACCCTATACTTATCCCTAGCCCTAACCCTAACCCCAATCCTAGCCCTAACCCTAATCCGATCCCTAGCTACAGCCCTAACCCTAACCCGAATCCTAGACCTAAACAAAACCCTATCCCTAGCCCTAGACCTAACCCTAAACCTAACCCTAACACTAGCCCTAAACCTAACCCTAGCCCTAGACCTAGACCTAAGCCTAACCCTAGCCCTAACCGTAAACCTAACCCTAGCCCTAACCCTAACCCTAACCCCAATCCAAACCTAGCCCTAGCCCTAACCCCAAACCTAAAACTTGCCCTAGACCTAATCCTAACCCTAAACCTAGAGCTAGACCTAGACCTAACCCTAACCCTAAAACTAGCCCTAACCCTAACCATAGCCCTAGCCCTAGACATAACCCTAACCCTAACCCTAGCCCTAACCCTAAACCTAACCCTACGCCTGAGCCTAACCCTAGACCTAACCCTAACACTGACACTAACCCAAACCTAGGCCTAGCCCTAAACCTAACCCTAGCGCTAGCCCTAATCCTAACCCCATTCCTAGCGCTAACCCTAACCCTAACCCTAGGCCTAGCCCTAACCCTAACCTAACCCTAACCCTAACCCTAGCCTTAACCCTAACCCTAAACCCAATCCAAACCTAGCCATACCCTTAACCCTAACCTAAACCTAGCCCTAGCCCTAAATCTAACCCCAATACTAGCCCTAACTCTAACCCTAACCCTAGACCTAGCTCTAACCCTAACCCTAGCACTAGCCCTAATCTAACCCTAACACTAGCACTAGCCCTATACCTACCCCTAGCGCTAGACCAAACCTAACCCTAAACCTAACCCTAATCATAGCCCTAACCCTAAACCTAAAACTAACCCTAACCCTAACCCTACCCCAAGCTCGAAACCAAACTGTAAACCTAAACCTAGCCCTAAACCTAAACCTAATCCTAGGCCTAACCATAACCCTAACCCTAACCCTAACACTAGCCCTAGCCCTAGCCCTAACCCTAAACCTAACACTAGCCCTAGCCCTAATCATAACCCTAACCCTAGTGCTACCCCTAAACCTAACCCTAACCCTAGCCCTAACCCTAACCCTAACAATAGGCCGAACCCTAATCTTAGCCCAAGCCCTAGACGTAAACCTAACACTAACCCTAACCATAACCTTATAGCTAGCCAGAGCCCAAACCCTAACCCTAGCGCTAGCCCTAGACCTAAAACTAACAATAACCATAGCCCTAACCCTAAACTGAACATTAGCCCTAAACCTAACCCTAGCCCCAGGCCTAGCCCTAGACCAAACCCTGACCCTAACCCTAGCCCTAACCCTAAACCACCCTAGCTATAACCCCTACCCTAGCCATAGTCCTAGACCTAAACCTAACCCTATCGCTAGTCCTAAACCTAACCCTATCACGAGCCCTAACCCTAACCCTAACCCTAGCCCTATCCCAGGACCTAAACCTAACACTAACCCTAGCCCTAAACCAAAACCAAATCTAGCCCTAATCCCAACACTAGCCCTAACCCTAAACCTAACCCTAGCCCTAACCCTAACCCTATACCTAGCCTTAGCTCTAACCCCAAACCTAGCCATAACCCTAACCCTAACGCTAGCCCTAGCCCTAACCCTAAACCCAATCCTAGCCCTAACTCTAATCCTAACCCTAGACCTAGCCCTATCCTAACCCTAACCCTAGCGCTTGCCCTAGACCTAACCCTAACCCTAACCCTAGCCCTAACCCTAACCCTAGAACTAACCCTAACCGTAACCCTACCCCAATCCCGAGACCTAACCGTAAACCTAACCCTAGCCCTAACCCTAAACCTAATCCTAGGCCTAACCCTAACCCTAGCCCTAACCCTAACACTAACACTAACCCAAATCTAGGCCTAGCTCTAACCCTAACCCTAAAACTAGCCCTAAACCTAACCCTACCCCTAGAACTAGACCTAACCCTAACCCTAACCCTAGCCCTAAACCTGAACCTAAACCTAACCCTAGGCCTAACCCTAACCCTAGGACTAACCATAACACTAACCCAAACCTAGGCCTAGCCCTAACCCTAACCCTAACCCTAAACCTAGCCCTAGCCCTAAACCTAACCACAATCCTAGCCCTAACAATAACCCTAACACTAGCCCTAGCCCTAATCCTAACCCTAAACCTAACACTAGCCCTAGCCCTAATCATAACCCTAACCCTAGTGCTAGCCCTAGACGTAAACCTAACCCTAACTCTAGCCCTAACCCTAACCCTAAACCTAGCCCTAACCCTAACCCTAGCCCTAACCCAAATCCTAAACCCACACCTAGCCCTAACCCTAACCATAATCCTAACCCTAACTTAAGACCTAATCCTAACCCTAGCCCTAGCTTTAGACCTAAACCTAACCCTAAACCTAGCCCTAAACCTAACCTTAACCCTAGGACTAACCTAAACCTAGCCCTAACCCTAACACTAACCCTAACACAAACCTAGGCCTAGCCCTAACCCTAACCCTAACCCTAGCCCTAGCCCTAATCCTAGCCCTAATCCTAGCCCTAACCCGAACCCTAACCCTAGCCCTACCCCTAACCCTAACACCAATCCTAGCCCTAACCCTAACCCTATCCCTAGCCGTAGCCCTAGCCCTAACACTAACCCTAACACTAGCACAAGCCCTAGACCTAACCCTAAACCTAACCTTAACCCTAGCCCTAACCCTAAACCTAACACTAGCCCTAAACCTTACACTAGCCCTAGCCCTAGACGTAAACCTAACCCTAAACCTAGCCCTAACCCTAACCCTAAACCTAGGCCTAACCCTAACCCTAGCCCTAGACTTAACACTAACCATAACGCAAACCTAGGCCTAGACCTACCCCTAACCCTCTCCCTAGCCCTAGCCATAACCATAACCCAAATCCTAGCCTTAACTCTAACCCGATCCCTAACCCTAGTCCTAGACCTAACCATAACCCTGACACTAGCCCTAACCCTAACCCTAGCCCTAGCCCTAGACCTAACCCTAATCATAACCCTAGGCCTAACCCTATACTTAGCCCTAGCCCTAACCCCAATCTTAGCCATAACACTAATTCTAGCCCTTACCCTAAATCTAAACCTAGACTTAACCCTAAACATAGCCCTAGCCCTAACCCTAACCCTAACACTCTCCCTAACCCTAACCCTAGCCCTAGCCCTAGACCTAACCCTAACACTAACCCTAGCCCTAACCCTAAACCTAATCCTAGCCCTAACCCTAAACCTAGCCCTAACCCTAGCCCTAACACTAACACTAGCACTAAACCTAAACTTAGCCCTAGCCCTAACAATAACCATAGCGCTAACCCTAACCTTAACACTAGCCCTAAACCTAACCCTAGCCCTAGACCTAGCCCTACACCTAACCCAAACCCTACCCAAAGCCCTTACCCTAATGTTAACCCTAGGCCTAATCCTAACTCTAACCCTAACCCTAACACTAACCCCAACCCAAAACTAGGCCTAACCCTAACCCTAACCCTAGCACTAGACCTAATCCTAACCCTAACCATAGCACTAGCCCTAGACCTAACCTTAACCCTAATCTTAGCCCAAACCATAACCCTAACACTACCCCTAACCGTAACCCTAACTCTAGACCTAACACTAACCCAAACCTAGCCATAAAACTGACCCTAACCCTAACGCTAGCACTAGCCCTAATCCTCATCCTAACCCTAAACCTAACACTAACCCTAACCCTAACACTAACTCTATACCTAACACTAAACCTAACACTAGCAATAACTCCAACCCTACCCTAACCCTAACCCTAGCCCTAGCGCTAACCCTATCCCTAACCCTAACCCTAACCCTAACCATAACTCTAGACCTAATCCTAACCCTAGCCCTACCCTTAGACCTAATCCTAACCCTAACCCTACCCTAAACATAAACCTAACCATAGGCCAAACCTTAACCCTAGCCCTAACCCTAACACTAACCCTAACCCAAAACCTAGGCCTAGCCCTAACCCTAACCCGAACCCTAGACCTAGCCCTAAACATAACCCCAATGCTAGCCCTGACCCTAACCCTAACCCTAACCCTAGTCTTAGACCTAACACTATCCCTAAGACTAGCAATTACCCGAACCCTAACCCTAACCCTAACCCTAGCCCTAACCCTACACATAGCCCTAACCCTAACCCTAACCCTAAACCTACCCCTAGCCCTAACCCTATCCCTAACGCTAACCCTAACCCTAACCCTAACACTAACATTAACTCTAGACCTAATCCTAAACCTAGCCCTAGCCTTACACCTAATCCTAACCCTAACCCTAGCCCAACCCTAACCCTAACCCTAGGCCTAACCCTAGCCCTACCATTAACCCTAACACTAACCCAAACCTAGGCCTAGCCCTAACCATAACCCTAAGCCTAGCCCTGGCCCTAACCCTAACCCCAATACTTGCCCTAACCCTAACCCTAACCCTAGCCCTAAACCTAAACCTAACCCTAGTCTTAACCCTAACCCTAGCCCTAGCCCTAACCCAAAACCTAACACTAGCCCTAAGCCTAACCCTAGACCGAGCCCTAGACCTAACCCTAATCCTAACCCAAGCCTAACTCTATACCTGGCCCTAGCCCTAACCCCAACCATTGCCATAACCCTAAACCTAACCCTAGCCCTAGCCCTAATCCTAAACCTAGGCCTAACCCTAACCTTAACACTAAAGCTAACCCAAACCTAGGCCTAGCCCTAACCCTAACCCTAGCCCTAGCCCAAGCCCTAATCCTAACCCTAACAATAGCCCTAAACCTAACCCTAGACCTAGCCCTAGCCCTAACCCTAACCCTAGCACTAGCCCTAGACCTAACCCTAAACGTAGCGCTAGCCCTAGACCTTAACCCTAACAATAAGCCTAGCCCTAACCCTACAGCTAACACTAGCCCTAACACTAACCCCAGTCCTAGCCCTAGCCCTAGACCTAAACCTAACCCTAACCCTAGCCCTAACGCTAACCCTAATACTAGGCCTAACCCTAACCCTAGCCCTAACCTTAACACTAACCCTAACCCAAAACTAGGCCTAGCCCTAACCCTAACCCTAACCCTAGCCCTACCCCTAACCCTAACCCCAATCCTAGCCCTAACCCTAACCCTAACCCTATCCCTAGACCACCCCTAGCCCTAACCCTAAACCTAATGCTAGTACTAGCCCTAATCCTAACCCTAACCCTAGCGCTAGCCCTAGACATAAACTTGACCCTAAACCTAGCCATAACAATAACCCTAACAATAGAACTAACCATAAACCTAGCCCTAGCCCTAGCCCTAGACCAAACCCTAACCCAAGCCCTAACCCTAACCCTGACCATAACCCTAGCCCTAACCCTAACCCTAACCCCAATCCAATCCTAGCCCTAGTCCTAACCCTATCCTAAACCTAGCCCTAGATCTAAACCTAACCCTAACCCTAGCGCTAGACCTAGACCTAACCCTAACCCGAATCCTAGCCCTAAACCTAACCCTAACCCTAGCCCTAACCCTAACACTACCCCTAGCCTTAGACCTAATCCCAACCCTAACTCTAGCCCTAACCCTTAAAATAACCCTAGGCCTAACCTTAACCCTAGCCCTAACCCTAACACTAACACTAACCCAAACATATGCCTAGCCCTAACCCTAAACCTATGCTAGCCATAGCCCTAAACCTAACGCGAATCCTAGCCCTAACCCTAACCCTAACCCCAGCCCTAGCCCTAACCCTAACTCTAACCCTAACACTAGACCTAGCCCTAATCCTAACACTAACCCTAGCGCTAGGCCTAGACCTAACCCTAAACCTAACCCTAGCTCTAACCCTAAACCTAACCCTAGCCCTAACCCTAACCCTACCCCTAGCCTTAGACCTAACCCTAACCATAACTCTAGCCCTAACCCTAAAACTAATCCTAGGCCTAACCTTAACCCTAGCCCTAACCCTAACACTAACACTAACCCAAACATATGCCTAGCACTAACCCTAACCCTAATCCTAGCCATAGCCCTAAACCTAACCCCAATCCTAGCCCTAACCTAACCCTAACCCTAACCCTAGCCCTAGCCCGAACCCTAACCCTAACCCTACCAATGCCCTAACCCTAAACATAACCCTAACCCTAACCCTAACCCTAACTCTAGACCTAACCCTAACCCTAACCATAACCTACCCCTAGCCCTAAGCCTACAATTAACCCTAGACCTAACCCTAACTGTAACCCTAGGACTAATAATAACCCTAGCACTAGCCCTAACTCTAACAACAATCCTAGCCCTAACCCTAACCCTAACCCTAGCCCTAGCCCTAGCACTAGCCCTAACTCTAACGCTAAACCTAAAACTAGCGCTACCTAAACCAAACTCTAAACATAGCGCTGGTCCTAGACCTAACCCTAACCCTAACTCTAGCCCTAAACTAACCATAACAATAGACCTAACCCTAACCCTAACTCTAGCCCTAAACTAACCATAACAATAGACCTAACCCTAAAACTAGCCGTAGCCCTAGACCTAACCCTAACACTAACCCTAACCCTAACCCTAACCCTAACCTTAACTCTAGCCCTAACCCTAACCCTAACCCTAATCCTAACCCTAGCCCTAGACCTAACCCTAACCCTAACCCCAGCCCTAACTCTATAACGAGCCCTAGCCCAAACCCCAACCCTAGCCATAATCCTGACCATGACCCTAGCCCTAGCCATAGCCCTAACCCTAACTCTAACCCTAACCCTAGCCCTAGCACTAATCCTAACATTTATCCTAGCCCTTACCCTATTCCTAACCCTAACCCTAGAACAAGCACTAACTCTCACGCAAACCCTAACCCTAGGGCTAGGCCTAATCCTAACCCTAACCATAGCGCTGGCCCTAGACCTAACTCTAACCCTAAACCTAGCCCTAATCCTAACACAAACACTAGACCTAACCCTAACCCTAGCCCTAGCCCTAGACCTAACCCTAACACTAACCCTAGCCCTAAACCTAACCCTAGCACTAAACCTAACCCTAACCCTAGCCCTTGCCCTAACACTATCCCTAACCCTAACCCGAGCACTAGCCTTAATCCTAACCCTAACCCTAGCCCTAGCCCTAGCACTAGCCCTAACAATAACCCTAACCCTAACCCTAAAAACAACCCCAACCCCAACCCAAACCCACCATCAACCCCAACCCTGACACTAGCCCTAAACCTAGACTTAACCCTAAAAATAACCCTAAATTTAGCTCTAGCCCTACACCAAACCCTAACACTAGCCCTAGCCATAACCCTAAACCTAACACTAGCCCTAACACTAACCCTAACCCTAGCCCTAACCCTAACCCTAACACTAGCCCTAACCTTAACCCTAACCCTAGCCCTAGCCCTAGGCCTAACACTAACCATAACCCTAACACTAGCATTAGCCCTAATCCTAACCCTAACCCTTCTGCTAGGCCTAGACCTAACCCTAACCCTAAACCTAGCCCTAACCCTAACCCTAACCCTAACACTAGCCCTAACCGTAAACCTAGTCCTAGCCTTAGACCTAACACTAACCCTATCCCTAGCCCTCAACATAAACCTAACCCAAGCCCTAACCCTAACCCTAGCTCTAACTCTAACCCTAACGCAAAGCTATCCCTAGCCCTAACCCTAACCTTACCCTAACCCTAGCTCTAAATTAACTAACCCTAACAATAACCCTAACTCTAACCCTAGCGATTGACAAGGACCTAACCCTAACGCTAACCCTAGCCCTAACCCTAACCCTAACACTAGCCCTAACCCTAACCATAGCACTAACCCTAATCCTAAACCTACCCCTGCCTTAACCCTAACCCTAACCGTAACCCTAACTCTCAACCTAATCCAAAACCTAGCCCTAGCCTAAGACATAACCCTAACCCTAATCCTAACCCTAGCCCTAACCCTAGGTCTAACCCTAACCCTAGCTCTAGACTTAGCCCTAAGCCTAACCCGATCTCTAGCTCTAGCCCTAACCCTAACCCAAGCATTAGCCCTAGACCTAACCCTAAACATAGTGCTAGCCCTAGACATAACCATAACAATAACCCTAGCCAAAACCCTAGGAATACATAACCCTGACCCTAACACTAAATCTAGACCTAAACCTAACCCTATCCCTAGCCTTAGACCTAACCCTAACCCTAACCCTAGCTCTAACCCTAAACCTAACCCATGCCCTAACCCTAAACCTAGCCCTAACCCTAACACTAACCATAACCCAAACCTAGGCGTAGTCCTAACCCTAATCCGAGCCCTAGAACAAGCCCTAAACCTAACCCCAATCCTAGCCCTAACCATAACCCGAACCCTAGCCCTAACCCTAACCCTAACCCTAACCCTAGCAATAGGCCTAATCCTAACCCTAACCCTAGCACTGGCCCTAGACCTAACCCTAACCCTAAACCTAGCCCTAACACTAACCCTAACACTAGCCCTAACCCTAACCCTAACCCTAGCCCTAGCCCTAGCCCTAACACTAACCATAATCCTAACACTAGCATTAGCCCTAATCCTAACCCTAAACCTTGTGCTAGGCCTAGACTTAACCCTAACCCTAAACCTAGCCCTAACCCTAACCCTAAAACTAGCCCTAACCGTAAACTTAGCCCTAGCCTTAGACCAAACACTAACCCTAAACCTAGCCCTAACACTAACACTAACCCTAGCCCTAAACCTAACCCTAACCCAAAGCTATCCCTAGCCCTAACCCTAACCTTACCCTAACCCTGGCTCTAAATCACCTAACCCTAACCCTAGCCCTAGCACTAACCATAAACCTAACCCTAACCCTAAAAACAACCACAACCCCAACCCAAACCCACCACCAACCCCAACCCTGACACTAGCCCTAACCCTAGACTTAACCCTAAAAATAACCCTAAACTTAGCTCTAGACCTACACCAAACCCTAACACTAGCCCTAGCCCTAACCCTAACCCCAATCCTAACCCTAACCCTAACCCTAACCCTAGCCCTAACCCTAACCCTAACACTAGCCCTAACCTTAACCCTAACCCTAGCCCTAGGCCTAACACTAAACATAACACTAACACTAGCATTAGCCCTAATCCTAACCCTAACCCTAGTGCTAGGCCTAGACGTAACCCTAACCCTAAACCTAGCCCTAACCCCAACCCTAACACTAGCCCTAACCGTAAACCTAGTCCTAGCCTTAGACCTAACAGTAACCCTATCCCTAGCCCTAACCATAAACCTAACACTAGCCCTAACCCTAACCCTAACACAAGCCTATCCCTAGCACTAACCCTAACCTTGCCCTAACCCTAGCCCTAAATTACCTAACCCTAACCCTAGCGCTAGCACTAGCCCTAACCATAACCCTAACCCTAACCAAAAAACAACCCCAACCCCAACCCAAACCCACCACCAACCCCACCCTAACCCTAGCCCTAGCCCTAGACTTAACCCTAAAAATAACCCTAAACGTAGCTCTATCCCTACACCAAACCCTAACCCTAGCCCTAGCCATAGCCCTAGCCCTAAACCTAACCCTAACCCTAAAAACAACCCCAACCCAAACCAACCACCAACCCCAACCCTAACCCTAGCCCTAGCCCGAGACTTAAGCCTAAAAATAACCCTAAACTTAGCTCTAGCCCTACACACAACCCTAACCCTAGCCCTAGCCCTAACCCTAAACCTAACACTAGCACTAACCCTAACCCTAGCCCTGGCCCTAGACCTAACACTAACCCTAACACTAGCCCTAACTCTATAACTAACCCTAGCCCAAACCCCAACTCTAGCCATAACCCTAACACTAACCCTAGCCCTAGCCCTAGCCCTAACACTAACTGTAACCCTAACCCTAGCCCTAGCCATAATCCTAACCCTAACCCAAGCGCTAGCCCTAGACCTAAACCTAACCCTAACCCTAACACTAACAATAGCCCTAACCTTAACCCTAGCCCTAGCCCTAGACCTTACCCTAACCCTAAACCTACCCTAACCCTAAACCTAACCCTAGGCCTAAATCTAACCCTATCCCTAACCTTAACACTAACCCTAACCCAAACCTAGGCCAAGCCCTAACCCTTTCCCTAACCCTAGCCTTAGACTTGACCCTAAACCTAGTGCTAGCCCTAGACATAACCCTAACAATAACCCCAGCCAAAACCTTAGGCCTAACCCTAACCCTGAACCTAACACTTACTCTAGACCTAAACCTCACCCTAGCCCTAGCCTTAGACCTAACCCTAACACTAACCCTAGCTATAACCCTAAACCTAAACCTGGCCTTAACCCTAAACCTAGCCCTAACCCTAACACTAACCATAACCCAAACCTAGGCCTAGCCCTAACCCTAAACCTAACCCTAGCCCTAGCCCTAACCCTAACCCGAACCCTAGCCCTAACCCTAACCCTAACTCTAGCCCCAGCCCTAACTCTAACCCTAACCCTAACCCTAGCACTAGGCCTAATCCTAACACTAACCCTAGAGCTCGCGCTAAACCTAACCCTAAACCTAGCACTAACCCTAACACTAGCCCTAACCCTAACACTAACCCTAACACAAACCTAGGCCTAGCCCTAATAATAAACCTAATCCTAGCCCTAGCCCTAATCCTAACCCTAGCCTTAGCCTTAGACCTAACCCTAACCCTAACACTAGCCCTAAACCTAGCCCTAGCCCTAACCCTAACTCGAACCCTGACCCGAGCACTAGCCTTAGTGCTAAACCCAACCCCAGCGCTAGCCCTAGACCTAAAACTAACCCTACCCTAACCCTAACCCTAACAATAGCCCTAACCCTAACCCTAGCCCTAACGCTAGATCTTACCCTAACACTAACCCTAGCCTAACCCTAACCTTAACCCTAGGCCTAACCATAACCCTAGCCCTAACTTTACACTAACCATAACCAAAACCTAGGCCTAGCCCTAACCCTAAATCTAACACTAGCCCTAGCCCGAAACCTAACCCCAATCCTAGCCATAATACTAATCCAATCCCTAGGCCTAGGCCTTGCCCTAACCCTAACCCTAACCCTAGCACTAGCCCTAGACCTAACCCTAAACCTAGCGCTTGACCTAGACCTAACCCTAACCCTAACCCTAGCCCTAACCCTAACCCTCACACTAGCCCTAACCCTAACCCTAACCTACCACTAGCCCTAACCTACCACTAGCCCTAAAACTAACCCGAACCCTAACTCTAGACCTAATCCTAACCCTAGCCCTAGCCTTAGACCTAACCCTAACACTAACCCTAACCCTATCCGTAACCCCATCCCTAACCTACCCCTAGCCCTAAAACTAACCCGAACCCTAACTCTAGACCTAATCCTAACCCTCTCCCTAGCCTTAGACCTAACCCTAACACTAACCCTAATCCTAGCCCTAACCCTAACCCTAACCCTAACACTAACCCCAACCCAAAGCTAGGCCTAACCCTAACCCTAACCCTAACCCTAACCCTAGCCCTAGCCCTAACCCTAACCCCAATCCAAGCCCTAACCCTAACCCTAACCCTAACCCTAGCAATAGGCCTAATCTTAACCCTAACCATAGCGCTGGTCCTAGACCTAATCCTAACGTTAACCCAGGCCTAACCCTAACCCTAGCACTAGCCCTAAACCTAACCCTAGCCCTAGCCCTAGACCTAACACTAATCCTAAACTAGCCCTAACCCTAACGCTAGCCCTAGCTCTAGACCTAACCCTAATCCTAACCCTAGCCCTAACACTAACCCAAACCTGGCCCTAACCCTAAACCTAGCCCTAACCTTAACCCTAACCCTAGCCCTAGCCCTAGCACTAACCTTAACCCTAACATTAGCATTAGCCCTAAGCCTAACTCTAAACCTAGTGCTGGCCCTAGACCTAACCTTAACTCTAACCCTAGCCCTAACGCTAAGCCTAACACTAGCCTTAACGCTAACCCTAGCTCTAGCCCTAGACCTAACCCTAATCTTAACCCGACCCTAACCCTATACCTAGCCCTAGCCCTAACCCAAACCTAGCCATAACCCTATCCCTAACCCTAGCCCTAGCCCTAATCCTAACCCTAACCCTAGAGCTAGACTTAGACCTAACCCTAACCCTAACCATAGCCCTAACCCTGACCCTAAAACTAGCTGTAACACTAACCCTAGCCCTAGCCCTAGACCTAAACCTAAACCTAACCCTAGCCCTAACCCTAACCTTAACCCTAGGCCTAACTCTAACCCTAGTCCTAACGGTAAAACTAACCCTAACCGAAACCTAGGCCTAGACCTAACCCTAACCCTATCCCTTGACCTAGCCCTAATCCTAACCACAATCCTAGCCCTAACCCTAACCAGATCCCTAGCATAGTCCTAACCCTAACCCTAGCACTAGCCATAGACCTAACACTAAACCTAGCGCTAGCCCTAGACCTAACCCTAACAATATCCCTAGCCCTAACCCTAACACTAACCCTAACCCAAACCTAGGCCTAGCCCTAAACCTAACCCTAACCCTAGCCCTAGCCCTAACCCTAACTCAATCCTAACCCTAACCCTAACCCTAACTCTAGCCCTAGCCCTAACTCTAACTCTAACCCTAACCCTAGCACTAGGCCTAATCCTAACACTAACCCTAGCGCTCACCCTAGGCCTAACCTTAAACCAAATCCTAGCCCTAATCCGAACCCTAACACTAACCCTAACACAAACCTAGGCCTAGCTGTAATCCTAACCCTAACCCTAGCCCTAGCACTAATCCTAACCCTAGCCCCTAGCCTTAGACCTAACCCTAACCGTAACACTAGCCCTAAGCCTAACCCTAACCCTAGGCCTAACCCAAATCCTAGATCTAATCCTAACCTTAACCCTAGCCCTAGCCCTAAATCTAATGCTAACCCTAACCCTAGCACCAGGGCTAAACATAACCCTAACCCTAGTGCTGGTTCTAGACCTAAACATAACCCTAACCCTAGCCCTAACCCTAACACTAACACTAGCCCTAACCCTAAACCTAGCCCTAACCGTAGACAAAAACCTAACACTAACCCTAGCCCTAACCCTAAACCTAAACCTAACCCTAGCCCTAGCCCTAACGATAACCCTAACACTAGCCCTAACCCTAAACCTATCCCTAGCCCTAGACCTAAACCTAACACTAAGCCTAACCCTAGCCCTAAACCCTAACCCTAACCCTAGCCCTAACCCTAAACCTAATACCAATTCTAGCCCTAACCCTAACCCTAACCCTAGCCCTAGCCCTAACTACTACCATAAAACTAACTCTAGCACTAGCCCTAACCCTAACACTAAACCTACCCCTAGCCCTAACCCTAAACTCAACCATAGCCCTAACACTAAACCTAAACCTAATCCTAGCATTAGCCCTAACCCTAAACGTAACCCTACCCCTAACCCTAACCCTAAACCTAGCCCTAGCCCTAGCCCTAACCCTAACCCCAATCCTAGCCTAACCCTAACCAGATCCCTAACCCTAACCCTAACCCTAGGCCTAACCCTAACCCTAATCATAGACCAAGCTCTAAAACTAACCCTAACCCTAAACCTAGCATTAGCCCTATACCTAACACTAACCCTAGTGCTATGCCTAGACCTAAACCCAACCCTAGCCATAACCGTAACCCTAACCATAACACTAGCCCTAGCAGCAATCCTAACCCTAACACTAGGGCTACCCTAGACCTAACCCTAACACTAACCCTAACCCTAAACCTAGCCCTAACCCTAACCCTAACCCTAGCCCTAGCCCTAGACCTGAACCAAACCATAACCCTAGCCCTAACCAGAACCATAAACCTAGGCCTAACACTAACCCTAGCCCTCACCTTAACACTAAACCTACCCCAACCCAGGCCTGGCCCTAACCCTAACCCCAATCCTAGCCTAACCCTAACAAGATCCCTAAAAATAGCCCTAACCCTAACCGTAACCCTAACTCTAGAACTAGCCCTAGCCCTAACCCTAACCCTAGCGCTAGCCCTAGACCTAAACCTAACCATAACCCTAGCCCTGACCCTAACCCTAACACTAGTCCTAACCATAACCCTAACCCTAACCCCAATCCAAACCTAGCCCTAGCCCTAACCATAACCTAAACATTGCCCTAGCCCTAACCCTAACCCTAACCCTAGCGCTAGACCTAGCCCTAACCCTAACCTTCACCCTAGCCCTAATCCTAACCCTAACACTAGCTCTAACAATAACCCTATCCCTAGCCCTGGACCTAACCCTAACCATAATCCTATCCCTAAACCTAACCCTAAACCTAGGCCTAACCCTAACCCAAATCCTAACCTTAACACTAACCCTAGGCCAAACATAGGCCTAACCCTAACCCTAAACCTAACCCTAGACCTAGCCCTAGCCCTAACCCTAACCCTAACCCTAGTACTAGCCCTAATCCTAAACCTAAACCTAGCGCTAGCCCAAGACCTAATCTTACCCGAGCCCTAACCCTAACCCTAACTCTAGCCCTAGCCCTAACTCTAACCCTAACCCTAAACCTAGCACTAGGCCTAATCCTAACACTACCCCTAGCGCTCGCCCTAAACCTAACCGTAACCCTAAACCTAGCACAAACCTTAACACTAACACTAGCCCTAACCCTAACACTAACCCTAACCCAAACCTAGGCCTAGCCCTAATCATAAACCTAACCCTAGCACTAGCCCTAATCCTAAACCTAACCCTAGCCCTAAACCTAACCCTAGCCCTAACCCTAACCCTAACTCTAGCCCTAACCCTAACCCTAACACTAGCCCTATCCCTAACATTACACTAGCCCTAGACCTAACCCTAACCTTAGCCCTAACCCCTACCCTAACTCTAGACCTAACCCTAGACCTAATTCTAACCATAACCCTAACCCCAATCCAAACCTAGCCCTAGCCCAAACCCTAACCTAAACATAGCCCTAGCCCTAATCCTAACCGTAAACCTAGCGCTAGACCTAGTCCTAACCGTAACCTTCACCCTAGCCCTAACCCTAACCCTAACACTAGATCTAACCCTAACCCTATACCTAGCCCTGGACCAAACCCTAACCATAACCCTAGCCCTAAACCTAACCCTAACTCTAGGCCTAACCCTAACCCAACTCCTAACCTTAACACTATCCCTAAGCCAAATATAGGCCTAGCCCTAACCCTAACCCTAGCGCTAGCCCTAGCCCTAACCCTAACCCTAAACACAATCCCAGCCCTAACCCTAGCCCTAGCCCTAACCCTAACCCTAAACCTAACCCTTGCACTAGCCCTAATCATAAACCTACACCTAGCGATAGCCCTAGACCTAAACTTAAACCTAACCCTAGCCCTAACCTTAACTCTAACACTACCCTAACCCTAATCCTAACCCTAGCCCTAGACCTAACCCTAATGCTAGCCCTAACCCTAACCCTAACCCTAGCCCTAGCCCTAGACCTAACCCTAACCCTAAACCTAGCCCTAACAGTATCACTAACCCTAATCTAACCCTAACCCTAGCACTAGCCCTAACCCCAACCCCAATCCTAACCCTAACCCTAACTAACCCAAACTCTAGCCTTAGCCCTAACTCTAACACTAACCCTAACCCTAACGCTAGGCCAAAACCTAACCCTAACCCAAACGCTGGCCCTAGACCTAAACCTAACCCTAACCTAGCCTTAACACAAACACTAAACCTAGCCCTAACCCTAAACCTAGACCTACCCCTAACCCTAACGCTAGCCCTAGCCCTAACACTAACCCTAACCCTAACCCTAGCATTAGCCCTAATCCAAACCCTAACACTAACGCTAGGCCTAGACCTAACCCAAACCCTAACTCTAGCACTAACCCTAACCCTAACAATAGTCCTAACCCTAAACCAATCCATAGCCCTAGCCCTAACCCTAACCCTAACCCTAATAGTAGCACTAGGCCTAATCCTAACCCTAACCATAGCGCTGGCTGTAGACCTAGCCCTAAACCTAACCCTAACCCTAGCCTTAACCGTAACCCTAACACTAGCCCTAAACCTATCCCTAGCCGTAGCCCTAGCCCTAGAATTAACCCTAACACTAACCCTACCCCTAGCCCTAACCTTACCCCTAGCCCTAACCCTAACCCGAGCCCTAACCCTAACCCTAATCCTAGCCCTAGCCCTAACACTAACACAACCCTAACCCTAGCATTCGCCCTAATCCTAACTCTAACCCTAGCGCTAGCCCAACCCTAACCCTAACCCTAGCCCTAACCCTAACCCTAGCCCTAACCCTAACCCTAACCCTAACCCTAACCCTAAACTAGCCCTAAACCTAACCCTAGCCCTAACCCTAGACATAACCCTAACCCTAGCCCTAACCCTAAACCTAACCCTAGCCCTAACCCTAGCCCTAACCCTATCCCAAGCCGAACCCTAACCCTAACCGTAACACTAGTCCTACCATAACCCGAGCCCTAGCAATAGACCTAACCCTAGCCGTAAACCTATACCAAGCCCTAGCCCTAACCCTAACCCTAACCCTAGCCCTAACCCTAACCCTAACCCTAGCCCTAACCCTAAACCTAGCCCTAACCTTAGCACTAACCCTAACCCAAACATAGGCCTAGCCCTAACCCTAAACCTATCCCTAGCCCTACCCCTAACATCAAACCTTGCCCTAACCCTAACCCAATCCCTAGCCCTAGCACAAGCCCTAGCCCTAACCCTAAACCTAGCGCTACCCCTAGACCTAACCCTAACAGTAACCCTAGCCCTAACCCTGGGCCTAACCCTAACCCTAACCTTATCCCTAACTTAAGACCTAATCCTAATCCTAGACCTAGCCTCAAACCTAACCCTAACCCTAGCACTAGCCCTAGCCTTAACCGTAACACTAACCCTAAACCAAACCTAGGCCTAGCCCTAACCCTCACCCTAACCCTAGCCCTAGACTTAACCCTAACCCCAATCCTAGCCCTAACCCTAACCCTATCCCTAGTCCTAGCCCTAGCCCTAAACCTAACCGTAAACCTAGCACTAGCCCTAAACCTAAACCTAACACTAGCGCTAGCCCTAGACCTAACCCTAACACTAACCCTAGCCCTAACCCTAACACTAGCCTTATCCCTAACCTTACACTAGACCTTGACCTAACCCTAACCTTAGCCCTAACCCCTACCCTAACTCTAGACCTAACCCTAACGTAAACATTGCCCTAGCCCTAATCCTAGCCCTAACCCTAGCGCTAGACCTAGCCCTAACCCTAACCTTCACCCTAGCCCTAATCCTAACCCTAACACTAGCTCTAACCCTAACCCTAGCCCTAGACCTGGAACTAACCCTAACCATAACCCTAGCCCTAAACCTAACACTAACCCTAGGCCTAACCCTAACCCAAGTCCTAACCTTAACACTAACCCCAGGCCAAACATAGGCCTAGCCCTAACCCCAACCCTAACCCTAGCCCTAGGCTAGCCCTAACTCTCACATTAACTCTAACCCTAGTACTAGGCCTAATCCTAAACCTAACCCTAGTGCTGGCCCTAGACCTAACCCTAGCCCTAACCCTAAACCTAACAGTAGTCCTAACCCTAACCCTAGCCGTAGCCCTAGACCTGGACCTAACCCTAACCCTAGCCCTAACCCTAACCCTAACCTTAGGCCTAACCCTAACCCTAGTCCTAACATTAACGCAAACCCTAACCCAAAACTAGGCCTAGACCTAACTCTAACCCTAACCCTAGCCCTAGCCCTAACTCTAACACCAATCCCAGCCCTAACCATAATCCTATCCCTAGTCCTAGCCCTAGCCCTAAACCTAACCCTAAACCTAGCACTAGCCCTAAACCTAAACCTAACACTAGCGCTAGCCCTAGACCTAACCCTAACCCTAGCCCTAACCCTAACCCTAACACTAGCCCTAACCCTAACACTAGCCCTAACCCTAACCCTAGCCCTAACCCTAACCCCAATCCAAACCTAGCCCTAGTCCTAACCTTAACCTAAACATAGCCCTAGCCCTAATCCTAACCCTAACCCTAGCACTAGACCTAGTCCTAACCCTAACCTTCACCCTAGCCCTAACCCTAATCCTAATACTAGCTCTAACCCTAACCCTATACCTAGCCCTGGACCTAACCCTAACCATAACCCTAGCCCTGAAACTAACCCTAACCCTAGGCCTAACCCTAACCCAAGTCCTAACCTTAACACTAACCCTAAGCCAAACATAGGCCTAGCCCTAACCCTAACCCTCAACCTAGCCCTAGCCCTAACCCTAACCCTAACACCAATCCCAGCCCTAACCCTAACCCTAGCCCTAGCCCTAGCCCTAGCCCTCACCCTAGCCCTAGCCCTCACCCTAACCCTAACCTTTGCACTAGCCCTAATCCTAAACCTACACCTAGCACTAGCCCTAGACCTAAACTTAAACCTAACCCTAGCCCTAACACTAAGTCAAACACTACCCTAACCCTAACACTAGCCCTAGACCTAACCCTAACGCTAGCCATAACCCTAACCCTAACCCTAGCCCTAACCCTAGGCCTAGACCTAGACCTAACCCTAACCTTAAACCTAACCCTAACAGAATCACTAACCTTAATCTAACCCTAACCTTAGCACTAGCCCTAACCCTAACCCCAATCCTAACCCTAACCCTAACCCTAGCCCTATCCCTAAATCTAACACTAACCCTAACCCTAGCGCTAGGCCTAAATCTAACCCTAACCCAAACGCTGGCCCTAGACCTAAACCTAACCCTAACCTAGCCCTAACACAAACACTAACCCTAGGCCTAACCCTAACCCTAGACCTACCCCTAACCCTAATGCTAGCCCTAGCCCTAACACTAACCCTAACCCTAACCCTAGCATTAGCCCTAATCCTAACCCTAACCCTAACCCTAGCCCTAGCCCTAGAACTAACCCGAACCCTAATCCAAGCCCTAAACCAAACCCTATCCCTAGCCCTAGCCTTACCGTAGCCCTAAACCTAACGCTAACCCTACCCCAAAACCCAACTCCAACTCCAAGCCCAACCCCAACCCCAACCCCAACACCAACCCCAAACCTAACCATAGCCCTAGCCATAAGCCTAACCCTAATCCTAGCGCTAACCCCAGCCTGAGCCCTAGCCCTAGCCAAAGCCCTATGCTTGGTAATAAGCATACGTATTAAACGGGGGTACTGTAGCCTGAGTGTAATAGACACAGCTCATAGGGGATCTGTAACTTGGGAGTAGGCACACGCAGTATGTGGGTGTCCTGTAAGATGAGAGTTGGCAGACTAAGTATAGGTGAGTTCTGTAAGCTAGGGGTAGATAGACACAGTTCACACGAGTTCTGTCGCCTGAGTATAGCAGACACAGCTTACGAGAGATCTGTAAGCAGGTTGTGGAGAGAAGCACTATACCTGAGCTCTGTAGCCTGAGCGTATAGAGTGGCAGTTTCCAGGAGTTCTGTAGGCTGAGTGTAGGACACGCAGCTTACGGAGTGCTGCAGCTTGGTAATAGGCATACGCATTACATGGGGGTACAGAAGCCTGAATGTAGTAGACACAGCTTGTATGGGTTCTGTAACTTGGGAGTAGGCACACGCAGTATGTGGGTGTCCTGTAAGCTGAGCGTTGGCAGACTAAGCATAGGTGAGTTCTGTAAGCTAGGGGTAGAGAGTCACATTTCACGCGAGTTCTGTTGCCTGAGTATAGCAGACGCAGCTTACGGGAGTTCTGTAACCAGGATGTGGAAACACTGTACCTGAGTTCTGTAGCTTGAGTGTATAGAACGGCCGTTCAAAGGAGTTCTGCAGCCTGAGTGTAACACACGCAGCGTACGGGAGTGCTGTAGCTTGGTAATAGGCCTATGCATTGCACGGGGGTAGAGTAGCCTGAGTGTGGTAGACGCAGCTTATAGGGGTTCTATAACCTGGGATTAGGCACCCGCAGTATGTTGGTGTCCTGTAAGCTGAGCGTTGGCAGACTAAGTATAGGTGAGTTCTGTAAGCTAGGGGTAGAGAGTCACAATTCACGCGAGTTCTGTCGCCTGAAATTAGCAGATGCAGCTTATGGGAGTTCTGTAACCAGTGTGTGGAGAGAAGCACTATTTCTGAGTTCTGTGGCCAGAGTGTAGAGAGCGGACGTTTAGAGGAGTTCTGTAGCCTGAGTGTAGGGCACACAGCTTTTAGGTGTTCTGTAACATGGGAGTAAGCATTCACAGTGCACGGGAGTTCTGCGGGATCAGTGTACAATGCGCAGCATACAGGAGTCCCGTAGCTTAGCAATAGGCATACGCATTATATGGGAGTTCGGTAGCCTGAGTGTAGTAGACGCAGCTTATAGGTATTGTGAAGCTTGGGAGTAAGCATACGCAGTGTAAAGGAGTTCTGTAGCCTAAGTGTAGAGAGCGGCAGCTGACAGGAGTACTGTAACCAGAGTGTAGGAGACATAGCTTATAAGTGTTCTGTAACTTGAGAGTAGCCATAGGCACTATACGCGCGTTCTGTAGCTGGAGTGTAGTAGACTCAGCTTACGGGAGTTCTGTAACGAGGGTGTTGAGAGAAACAGTGTACCTGAGTTCTGTAGCTTGAGAATAGAGAGCGGCAGTTTATAAAAGTTCTGCAGCCTGAGTGTAGAACACGCAGCTTACGGGAGTGCTGTAGTTTGGTAATAGGCATACGCATTACATGGGGGTACAGTAGCCTGAATGTAGTAGACACAGCTTGTATGGGTTCTGTAACTTGAGAGTAGGCACTCGCAGTATGTGGGTGTCCTGTAAGCTGAGCGATGACAGACTAAGTATAGGGGAGTTCTGTAAGCTAGGGGTAGATAGACACAGTTCACACGAGTTCCGTCGCTTGAGCATAGCAGACACAGCTTACGAGAGTTTCTGTAAGCAGGGTATGGAGAGAAGCAGTGTACCTGAGTTCTGTAGCTTGAGAATAGAGAGTGGCAGTTTCCAGGAGTTCGGTAGGCTGAGTGTAGGACACGCAGCTTACGGAGTGCTGCAGCTTGGTAATAGGCATACGCATTACATGGGGGTACAGTAGCCTGAATGTAGTAGACACAGCTTGTATGGGTTCTGTAACTTGGGAGTAGGCACACGCAGTATGTGGGTGTCCTGTAAGCTGAGCGTTGGCAGACTAAGCATAGGTGAGTTCTGTAAGCTAGGGGTAGAGAGTCACAGTTCACGCGAGTTCTGTCGCCTGAGTATAGCAGACGCAGCTTACGGGAGTTCTGTAACCAGTTCTGTAACTTGAGAGTGGCCATAGACACTATACACGAGATCGGTAGCCTGAGTATGGTAGACGCAGCTTACGGCAATTCTGTAACCATGATTTGGAGAAAAACACTGTACCTGAGTTCTGTAGCTTGAGTATTGAGAGCGGCAGTTTTTAGGAGTTCTGTAGCTTGAGTGTAGCAGACGCAGCTTACCAGAGTTCTGCAACCAGGGTGTGGAGAGAAACACTATACCTGAGTTCTGTAGCTTGAGTGTATAACATGGCAGTTTCTAGGAGTTCTGCAGCCTGAGTGTAGAACTCGCAGGGTACGAGAGTTCTGTAGCCTGCGTATAGTAGACGCAGCTTACGGGAGTTCTGTAACCAGGATGTGGAAACACTGTACCTGAGTTCTGAAGCTTGAGTGTATAGAACGGCCTTTTAAAGGAGTTCTGCAGCCTGAGTGTAACACACGCAGCGTACGGGAGTGCTGTAGCTTGGTAATAGGCATACGCATTACACGGGGGTACAGTAGCCTGAGTGTGGTAGACGCAGCTTATAGGGGTTCTATAACCTGGGATTAGGCACCCGCAGTATGTTGGTGTCCTGTAAGTTGAGCGTTGGCAGACTAAGTATAGGGGTAGAGAGACACAGTTCACGCGAGTTCTGTTGCCTGAGAATAGCAGACGCAGCTTATGGGAGTTGTGTAACCAGGGTGTGGAGAGAAGCACTATACCTGAGTTCTGTAGCCTGAGTGTAGAGAGCGGCAGTTTACAGGAGTTCTGTAGCTTGAGTATAGGACAGGCAGCCTAC
>CM027386.1:77997844-78014701 GCA_015711505.1 Sylvilagus bachmani | reverse complement strand
CCTAGACCTAGACCTAACCCTAACCCTAGCACTATCCCTCACCCTACTACTAACCCTAGCCCTAGCCCTAGCCCTAGCCCTAACCCTAGCCCTAGCCCTAGCCCTAGCCCTTGCCGTAACCCTAAACCTAAACTTAGCCCTAGCCCTAAAGCTGATCCTAACCCTAACTTATCCCGAGCCCTAGCTCTAGCCATAACCCTAAACCTAACCCTAAGCCTATCCCTAGCCATAGCCCTAGCCGTAGCTCTAACCCTAACCCTAACCATAGCCTTATACCTAAAGCTAACCATAACCTAGCCATAACCCTAGCCCTAACCCTAACCCTAAACCTAACCCTAGCCCTAGCTCAGGCCCGAGCCCTAACCCTAACCCTAACCCTAAATCTAACCCTAGCCCTAGCCCTAGCCCTAGCCCTAAACTTAAACCTATCCCTAGGCCTAGCCCTGACCCTAGCCCTAACCATAACCCTAACCCTAACCAGAGCCCTAGCCCTAGCCCTAGACCTAGCACTAGGCCTGGCCGTGGCCGTAACCCTAAACCCAACCCTAACCTTAACCCGAACCATAAACCTAACCCTAGCACGAGTGCTAACCCTAACCCTAACCCTAACCCTAACCCTAACCCTAGCCTTAAGCCTAACCCTAACCATAGCCCTAACCATAATCTTAATCCTAACCCTAGCTCTAGATCTAACCCTAACAGTAACCCTAGCCCTAGCTATAACCTTAACCGTAACCCTAGTCCTAGACCTAGCTCAAAACCTAACCCTAAACCTAGCCCTAGCCCTAGCCCTAACCCTTAACCCTAACCCTAGCCCTAGCCCTAAGCCTAACCCTAACCTTAGCACTAACCCTAACCCTAACCCTAAAACCTAAACATAGCCCTAGCCATAAACTGAACCTTAAGCCCAAACCTAACCCTAAACCTAGCCCTAGCCCTAGCCCTAACCCTTAACCCTAACCCTATCCTAACCCTAGGCCTAACCCTAACTTTAGCACTAACCCTAACCCTAACCCTAACCCTAAACCCAGCCCTAGTCATAAACCAAATTCCAAGCCTAACCCTAACCCTAAACCTAGCCCTAGCCCTGGCCCTAGCCCTAACGCTCACCCTAAACCTAGCCCTAGCCCTAGCCCTAAACCTAACCCTAACCCTAACCCTAACTTTAAACCTAATACTAACCCTAACCCTAGCCCTAACACTAGTCCTAGGCCTAGCCCTAAATCTAACCCTAAATCGAGCCCTAGCCCTAACCCTAATGCTTAACCCTAATCCTAGCCCTAGCCGTAGCCCTAACCCTAAACCTAGCACTGACCCTAACCCTAACCCTAGCTCTAGCCATAACCCTAACCCTAACACTAAACCTAGCCCTAGTCCTAACCCTAACCCCAAGGCTAACACTAACCCTAACCCCATCCCAAGCCCAACCCCAACACTACCCCTAACCCTAGCCCTAACCTTAATACACACCCTATACCTAACCCTTGCCCTAGCCCTAACCCTAACACTAACCCTAATCCTAGCCCTAGCCATAAACCTAACCTTAATCCTAACCCTAGCACTAGCCCTATCCAGAGCCCTAGCGCTAGCCCTAACCCTAACCCTAGGCCTAGCCCTAGCCCTAGCCCTAGCCCTAGCACTAGACCTAACACTATCCCCAACCCAAAACCCAAAACCCAAACCCAAAAATAACCCTAACCCTAACCCTAGCTGTAAACCTAACCCTAACCCTAGCCCTAGCCCTAGCCCTAGCACTAGACCTAAACCTAACCCTAAACCTAGCCCTAGCCCTAGCCCTAACCCTAAGCCTAACACAACCCAATCCCTAACCCTCACCCTAACCCTAGCACTAGCCCTAGCCCTAACACTACAATAACCCTAACCCTAGCCCTAACCCTAAGTCTAGCCCTAGCCATAGCCCTAGCCCTAGCCCTAGCCCTAGCCCTAGCCCTAACCCTAACCCTAGCCCTAGCCCTAGCCCTAACCCTAAGCCTACCCCTAAAACTAGCCCTAACCTTAACCCTCACTCTAACACTAGCACTAGCCTTAACACTACAATAACCCTAACACTAGCCCTAGCCCTCACCCTAAACCCAACCCTAGCCCTAACCCTAACCCTAGACCTAGACCTAGCCTTAATCCTAAACCTAACCCTAGCCTTAGCCCTAGCCCTAGACCTAACCCTAACACTAATACTAGCCCTAGTCCTAACCCTAACACCAAGCCTAAACATAACCCTAACCCCACCCCAATCCCTACCCTAACCCTAACACTAGCCCTAGCCCTCACCCTAACCCCCAACCCTAAGCCTAACCATAACCCTAGGGCTCATCCTAACCCTAACCCTAACCCTAGCACTAGCCCTAGCCCTAACACTACAATAACACTAACCCTATCCCGAGCCCTCACCCTAACCCCAACCCCAGCCCTAACCCTAACCTTAGCCCTAGCTGTAGACCTAGACCTAACCTAACCCTAACCCTAGACCTAAACCTAGCCCTAACCCTAGCCCTAACCCAAAGATTAGCCCTAGCCCTAACCCTAGACCTAGCCGTATCCCTAACCCTAACCCCAAACTCAACCCAGACTGCAACCCTAACCCTAGCCCTAGCCCTAGCCCTAGCCCTAATCCTAACCCTAACAATAACCCTAACCCTAGCCCTAGCCCTAAACCTAACCACAACCCTAACCTTAAACCTAACCCTATCCCTAAACCTAGTGCTTGCCCTAACCTTCACCCTAACCCTAGCCCTAGCCCTATTACTAACCCTAACCCTCGCCCTAGACCTAGACCTAACCCTAACCCTAGCACTATCCCTCACCCTACTACTAACCGTAGCGCTAGCCCTAGCCCTAGCCCTTACCGTAACCCAAAACCTAACCTTAGCCCTAGCCCTAAACCTGACCATAAACCTAACCCTAGCCCGAGCCCTAGCTCTAGTCATAACCCTAACCCTAACAATAACCCTAGCCCTAGACCTAGCCCTAGTGCTAGCCCTAGTCCTAGGTCTAGCCCTAAACCTAACCCTAACCCAAACCTTAACCCTAAACCTAACCCTAGCCCTAAACTTAACCCTAACCATAGCTCTAACCCTAACACTAACCCCAATGCAAAACTCAACAGGAACCTTAACCCTAGCCGTAGCCCTAACCCTAACAATAAACCTAACCCTAGCCCTAGCCCTAACCCTAACGCTAACCCCATCCCTAACACTAAACTTAAATGTAACCCCAACCCTAGCCCTAGAACTAACCCTAACCCTTAGCACTAAACCTAGCCCTAGCCCTAGCCATAAACCTAACCTTAGCACTAACCCTAACCCTAACCCTAAACGTAAACTTAGCCCTAGCCATAAACCTAACCCTAATCCTAACCCTAGCCCTAATCCTATCCAGAGCTCTAGCCCTAGCCCTAACCCTAACCCTAGCCCTAGCCAAAACCCTAACCCTAACCATAGCCCTAGGCCTAGTCCTAGACCAAACCCTAACCCTAACCATAACCCTAGAGCTATCCCAAACCCTAACACTAACCCTAACCCTAGACCTAGCCCTAACACTAACACCAACACAAACACCAGCCTCAAACACAAACATAACGCTAACCCTAACCCTAACCCTAGACCTAACCCTAAACCTAACCCTAACCCTAGCCCTAGCCCTAGCCCTAGCCCTAGCCCTAGCCCTAGCCCTAACCCTAACCCTAACACTAGCCCTAGCCCTAGCCCTAGCCCTAAGCCTAACCCTAACACTAGCCCTAACTCTAACCCTCACCCTAACCCTAGCACTAGCCCTAGCCCTAACACTACAATAACGCTAACACTAACCCTAGACCTCACCCTAACCGCAACCCTAACCCTAAGCCTAGACCTAGCCCTAGCCCTAGCCATAGCTCTAAACCTAACCCTAAACATAGTCTTATACCTAAACCTAACACTAAACCTAGCGCTAGCCCTAGCCCTAGCCCTAACACTAAACCTAAACGTAGCCCTAGCCTAGTCCTAGCCCTAACCCTAACCCTAAACCTAACCCTAGCCCTAGCCCTAGCCCTAGCCCTAGCCCTAACCCTAACCCTAACCATAGACCTAACCCTAACCCTAACCCTAACCCTAACCCTAACCCTAGCCCTAGCCCTAACACTAACCCCAACACAAACCCCAACCCCAAACCCAAACATAACCCTAACCCTAACCCTAGCCTTAACCCTAAACCTAACCCTAGACCTAGCCGTAGCCCTAGCCCTAGCCCTAGCCCTAAGCCTAAACCTAACCCTAACCCTAACCCTAACACTAGCCCTAGCCTAGCCCTAAGCCTAACCGAAACTCTAGGCCTAACCTTAACCCTCACCCTAATCCTAGCACTAGCCCTAGCCCTAACACTACAATAACACTAACCCTAACCCGAGCCCTCACACTAACCCCATCCCTAGCCCAACCCGAACCCTACCCCTTAACCTAACCCTAACCAAAGCCTTAGCCCTAGTCCTGGCCGTAACCCTAACCCTAACCCTAGCCCTAGCCGTAGCCCTAGCCCTAAGCCTAACCCTAATCCTAACCATAGCCCTAGCCGTAGCCCTAGCCCTAAGCCTAACACTAACCCTAAACCTAGCCCTAAGCCTAACCCTAACCCCAACCCTAGCACTAACCCTATACCTAAACCTAACCCTAACCCTAACCCTAGCCCTAACCCTAAACCTAAGCCTAGCCCTAGCCCTAGCCCTAGCCCTAGCCCTTACCCTAATCCTAACCCTAACCCAAGCACTAGCCCTAACCCTAAGCCTAACACTAACCCTAGGCCTCACTCTAACCCTAACCCTAACCCTAGCACTAGCCCTAGCCCTAACACTACAATAACACTAACCCTATCCCGAGCCCTCACCCTAAACACAACCCTAGCCCTAACCGTAACCCTAGCCCTAGACGTAGACCTAGACCTAAACCTAACCCTAACCCTAGACATAAACCTAGCCCTAGCTCTAGCCCTAGCCCTAGCCCTAGACCTAACCCTAACCCTAACCCTAGCCCTAACCCTAAGACCACCCCTAGCTCTAGCCCTAGACCTAGCCCTAGCCTTAGCCCTAAGCCTAACCCTAACCCTAGCCCTAGCCCTAACACTAACCCTAGCCCTAACCCCAAACCCAACCCCCAATGCAACCCTAGCCCTAGCCCTAGCCCTAGCCCTAACCCTAACAATAACCCTAACCCTAGCCCTAGACCTAACCCTAATCCCAACCCTAACCCTAAACCTAAATCTAACACTAAACCTAGCGCTAGCCCTAACCCTAATCCTAACCCGAGCCCTAGCCCTAATGCTCACCCTAATCCTAGCCCTAGCCCTAGCACTAACCCTAACTCTAACCCTAGCCCTAAAGTTGACCCTAACCCTGACCTAGCCCGACACCTAGCTCTAGCCATAACCATAACACTAAACCTAAGCCTATCCCTTGCCTTAACCCTAGCCGTAGCTCTAAAACTAACCCTAACCATAGCCTTTTACCTAACCCTAACAATAAACCTAGCCCTAGCCCTTGCCCTAGCCCTAAACCCAACCCTAACCCTAGCCCTAAGGCTGGCCCTAGCCCTAACCATAGCCCTAAACCTAACCCTCGCCTTAGCCCTAGCACTAATGCTAACCCAAAGCCTAGCCCTAGACCTAGATCTAAACCTAACCCTAGCCCTAAACCTAAACTTAAACTTAGCCCTAACCCTAACCCTAGGCCTAAACCTAAATCTAAACCTAGCCCTAGCACTAACCCTAACCCTCACCCTAACATTAAACCTAACCGTAACACTAACCCTAGCCCTAGCACTAAACCTAACCCTAACCCTAACCCTAACCCTAGTCCAAAGCCTAACACTAAACCTAGCCCTAAACCTAACCCTGACCCTAACCCTAGACCTAACCCTAACCCTAACCCTAGCCCTAAACCTAAGACTAGCCCTAGCCCTAGCTCTAGACATAGCCCTAAACCTAACACTAACCCTCACCCTAACCTTAAAACTAACCGTAACACTAACCCTAGCCCTAGCACTAACCCTAAACCTAACCCTAGCCCTAAACCTAAACTTAAACTTAGCCCTAACCCTAACCCTAGGCCTAAACCTAAACCTAAACCTAGCCCTAGCACTAACCCTAACCCTCACCCTAACCTTAAACCTAACCGTAACACTAACCCTAGCCCTAGCACTAACCCTAACCCTAACCCTAACCCTAGTCCAAAGCCTAACCCTAAACCTAGCCCTAGACCTAACCCTAACCCTAGCCCTAAACCTAAGACTAGCCCTAGCCCTAGCCCTAGACCTAGCCCTAAACCTAACCCTAACTCTAGCTCTAGACCTAGCCCTAGTCTTAGCCCTAAGCCTAACCCTAACCCTAGCCCTAACCCTAAACCTAACACTAGCCCTAGCAATAACCCTAAACCTAATCCCAACCCCAAACCCAACCGCAACCCTAGCCCTAGCCCTAGACCTAGCCCTAATACTAACCCTAACCCTAGAACTAGTCCTAGCCCTAACCTAACCCTAGCCCTAGCCCTAAACCTAACCCTAGCCCTAACCCTAGCTATAAACCTAAACCTAACCCTAACGCTAGAACTAGACCAATCCCGAGCCCTAGCCCTAGCCCTAGCCCTAACCCTAACCCTAACCCTAGCCCTAAAGTTGACCAAAACCCTGACCATAGCCCGAGACATAGCTCTAGCCATAACCATAACACTAAACCTAAGCCTATCCCTTGCCCTAACCCAAGCCGTAGCTCTAAAACTAACCCTAACCATAGCCTTATACCTAACTCTAATAATAAACCTAGCCCTAGCCCTAGCCCTTGCCCTAGCCATAAACCCAACCCTAACCCTAGCCCTAAGGCTGGCCCTAGCCCTAACCCTTGCCCTAAACCTAACCCTAGCCCTAGCCCTAGCCCTAATGCTAACCCTAAACCTAGCCCTAGACCTAGACCTAGACCTAACCCTAACCCTAACCCTAAACCTAAACTTAAACTTAGCCCTAACCCTAACCCTAGGCCTAAACCTAAACCTAAACCTAGCCCAGGCACTAACCCTAACCCTCACCCTAACCTTAAACCTAACCATAACACTAACCTTAGCACTAGCACTAACCCTAACCCTAACACTAACGCTAACCCTAGTCCAAAGCCTAACCCTAAACCTAGCCCTAAACCTAAACCTAACCCTAACCCTAGACCTAACCATAACCCTAACCCTAGCCCTAAACCTAAGACTAGATCTAGCCCTAACCCTAGCCCTAGCCCTAAACCTAACCTTAGCCCTAGCCCTAGCTATAAACCTGAAGCTAACCCTAACTCTAGAACTAGCCCAATCCTGAGCCCTAGCCCCATCCCTAAACCTAACCCTAGCCATAGCCCAAACCCTAACCCTAACCCTAACCATAGCCCTTGGCCTGGCCCTAGACCAAACCCTAACCCTCACCCTAACACTAGACATAACCATAACCCTAACCCTAGCCCTAGACCTAACACTAACCCCAACCCAAACCCCAAGCCCAAACCCAATCATAACCCTAATCCTAGCTCTAGCCCTAACCCTAACCCTAACACTAGCCCTAGCACTAGCCCTAGACCTAGCCCTAGCCCTAGCCCTAGCCCTAAGCCTAAACCTAACCCTAGCCCTAACCCTAAAGCTAACCCTAGCCCTAACCCTTACCCTAACCCCAACACCAACCCCAATCGCAACCCTAACCCTAGCCCTAACCCTAACCTAACTCTAACAATAACACTTACCCTAGCCCTAGCCCTAACCCTAACCCAAAACCTAACCCTAAACCTAACCCTAACACTAAACCTTGTGCTAGCCTAACCCGTACCCTAACCCTAGCCATAGCCCTAATACTAACCCTAACCCTAGCCCTAGCCCTAGCCCTAACACTAACCCCAACCCTAACCCTAAACCTAATCCTAACCCTAATCGTAACCCCAACCCTAACACTAAACCTAACCCTAACCAAAACCTAGCCCTAGCCCTAACACTAACCATAACCCTAGCCCAAGCCATAATACTAACCCTAACCCTAGAACTAGACCTAGACCTAACCCTAACCCTAGCCTTAGCCCTAAGCCCTAGCCCTTGCCGTAACCCTAAACCTAAACTTAGCCCTAGTCCTAAAGCTGACCCTAACCCTGACCTAGCCAAAGCCCTAGCTCTAGCCATAACCCTAGCCCTAACCCTAACCCTAGCCCAAAACATAACCCTAACCCTAACACTAGTCCTAGGACTAGCCCTAAACCTAACCCTAAACCTAGCCCTAGCCCTAACCCTAACCCTTAAACCTAACCCTATCCCTAGCCCTAGCCCTAGCCCTAGCCCTAATCCTAGCACTGACCCTAACCCAAACCCTAACCCTGACCCTAGCCCTAGCCATAGACCTAACCCTAACCCTAACCCTAACCCTAGACCTAGTCCTAATTCTAACCCCAACCCTAACCCTAACCCTAACCCCAACCCAAGCCCAACCGCAACCCCAACCCTACCCTAATCCTAGCCCTAAACTTAACCCACACCCTATACCGAACACTTGCCCTAGCCCTAACCGTAACCCTAGCCCTAGCCTTAACACTAACCCCAACCCAAACCCCAAGCCCAAACCCAAACAAAACACTAACCCTAGCCCTAGCCCTAACCCTAACCCTAACACTAGCCCTAGCACTAGCCCTAGCCCTAGCCCTAGCCCTAGCCTTAGCCCTAAGCCTAAACCTAACCCTAGCCCTAACCTTAAAGCTAACCCTAGCCCTAAACCTTATCATAACACCAACCCCAACCACAACCCTAACCCTACCCCTAGCCCTTTCCCTGGCCCTAACCCTAACGCTAACACTAACCTTAACCCTAAACCTAACCCTAACCCTATCCCTAGAGCTAACCCTAACCCTAACACTTAACCTAGCCCTAAGCCTAACCCGAACCATAGCCTAAACCCTAACCCTAACCCTAGCCCTAGGCCTAAAACTAAACCTAACGCTAACCCTAAGCCCAATACCAACATCAACCGTAACCCTAACCCTAGTACTAGCCCTAACCCTAACCCTAAACCTAAACCTAGCCATAACCCTAGCCTTTAACCTAACACTAACCCTAGCCCTAGCCCTAGCCCTAAGCCAAACCCTAACCCTAGCCCTAGCCCTAGCCATAAGCCTAACCCTAACCCTAACCCTAACCCGAGCCCTAGCCTTTGCCATAGCCCTAACCCTAACCCTAAACCTAGCCCTAGCCCCAGCCCTAAAACTAACCCTAACCCTAAAACTAGCCCTGGCCCTAGCCCTAACCCTAACCCTAACCCTAACCCTAGCCCTAGCCCCAGCCCTAAACCAAAACCTAACCCTAAACTAGCCCTGGCCCTAGCCCTAACCCTAACCCTAACCCTAGCCCTAGAACTAGCCCTAACCCTAGACCTAACCCTAACCATAACCCCAAAGCTAGCCCTAACCCTAACCCTGAGACTAACCCTAACCCTAACACTAATCCTAGCCCTAGCCCAAACCCTAAAACTAACCCTAATCCTAGCCCTAAACCTAACCCTAACCCCAAACCTAGCCCTAACCCTATTCCTAACCCTAGACCTAAACCTAAACATAAACCTAACCCTAGCCCTAACCCTAACCCTAACCAAAACCCTAGCCCTAGACCTAACCCTAACCATAACCCTAGCCCTAGCCCTTTCTCTGGCCCAAACACTAACCCTAACCCGAACCTTAATCCTAACCCTAACCCCAACCCTATCCCTGCGCTAACCCTTACCCTAACCCTTACCTTAGCACTAAGCCTAACCCAACCATAGCCATAACCCTAACTCTAACCCTAGCACTAGCCCTAAACCTAACCCTAAGCCCAAGCCCAACCTCAACCCCAACCCCAAACCCCACCCCAACCCTAACCCTAACCCTAGCACTAGCCCTAACCCTAACCCTAACCCTAACCATAGCCCTAACCCTAACCCTAACCCTAGCCCTTAACCTAACCCTAAACCTAGCCCTAGCAATAGCCCTAACCCTAACCCCAGACCAAGCCCAACCCCAAACCCAACCCTAACCCTAAAAGTAGCCCTAGCCCAAACCCTAACCCTAACCATAGCCCTAGGCCTAGCCCTAACCCAAACTCTAAACCTAACCCTAACAATAACCCTAGAACTAACCCTAACCTAACCCTAGCCCTAGCCCTAACCCTAGTCCTAGCCCTGGCCATTAACCTAACCCTAAGCCTAGCCCTAGCACTAGCCATAGCCCTAAATCTAACCCTAACCATAGCCCTAACCCTAACCCTCACCCTAACCGTAGCAATAGCCCTAGCCCTAACAGTACGATAACCCTAACCCTAGCCCTAGCCCTCACCCTAACCCCAACCCTAGCCCTAACCATAAACCTAGCCCTAACCCTAACCCTAACCCAACATCAAGCCCAACCCCAAACCCAACCCTAACCCTAAACATAGCCCTAGCCCAAACCCTAACACTAACCATAGCCCTAGGCCTAGCCATAACCCAAACTCTAACCCTAACCCTAACCCGAGCCCTAGACCTAACCCTAGCCCTAGCCCTGGCCATTAACCTAACCCTAAACCTAACCCTAGCCCTAGCCCTAGCCCTAAACCTAACCCTAACCATAGCCCTAACACTAACCCTCACCCGAACCCTAGCAATAGCCCTAGCCGTAACAGTACAATAACCCTAACCCTAGCCCTAGCCCTCACCCTAACCCCAACCCTAGCCCTAACAATAACCCTAGCCCTAACCCTAACCCTAACCCCAACCACAACACTAACCCTAAACCTAGCCCTAGCCCTAATCCTAACCCTAACCCTAGCCCTAGCCCTAGCCCTAGCCCTAGCCCTAGACCTAACCCTAACCCTAACCCTAGCCCTAACTAAAGCCCTAAACCTAGCCCTAACCCTAACCTAGCCCTAGCCATAACCCTAGCCCTAGCCCTAGACCTAACCCTAACCCTAAGACTAGCCCTAGCCCTAGCCCTAGACCTAGCCCTAACCCTAACCCTAAACCTAGCACTACCCCTAGCCCTAGCCTTAGCCCGAAGCCTAATCCTAACCCTAGCCCTAACCCTAACCCCAACACTAGCCCTAACCCTAACCTGAACCCCAACACCAACCCCAACCGCAAACCTAATCCTAGCCCTAGCCCTAGCCCGATCCCTAACAATAACCGTAACCCTAGCCCTAGCCCTAACCCTAACCATAACCCTAATTCTAATCCTAATCCTAACCCTAACCCTAAACCTAGCCCTAGCCCTTACCCTATCCCCAACCCTAGCCCTAGCCCTAATACTGACCATAAACCTAGCCCTTCACCTAGACCTAACCCTAACCCTCGCCCTAGCCCTAACCCTAATACTAACCCTCGCCCTAGACCTAGAACTAGCTCTTGCCGTAACCCTAAACCTAACCTTAGCACTAGCCCTAAGCTGACCCTAACCCTAATCCTTGACCGAGCCCTAGATCTAGCCATAGCCATATCCCTAACCCTAAGCCTAGCCCGAGCCCTAGCCCTAGCCATAGCTCTAAACATAACCCTAACCATACCCTTATACCTAAGCCAAACCCTAAACCTAGTCCTAGCCCTAGCCCTAGCCCTAGCACTAGCCCTAATCCTAACCCTAACACTAGCCCTAGTCCTGGTCCTAGGCCTAACCCTAAACCTAACCCTAGCCCTAGCACTAGGCCTAGACCTAACCTAACCCTTACCCTAACCCTAGTCCTAGTCCTCGCCCTAGCAATAACCCTAACCCTAACCCTAGCTCTAGCCCTAACCCTAACCCCAACCCTAGCCTAACCCTATCCCTAACACTAGCCCTAAACCTAAACCTACACGTAGCCCTAGCCCTAACCCTAACCCTAACCATAACCATAGCCCTAGCCCTGGCCCTTGCCCTAACCCTAACCCTAACCATAATCCTAATCTTAAACATAACCATAACCCTAACCCTAGCCCTAGCGCTAACCCTAAAACTAACATTAACCCTAGCACTAAGCCTAAGCCAAACCATAGCCCTAAACCTAACCCTAGCCTGTAACTAACCCTGGACCTAACCTAACCCTAACCCTAACCCTAGCCCTACACCTAGCCCTAGCCCTAGCCCTAACACTAACGCTAAGCCCAACCCCATTCCCAAACCCAAACCCAACCCTATCTCTAAACCTAGCCCTAGCCATAACTTTAACGCTAACCCTAATCCTAGGCCTAGCCCTAAACCTAACCCTAAACCTACCCTAGCCCTAGAACTAACCATAACCCTAAGCCTAGCCCAACCCTAACCCTAAACCTAGCCGTAACCTTAACCCTAACCCTAGCCCTAGCCCTAGCCCTAGCCCTAACCTAACCCTAGCACTAAACCTAACCCTAACGCTAAACCTAGTCCTAGCCCTAGACCTAACCCTAACCCTAACCCTAGACCTAACTCTAACTCTAACCCTAACCCTAGCCCTAACACTTATACCAAACCAAACCGCAATCCCAAACCCAACCCCAACTCCAACCCTAACCCTAACCCTAGCCCTAACTTTAACCCACACCCTATACCTAACCAGAGCCCTAGCCCTTACCCAAACCCTAACCCTAAACCTAGCCCTAGCCAAAAAGAGAACCCTAACCCTAGCCCTAGCCCTAGCCCTATCCCGAGCCCTAGCCCTACCCCTAACCCTAACCCTAGCCCTAGCCCAAACCCTAACCCTAACCATAGCCCTAGGCCTAGCCCTAAACTAAATCCTAACCCTAACCCTAACACTAGACCTAACTCTAACTCTAACCCTAACCCTAGCCCTAGCCCTAACACTAACAACAACCCAAACCCCAACCCCAAAACAAAACAAAACCCTAACCCTAACCCTAGCCCTAACCCTAGAAATTGCCCTAACAATAACCACAACACAAATCCCAAACCGAAACCCAAACATAACCCTAACCATAACTCCAGCCCTAACCCTAACACTTAACTCTGTCCCTAGCCCTAGCCCTAGCCCTAGCCCTAAACATAACACTAGCACTAACCCTATCCCTAACCCTAACCCTAACGCTAGCCCTAACCCTAGCCCTATCCCTAACCCTAACCCTAGCCCTAGCCCTAGCCCTAACCCTAGCCCCAACCCTAAAACTAACCCTAACCCAACCCAAAGCACAACACCAACCCCAACACCAAACCTAATCCTAACCCTAGCCCTAACCTTAACCATTACCCTATACCTAACCAGAGCCCTAGCCCTAACCCAAAACCCAACCCTAAACCTAGCCCTCGCTCTAGCCCTAGCCATAAACCTAAACCTAACCCTACCCCTAGCCCTAACCTCGCCCTATCCCAATCCCTAACCCTAACACTAGTGCTAGCTCAAACCCTAACCCTAACACTAGCCCTAGCCTTAACCCTAACCCCAACACTAGCCCTAAACCTATCCCTAACCCTAAAACTTGCCCTAACCCTAACCCTAATCCTAACCCTAAACCTAACCCTAACCCTAACCCTAGCCCTAGCCCTAGACCTAACCCTAACCCTAGCCCTAGACCTAACCCTAACCCTAACCCTAGCCCTAGCCCTAACCCTAACCCTAGCCCTAGCCCTAGCCCTAAACATAACCCTAAACCTAACGCTAATCCTAACCTAACCCTAACCCTAAACCTAGTCCTAGCCCTAGTCCTAACCATAAAAATTATCGTAACCCTAATCCTAGCCCTAACCCTAACCCTAGCCCTAACACTAAACCTAAACCTAGCCCTAGCCCTAGCCCTAACCATAAACCTAAAACTAACCCTAACCCTAGTCATAGCCCTAACCCTAACCCTAACCCTAACACTAGCCCTAGCCCTAATCCTAACCCTAACCCTAACCCTAGCCCTAACCCTAAACCTAACCCTAACCCTAACCCTAGCCCTAAATCTAGCCCTAGCCCTAACGCTAAACCTAGCACTAACCGTAGCCCTAACCCTAGCCCTAGCGCAAGCCCTAGCTGTAACCCTAAACCTAAACCTAGCCCTAGCCCTAAACCTAACCATAACACTAGCCCTAATCCTAAACCTAACCGTAACCCTAGCCCTAGCCCAGCCCTAGCCCTAACCCTAACCCTAACCCTAGCCCTAACACTAACCCTAACCCTAACCCTAACCCTAGCACTAGCCCTAGCCCAAGCCGTGAACCTAAACTTAACATAACCTTAAGCCTAGCCCTAGCACTAGCACTAGCCATAGACCTAACCGTAGCTCTAACCCTAACAATAAACCTAGCCTTAGGCCTTGCCCTAAACATAAGGATAGCCCTAGACCTAGCCCTAACCCTAACAATAACCCTAACCCTAACCCTAACCCTAGCCCTAACACTAACCCTAGACATAGCCCTAGACCTAACTGGAAACCTATCCTAAGCCTAGCCCTAGCCCTAAACCTAAACCTAAACCTAACCCTAGCCATAGCCCTAGCCCTAGCTCTAGCCCTAGCCCCAACCCTAACCCTAGTCCTAGCCCTAATTCTAACCCTAACCCTAACCCTAGTCCTAATCCTAACGATAACTCTAACCCTAACCCTAGCCCTAGCACTAGCCCTAATCTTAAACCTAGGCCTAGCCCTAGCACTAGCCCTAACCCTAAACCTAAACCCTAACCCTAACCCTAACCTCAACACAAACCCCAACCGCAACACTAACCCCAACCCTAGCCCTAGCCCTAGACCTAACCCTAAACATAACCAGAGCCCTAACCCTAACCTTAGCCAGTACCCTAACCCTAGCCCTAACCCTAACCCTAACCACAACCATAACCCTAAACCTAACTCTAGCCCTAACCCTAACCCTAGCCCGTACCCTAACACTAACCATAAAACTAGCCCTAGCCCTAAACCTAACCCTAACCCTAGCCCTAGCCCTAAGCGCAACCCTAACCCTAGCCCTATCCCTAGCGTTAACCCTAGCCCTAGCCCTAACCCTAACCCTAACCCTAGCCCTAGACCTAGCCCTTCCCCTAGCCCTAACACTAATGCTAACCGTAACACTGTCATAGCCCAAACCCTATCCCTAAACCAAGCCCTAGCCCTAGCCATAACCCTAACCCTAACCCTAACCCTAGGCCTAGCCCTAGCCCTAGCCCTAACCCTAACCCTAGCCCTAGCCCTAGACCTAGCTATAACCCTAACACTAATCATAACCCTAGCCCTAGCCCAAAACCAAACCCTACGCTAGCCCTAGGCCTAGCCCTAGCCATAACCCTAACCCTACCCCTAACCCTAAACCTAACCCTAACCCTAGACCTAGCCCTAGACCTAGCCTTAGCCCTAAGCCTGACCCTAACCCTAGCCCTAGCCCTAACCCTAACTCTAGCCCTGGCCCTAGCAATAACCCTAACAATAAACCTGACCCTAGCCCTAGCCCTAACCCTCACCCTAACCCTAGCCTTAACCCTAACCCTAACCCTAGCCCAAGCCCTAATCCTAACCCTAACTCTAGCTCTAGCCAAAGACCTAACCTAACCCTAACTCTAGCCCTAACCCTTATCCTTGTGCTAACCCTAACCCTAACTCTAGCCCTAACCCGAACCTATACCTAACCCTAACCCTAACCCTAGCCCTAGCCCTAGCCGTAACCCTAAACCTAACCCAAGCCCTAGCCCTAAACCTAAACCTAACCCTAACCCTAGCCCTATCCCTAAACCTAACACTAACCCTAGCCCTAACCCTAAACCTAACCCTAACCCTAGCCCTAGCCCTAACCCTAACACTAACCCTAACCCTAGCCCTAACACTAATCCTAACACACCCTAACTCCAACACTACGTCTATCATAGCCCTAGCACTAGGCATAGTTCTAATTATAACCATAGCTTTAGACATACACCTAGCCCTAATCCTAATCATAACCCTAGCCCTAAACCTAGCCCTAGCCCAAACCCTAAAGCACACCCTAACACTAGCCCTAATGCTAAACCTAACCCTAAGCCTAGTCCTAGGACTAACCCTAACCCTAACATTAACCCTAGCCCTAAACCTAACCCTAACCCAAGTCTTAACCTTAAACCTGACCCTAGACCTCTCCCTAGTCCTAACCCTAAACCTAGTCCAAGCCCTAACCCTAACTTTAAAACTAGCCCTAATGCTAACCCTAACCCTAATCCTAACCCTAGTCCTAGCACTAACATTAACACTAGCACTAAAACTAACACTAATACTGGGGCACTAGCCCCAGTCCTAGTCTTGGCCCTAAACCTAACCCTATTCTTAGAATTAGCCCTAGTGCTAACCCTAACCCTAACCCTAACCCTAACCCTAACCCTAAACCTGACATAAGACCTAGACCTAGTCCTTACCCTAACCCTAACTATAAACCTAGACCTATCCCTAGCTCGAACCCTAACCCTAACTCTAAAACTAGCCCTAAGCCTAATCTTAACCCTACACCTAATCCTAACAATACCTAGCTCTAGCACTAGCCCTAGGCCTAACATAAAACCAAATCCAAGTCCTAACCGTAACCCTAGCCCTAGTCCTACACCTAACCATCACCATAGTCTTAGATGTAGCTCTAGCCCTAATCATAAACCCAACACTAGCCCTAACCCCAACCATAACCCTACTCTAAATATAGCTCTAGACCTAGTCCTAGCCCTAGCCCTAGGACTAGCCGAAAACCTAACCACAACCTTAGACCTACGCCAGCCATAAACATAAACCTAACATTAGCCCTAATCCTAACACAAACCCTAATAGTAACACTATCCTTAATCCTAACATGAGACCTAACCTTTATCCTAATCCTAACCCTAACCATAACCCTAAACTTAGCCCTAACCAGAACACTAGACCTAACCTTATCCCTAACACTAGTCCTAGCACTAACACTAACCCTAATCATAGC
>CM027386.1:77979095-77997344 GCA_015711505.1 Sylvilagus bachmani | reverse complement strand
GCTAGGGTTAGTGTTGGGGTTAGGGCTAGGCCTAGGGCTAGGGCTAGGGTTAGGGTTAGGTTTAGGGTTAGGTCTAGGGTTAGGGTTAGGGTTAGGAATTATGCTAGGGCTAGTGTTAGTGTTAGGGCTAGGGCTAGGGCTAGGGCTAGGGCTAGGGCTAGAGTTATGGCTAGGGTTAGAGCTAGGGCTAGGGTAAGGGTTAGGGTTAGGCCTAGGCTTAGGGTTAGGTTTAGGGCTAGGGCTTGGGTTAGGCTTATGGTTAGGTTTAGAGCTAGGGCTAGGGTTAGGGTTAGGGTTAGGGCTAGGGTTAGGGTTAGGGTTAGGGTTTGGGTTATGGCTAGGGCAAGGTTAGGGATAGGGTTAGGTTTAGGTTTAGAGCTAGCACTAGGGTTAGTGTTAGGGTTAAGGCTAGGGATAGGGTTAGGGCTAGGGTTAGGTTTAGGTTTAGGGCTAGGGCTAGGGTTAGGGTTAGGATTAATGCTAGGGCTAGGGTTAGGGTTAGGTTTAGGGCTAGGTTTAGGGTTAGGGTTATGGTTGGGATTGGGTTGGGGTTGGGGTTGGGGTTAGGGTTAGGGCTAGGGCTAGGGTTAGGGTTAGGATTAATGCTAGGGCTAGGGTTAGGGTTAGGTTTAGGGCTAGGGTTAGGGTTATTATTGGGATTGGGTTGGGGTTGGGGTTAGGGTTAGGGCTAGGGCTAGGGTTAGGGTTAGGATTAGGGTTAGTGTTGGGGTTAAAGCTAGGGCTAGAACTAGGTTTAGGGTTAGGGTTAGCACTATGGCTAGGGTTTGGGATAGGATTAGGGCTAGGGCTAGGGTAGGGATAGGTTTCGAGCTAGGGTTGGGGTTAGGGTTAGGATTTGGTCTAGGGTAAGGTTTAGGATTATGGCTATAGCTATGGATAGGTCTAGGGTTAGGGTTAGGTTAGGTTTATGTCTAGGGCTAGGGTTAGGTTCAGGGTTATGGCTTTGGCCTGGGCTAGGACTAGGGATAGGTTTAGGGTTACGGTTAGGACCAGTGCTAGGGTTAGGGTTAGGGCTCGGGTTAGGTTTAGGGCTAGGTTTAAGGTTAGGGTTAGGTTTATGGCTAGGGCTAGGGTTCTGGTCGGCCCTGTGTTAGGTTTAGGGTTAGGGCTAGGGCTATGGTTAGGGTTAGGGTTTGGGCTAGGGCAAAGGGTTAGCGTAGGGTTAGGGCTAGGGCTAGGGCTAAGGCTAGGGCTAGGTTTAGGGTTAGGGTTAGGGTTATGGCTAGGGCTAGTGCTAGTGCTAGGTCCAGGGCTAGGGTTAGGTTTAGGTTTAGGTCTAGGGCTAGGGCTGAGGTTAGATTTAGGGTTAGGGCTAGGGATAGTGTGAGGGTTAAGGTAAGGGTTAGGGTTATCGCTAGGGTTAGGGTTAGGTTAGGGATTGGGCTAGGGCTATGGCTATGGCTATGGTTAGGGTGAGGTTTGGGGCTAGGACTAGTGTTAGGGTAGGGTTAGGGCTAGGGCTAGGGCTAAGGCTAGGGCTAGGTTTAGGGTTAACGTTAGGGTAATGGCTAGGGCTAGGGCTCGCGCTAGGGCTAGGCCTAGGGTTAGCGTTAGGGTTAGGGCTAGGGCTAGGGTTAGATTTAGGGTGTGGGTTAAGTTTATGGCTAAGGTTAGGGTTAGGGTTGGTGTTGGGGTTGGGATTGGGCTTGGTTTTGGGTTTAGGGTTAGGGTTAGGGTTGGGGTAAGGGCTAGGGCTAGGGCTACAGTTAGTTTTAGGGTTGGGGTTAGGGCTAGGGTTAGGCTTAGGGCTAGGGTTATGTTTAGGGCTAGGGCTAGGGCTAGGGTTAGGGTTAGGGTTAGGAATTATGCTAGGGCTAGGGTTAGGATTAGGGCTAGAGCTAGGGTTAGGGATCGGGATAGGGTTAGGGCTATGGTTGTGTTTAGGGTTAGGGCTAGGGCTAGGGTTAGGGCTAGGGCTAGGGTTAGGCCTAGGGTTAGAGCTAGGGCTAGGGTAAGGGATAGGGTTAGGGATAGGGTTACGGTTAGGGTTAGCGCTAGGGCTAGGTTACGGGTTAGGGTTAGGGCTAGGGTTAGTGTTAGGGTTAGGGTTAGGGTTTGGGTTAGGGCTAGGGCTAGGGTTAGGGTTAGGGTTATGGTTAGAGCTAGGGCTTGGGTTAGGTTTAGGTTTAGGGCTAGGGTTAGGCTTAGGGCTAGTGTAAGGTTAAGGTTTAGGGCTAGGTCTAGGGATAGGGTTAGGGTTAGGATTAATGCTAGGGTTAGGGTTAGGGTTAGGGCTAGGTTTGGGGTTAGGGTTAGGGCTAGGGCTAGGTTTAGGGTTAGGTTTAGGGCTAGGGCTAGGGTTAGGGTTAGGGCTAGGGTTGCGGTTAGGGTTAGGGCTAGGGCTAGTGTTGGGGTTATGGTTAGGGCTAGGGCTATTGATAGGGTTAGGATTAAGGCTAGGGCTAGTGCTAGGGTTAGTGTTAGGGTTTGGGCTAGGGTTGGAGTTAGGTTTAGGCCTAGGGCTATATTTAGTGTTATTGTTATGGTTAGTGCTAGGGCTAGGGCTAGGGTTAGGGTTGGGGTTAGAGTTAGGGTTAGTCTTAGAACTAGGGCTAGGGCTAGGGCTAGGGTTAGGGTTAGGTTTAGGGCTAGGGTTAGGTTTAGGTTTATGGTTATGGTTGGGATTGGGGTTGGGGTTGGGTTTTGGGTTAGGGCTAGCTCTAGGGCTAGTGTTAGGGTTAGGGTTAGGGTTAGGGTTAGGGTTAGGGTTAGGGTTAGGTTTTGGGCTAGGGCTAAGCCTAGGGCTATGGTTAGGGTTAGGGTTTGTGCTAGGACTAGGGTTAGCGTGAGGTTTAGGGGTAGGGCTAGGGCTAGACTAGGGCTAGGGTTAGGGCTAGGTTTAGGGTTAGGGTTAGGTTTATGGTTAGGGCGAGTGCTAGGGCGAGGTCCATGGCTAGGGTTAGGGTTAGGTTTAGGACTAGAGTTAGTGTTAGGGTTAGGGTTTGGATAGGGTTTGGGGTTGGTGTTAGTGTTAGGTCTAGGGCTAGGGTTAGGGTTAGGGTTAGGGTTAGGGTTAGGGTTAGAGCTAGGGTTAGCTTTAGGTCTAGGGCTAGGGCTAGGGTTAGTGTTAGGGTTAGGAATTATGCTAGGGCTAGGGTTAGGGTTAGGGCTAGGGCTAGGGTTAGGGATCGGGATAGGGTTAGGGCTATGGTTGGGTTTAGGTTTAGGGCTAGGGCTAGGGTTAGGGCTAGGGCTAGGGTTAGGCCTAGGGTTAGAGCTAGGGCTAGGGCTAGGGCTAGTGTTAGGTTTATGGTTAGGGTTAGGGTTAGCGCTAGGGCTAGGTTACGGGTTAGGTTTAGGGCTAGGGTTAGGGTTAGGGTTAGAGCTAGCGCTTGGGTTAGGGTTAGGGTTAGGGTTAGGGCTAGGGTTAGGTTTAGGTTTAGGGTTGGGGTTAGGGCTAGGGCTAGGTTTAGGTTTAGGGTTAGGGTGAGAGCTAGGGCTTGGGTTAGGTTTTGGTTTAGGGCTAGGTTTAGGCTTAGGGCTAGTGTAAGGTTTAGATTTAGGGCTAGGTCTAGGGATAGGGTTAGGGTTAGGATTAATGCTAGGGTTAGGGTTAGGGTTAGGGCTAGGTTTGGGGTTAGGGTTAGGGCTAGGGCTAGGGCTAGGTTTAGGGTTAGGTTTAGGGCTAGGGCTAGGGTTAGGGTTAGGGCTAGGGTTGCGGTTAGGGTTAGAGCTAGGGCTAATGTTTGGGTTAGGGTTAGGGCTAGGGCTATCATTAGGGTTAGGATTAAGGCTAGGGCTAGGGCTAGGGTTAGTGTTAGGGTTAGGGCTAGGGTTGGGGTTATATTAGGGTTAGGGCTAGGGTTAGTGTTATTGTTAGGGTTAGGGCTAGGGCTAGGGCTAGTGTTAGGGTTGTTGTTAGAGTTAGTCCTAGGGTTAGGGTTAATCTTAGAACTAGGGCTAGGGTTTGGGCTATGGTTACGGTTAGGGCTAGGGCTAGGGTTTGGACTTTGGCTAGGGTTAGGGTTAGGTTTATGGCTAGGGTTAGGTTTAGGGTTATGGTTATGGTTGGGATTGGGGTTGGGGTTGGGTTTTGGGTTAGGGCTAGCTCTAGGGCTAGGGTTAGGGTTAGGGTTTGGGTTAGGTTTTGGGCTAGGGCTAAGCCTAGGGCTATGGTTAGGTTTAGGGTTTTTGCTAGGACTAGGGTTAGCGTGAGGTTTAGGGGTAGGTCTAGGGCTAGACTAGGGCTAGGGCTAGGGCTAGGTTTAGGGCTAGGGTTAGGGTTAGGGCTAGGGCTAGGGCTAGGTCTAGGTTTACGGTTAACGTGATGGTAATGGCTAGGGCTAGGGCTAGGGCTAGGCCTAGGGTTAGCATTAGGGTTAGGGCTAGGGTTAGGGTTAGATTTAGGGTGTGGTTTAAGTTTATGTCTAAGGTTAGGGTTAGGGTTGGTGTTGGTGTTGGGGTTGGGGTTGGGCTTGGTTTTGGGTTTAGGGTTAGGGTTAGGGTTGGGGTAAGGGCTAGGGCTAGGGCTAGGGTTAGGGTTAGGGTTGGGATAAGGGCTAGGGCTAGGGCTACGGTTAGCTTTAGCGTTAGGGTTAGGGCTAGGGTTAGGCTTAGGGTTGGGTTAGGTTTAGGGCTAGGGCTAGGGCTAGGGTTAGTGTTAGGGTTAGGAATTATGCTAGGGCTAGGTTTAGGGTTAGGGCTAGAGCTAGGGTTAGGGATCGGGATAGGGTTAGGGCTATGGTTGGGTTTAGGGTTAGGGCTAGGGCTAGGGTTAGGGCTAGGGCTAGGGTTAGGCCTAGGGTTAGAGCTAGGGCTAGGGTAAGGGTTAGGGTTAGGGATAGGGTTACGGTTAGGGTTAGTGCTAGGGCTAGGTTACGGGTTAGGGTTAGGGCTAGGGTTAGTGTTAGGGTTAGGGTTTGGGTTAGGGCTAGGGTTAGGGTTAGGGTTAGGGTTAGGGTTAGGGTTATGGTTAGAGCTAGGACTTGGGTTAGGGTTAGGGTTAGGGTTAGAGCTAGCGCTTGGGTTAGGGTTAGGGTTAGGGCTAGGGTTAGGGTTAGGGCTAGGGTTAGGTTTAGGTTTAGGGTTGGGGTTAGGGCTAGGGCTAGGGTTTGGTTTAGGGTTAGGGTTAGAGCTAGGGCTTGGGTTAGGTTTAGGTTTAGGGCTAGGGTTAGGCTTAGGGCTAGTGTAAGGTTTAGGTTTAGGGCTAGGTCTAGGGATAGGGTTAGGGTTAGGATTAATGCTAGGGTTAGGGTTATGGTTAGGGTTAGGGCTAGGTTTGGGGTTAGGGTTAGGGCTAGGGCTAGGGCTAGGGCTAGGTTCAGGGTTAGGTTTAGGGCTAGGGCTATGGTTAGGGTTAGGGCTAGGGTTGCGGTTAGGGTTAGGGCTAGGGCTAGTGTTGGGTTTAGGGTTAGGGCTAGGTCTAGCGATAGGGTTAGGATTAAGGCTAGGGCTAGGGCTAGGGTTAGTGTTAGGGTTAGGGCTAGGGTTGGGGTTAGGTTTAGGCCTAGGGCTAGTGTTTTTGTTATTTTTACGGTTAGGGCTAGTTCTAGGGCTACGGTTAGGGTTATGGTTAGAGTTAGGCCTAGGATTAGGGTTAGGCTTAGAGCTAGGGCTAGGGCTAGGGCTAGGGTTTGGTTTAGGGCTAGGGCTAAGGCCAGGACTATGGCTAGGGTTAGGGTTAGGTTTAGGGCTAGGGTTAGGGTTATAGTTGGGGTTGGGGATGGGGTTGGTGTTAGGGTTAGTGCTAGGGCTAGTTTTAGGTTTAGGGTTAGGGTTAGGGTTAGCGCTAGTGTTAGTGTTAGGATTAGGGTTTGGGCTAGGTCTAAGCATAGGGCTATGTTAAGGGTTAGGATTTTTGCTAGGGCTAGGGTTAGCATTAGGTTTAGGGGAGGGCTCAGGCTAAAGCTCGGGCTAGGTTTATGGTTAGGGTTAGGGTTATGGCTAGGGCTAGGGCTCGGTCTAGGGCTAGGGCTAGGGTTAGATTTTGGGTGTGGGTTAAGGTTATGGCTAGCGTTAGGCTTAGGTTTGGTGTTGTGTTTGGGGTTGGCCTGGGTTTGGGGTTAGGGTTAGGGTTAGGTTTGGCGTTAGGGCTCAGGCTAGGGTTAGTGTTAGGGTTAGGGTTAGGGCTAGGGCTAGGGCTAGGACTACTATTAGGCTACTGTTAGTGTTAGGGTTAGGGTTAGGCCTAGGGTTAGGGTTAGGGCTAGGGCTAGGATTAGATTTAGGGTGTGGGTTAAGTTTATGGCTAATGTTAGGGTTTGTGTTGGTGTTGGGGTTTGGGTTGGGCTTGGGTTTGGGTTTAGGGTTAGGGTTAGGGTTGGGGTTATGCCTAGGGCTAGGGCTAGGTTTAAGTTTATGGTTAGGGTTAGGGCTAGGGTTAGGGTTAAGTCTAGGGTTAGGTTTAGGTTTACGGCTAGGTCTAGGGCTAGGGCTAGTTTTAGGGTTAGGAATTATGCTAGGGCTAGGTTTAGGGTCAGGGCTAGGACTAGGGTTGCGGATAGGGTTAGGGCTAGGATTGGGGTTAGGGTTGGGGTTAGGGTTAGGGTTAGAGCTAAGGCTAGGATAAGGGTTAGGTTTAGGGCTAGGGTTAGGGTTAGGGTTAGGGTTAAAGTTAGGGCTAGAGTAAGGTTTAGGGTTAGTGCTAGGTTCAGGGTTAGGTTTAGGGTTTGAGCTTGGGCTAGGGTAAGGGTTAGGGTTAGGTTTAGGGCTATGGTTAGGGTTATGTTTAGAGCTAGGGCTAGGGTTAGGGCTAGGGCTAGGGTTAGGGTTAGGGTTAGGGTTTGGGTTAGGGCTAGGGATAGGGTTACCATTAGGGTTAGGGTTACTGTTAGAGCTAGGGCTTGGGTTAGGGTTATAGTTAGGGCTTAGGTTCGGGTTAGGGGTAGGGTTAGGTTTAGGTTTAGGGCTAGGGCTAGGGCTAGGGTTATGGTTAGGATTAATGCTAGGGATGGGGTTAGGGCTATGGTTAGGTCTAGGTTTGGGTTTAGGTTTAGGGCTAGGGCTAGGCCTAGGGTTAGGTTTATGTTAAGGGCTAGGGCTAGGGTTAGGGTTAGGGCTAGAGTTGCGGTTAGGGTTAGGGCTAGGGCTAGGATTAGGGATAGGGTTAGGGCTAGGGTTGGAGCTGGGGTTAGGGCTAGGGCTATGGCTAGTGTTAGGGTTAGGTTTGGTGCAAGGGCTGAGGTTAGGTTTAGGGCTAGGGCTAGGTTTATGGATAGGTTTAGGGCTAGTGTCGGGGTTAGGTTATGGCTAGGTCTAGGGCTAGGGCTAGGGTTAGGGTTAGGGCTAGGGATAGGGCAAGATAAGGCTAGGGTTATGGTTAGGGTTAGGGCTAGGTTTAGTGTTAGTGTTATAGTTGGGATTGGGTTTGGGGTTGGGGTTAGGGCTAGGTCTATTGTTAGGGCTAGGGCTAGGGTTAGGGCTATGATTAGGGTTAGGGTTAGAGTTAGGGCTAGGGCAAGGATTAGGACTATCATTAGGGTTAGTACTAGGGCTCGGTTTAGTGCTAGAGTTAGTTATAGGGCTAGGGCTAGCTTTAGGGTTAGGGCTAGGGCTAGGGCTAGTGCTAGGGTTAGGGTTAGGGCTATGGTTAGGTTTATGGCTGGGGTTAGGGTTAGGGTTAGTTCTAGGGTTAGGGCTATGGTTAAGGTTATCATTAGGACTCGGGCTAGGACTAGGGTTACGGATAGGGTTAGGGCTAGGGTTTGTGTTAGGGTTAGGGCTAGGGCCAGGGCTAGGCCTAGGGTTAGGATTATGGTTAGGTTTAGGGCTAGGGCTAGGGCTAGGGTTAGGCCTAGTGTTAGGGTTAGTGTTAGGGCTAGGGCTAGGGTTAGGGCTATGGTTAGGGTTAGGGTTAGGGTTAGGGCTAGGGCAAGCAATAGGGCTAGCGTTAGGGTTAGTACTAGGGCTCGGGTTAGTGCTAGAGTTAGTTATAGGGCTAGGGCTAAGGCTAGGGCTAGCGTTATTGCTAGGGTTAGGGTTAAGGCTATGGTTAGGTTTACGGCTTGGGTTAGGGCTAGTTCTAGGGCTAGGGCTAGGGTTAAGGTTAGCATTAGGACTCGGGCTAGGGCTAGGTTTACGGATAGGGTTAGGGCTAGGGTTTGTGTTAGGGTTAGGGCTAGGTCTAAGGTTAGGGTTATTGTTAGGCTTAGGGCTAGGGCTAAGGCTAGGGTTAGGCCTAGTGTTTGGGTTAGGTTTAGGGCTAGTGTTAGGGTTAGGCTTAGGGTTAGGGCTAGGGCTAGGGCTAGGGCTAGGTCTAGGTTTATGGTTAGGGTCAGGGCTAGGGTTATGTTTAGGGTTGGGGTTGGGGTTGGGTTGGGGTTGGGTTTAGGGTTTGTGCTAGTGCAATGGTTAGGGTTACAGTTAGGGCGAGTTTTGTGGTTAGGGTTATGGTTTGGGCTAGGGCTAAGCCTAGGGCTAGGGTTAGGGTAACGGTTTGGGCTAAGGCTAGGTTTAGGGTTCGTTTTAGGGTTAGGGTTAGGGCTAGGGCTAGGTTTAGGGTTAGGGTAAGGGTTAGTGTTAGTGCTACGGTTAGGGTTAGGGCTAGGGTTAGTGTTAGGGCTAGGGTTAGGGTTAGGGTTAGGTCTGGGGCTAGGGCTAGGTTTAGGGTTACGGCTAGGTTTTAGGGTTACGGCTAGGGTAAGGTTATGTTTAGGTCTAGGGCTAGGGCTAGGGCTAGAGCTAGGGTTAGTGTTAGGATTAGGGCTAGGGCTAGCGTTAGGGCTAGTGTTGAGGTTAGGGTGAGCTCTAGGGCCAGTGAGAGGGTTAGTGTTGGGGCTAGGTTTAGGGTTAGGGTTAGGGTTAGGACTAGGGTTAGGGTTAGGGTTAGGTCTAGGGCTAGGGCTTAGGCTAGGGTTAGGGTTAGGATTAAGGCTAGGGCTAGGGTTAGTTTTAGGGTTAGGGCTAGGGCTAGGGTTAGTATGAGGGCTAGGTTTGCTGTTAGGGTTAGGTCTAGGGCTAGGGTTAGGTTTAGTGTTAGTGTTAGGGCAAGGGCTAACGCTACGGTTAGGGTGAATTTAGGATTATGGCTAGGGTTAGGATTAGGCTTAGGGCTAGGTCTAGGGCTTGTCTAGCAGTAGGGTTAAGGCTAGGAATAGGGTTAGTGCTAGGGTTTGGGTTTGGGCTAGGGCTAGGTTAAAGTTTAGGGCTAGGTCTAGGTTTAGGGTCAGTGCTAGGGCTAGGTTTACGGATAGGGTTAGGGCTAGGGTTTGTTTTTGGGTTAGGGTTATGGCTAGGGTTAGGCTTAGGGCTAGGGTTGAGGTTTGGGTTTGGGTTAGGGCTAGGGTTTGTTTAGTGTTAGGGTTAGGGCTAGGTCTAGGGTTAGGGTTAGGTTTAGGCTTAGGCTTAGGGCTAGGGCTAGGTTTAGGGTTAGGATTAGGGCTAGGGCTAGGGCTAGGGCTCGAGTTAGTGCTAGGGTTAGGTATAGGGCTAGGGTTCGGGTTAGCGCTAGGGCTAGGTCTAGGGCTAGGGTTCGGGTTAGCGCTAGGGCTAGGTCTAGGGCTAGGGCTAGCGTTAGGGTCAGGGCTAGGGCTAGGGTTAGTGCTAGGGTTAGGGTTAAGGCTATGGTTAGGGTTATGGCTAGGGTTATGGTTAGGGTTAGGGTTATGTCTAGGGCTAGAGCTAGGGTTAGGGTTAGGATTAGGGCTAGGGCTAGGATTAGGGTCAGTTCTAGGGATAGGTTTACAAATAGGGTTAGGGCTAGGTTTTGTGTTAGGGTTATGGCTAGGGCTAGTGTTAGGTTTAGTATTAGGGTTATGGGTAGGGCTAGGGCTAGGGTTAGGCCTAGTGTTTGGGTTAGGGTTAGGGCTAGTGTTAGGGTTAGTCTTAGGGCTAGGGCTAGGGATAGGGCTAGGGTTAGGGTTAGGGTCAGGGCTAGGGTAAGGGTTAGAGTTATGGTTAGGATTAGGGCTAGGGTTAGGGTTAGGGTTAGGGCTATGTCTAGGGTTAGGGTTAGGTTTAGGGTTAGGGCTAGGGTTAGGGTTAGGGCTAGGGTTATGGTTAGGGTTAGTTCTAGGTCTAGCGCTAGGGTTAGGGTTAGGATTAGGTCTAGGGCTAGGGTTAGGGTTAGGTTTAGGGCTAGGGCTAGGTTTAGGGTTAGGGTTAGGGTTAGGGCTAGGGTTAGGGTTAGGGTCAGGGCTAGGGTTAGGGTTAGGATTAGGGCTACGGCTAGAGCTAGGGTTAGCGCTAGGTTTAGGGTTAGGGCTAGGGTTAGGCTAGGCTTAAGGTTAGGGTTATGGTTATGGCTAGAGTTAGGACTAGGGCTAGGCTTATTGTTAGGATTAGGTTTAGGGCTATGGCTAGGGCTAGGGCCAGGTCTAGGGCTAGTGTTAGGGTTAGGGTTAGGGTTACAGTTAGGGCTAGGGCTAGGTTTAGGGTTAGGGTAAGGGTTAGTGTTAGTGCTACGTTTAGGGTTAGGGTCAGGGTTAGTTTTAGGGCTAGGGTTAGGGTTAGGGCTAGGGTTAGGGTTAGGACTAGGGCTAGGTTTAGGGTTATTGTTATTGTTAGGTCTAGGGCTAGTGCTAGGATTAGGGTGAGGTTTAGGGTTAGGGCTAGGGTAGTGTTAGGCTTAGGGCTAGAGCTAGGGCTAGGGTTATTGTTAGGTTTATGGCTAGGGCTAGGGTTAGGGCTAGTACTATGCCTAGGGCTAGCATTAGGGTTAAGGCTAGGGCTAGGTTTAGTGTTAGGGCTAGGGTTAGGGTTAGGGCTAGGGTTAGGGTTAGGTCTAGGGCTAGGGCTAGGGCTAGAGCTAGCGTTAGGGTTAAGATTAAGGCTAGGGCTAGGGTTAGGGTTAGAGTTAGGGCTATGGCTTGGGTTAGTGTTAGGTCTAGAGTTGGGGTTAGGTTTAGCTCTAGGGCTAGTTCTAGGGTTAGGGTAGGGGCTAGGTTTAGGGCTAGGGTTAGGGTTAGGTTTAGGGTTAGGTTTAGGTCTAGGCCTAAAGCTAGGGTTAGGGTTAGGATTCAGGCTCGGTCTAGAGTTAGGGTTAGGGTTAGGGCTAGGGCTAGGGTTAGGGTTAGCGCTAGGGTTGGGATTAGGGTTAGGTCTAGGGCTAGGGTTAGGGTTATTGTTAGTGTTAGGACTAGGGCTAGCGCTAGGATTAGGGTGAGGTTTAGGGTTAGGGCTAGGGTTAGGGTTAGGGTTAGGCTTAGGGCTAGGGCTATGGCTAGGGCTAGCATTAGGGTTAAGGCTAGGGCTAGGGTTAGTCCTAGGGTTAGGGTTACGGCTAGGGCTAGGGCTAGCGCTAGGGTAATGGTTAGAGCTAGGGCTAGGGTTAGCATCATGGCTAGGGCCTGGGTTACGGATAGGGTTAGGGCTAGGTTTGGGTTTTGGGTTAGGGCTAGGGCTAGCGTTAGGGTTATGGCTAAGGTTGAGTTTAGGGTTAGGGTTAGGGCTAGGGTTAGGGTTAGTGTTAGCGTTAGGTCTAGGGCTAGGGTTAGTGTTAGGGTTTTGGTTAAGGTTAGCCTTAGGGCTAGGGCTAGGGCTACGGTTAGGTTTAGGGTTAGGACTAGGGCTAGGGTTAGGTTTAGGGCTAGTTTTGGGGTTAGGGTGAGGGCTAGGGCTAGGGTTAGGGTTATTGTTAGTGTTATGGCTAGGGCTAGCGCTAGGGTTAGGGAGAGAGTTAGGGCTAGGTTTATGTTTAGGCTTAGGGCTAGGGGTAGAACGAGGTCTAGTGTTAGCATTAGGATCAGGCCTGGGTCTAGGTCTAGGATTAGGGTTAGGGTTAGGACTAGGGTATCGTTAGGTTTATGGCTAGTGTTGGTGTTAGGGTGAGGGCTAGGGCTAGGGATAGGGTCAGGGTTTTGGCTAAGGGTGGGGTTAGTGCTTGGGTTAGGGTTAGGGCTAGGTCTAGGCATAGGTCTAGGGCTAGGGTTAGCGTCAGGCTTAGGGCTACGGCTAGGGTTATTGCTAGGCTTAGGGTTCGGGCTAGTGTTAGGGTTAGGGCTAGGGCTAGGGTTAGGGCTAGGGCTAGCGTTCGTGTTGGGGCTAGAGCTAGAGTTAGTGCTATGGTTAGGGCTAGGGTTAGGTCTAGGGTTAGGGTTAGGGTTTGGTCTAGGGCTAGGGCTAGGGTTAGGGTTCGGATTAGGGCTAGGGTTAGGGTTAGGTCTAGGGTTAGGGTTAGGGTTTGGTCTAGGGTTAGGGCTAGGGTAAGGGTTAGGATTAGGGCTAGGGCTGGGGTGATGGTCAGGGCTAGGACTAGGGTTACGTATAGGGTTAGGGCTAGGGTTTGGGGTAGGGCTAGGTCTAGGGCTAGGGCTAGGGTTAAGGTTAGGGTTAGGATTAGGGCTACGGCTAGGGCTAGGTTTAGGCCTAGTGTTAGGATTAGGTTTAGGGCTAGGGCTAGGGTTAGTGGTAGGGTTAGGGTTAGGGCTAGGGCTAGGGCTAGGATTAGGGGTAGGATTAGGGCTAGGGCTCGGTTTAGGGTCAAGGCTAGGGCTAGGGTTATGGATAGGGTTGGTACTAGGGTTTGGGTTAGGGTTAGGGCTAGGGCTAGGGTTAGGATTAGGGTTAGGGTTAGGGCTAGGGCTAGGGTTAGGATTAGTTTTCAGGTTAGGGCTAGGGCTAGGGCTAGAGTTAGTGTTAGTGTTAGGTCTAGGTATAGGGCTAGGGTTTGTCCTAGTGTTAGGGTTAGGGTTAGGACTAGGGTTAGGGTTAGGGTTAGGCTTAGGGCTAGGGTTAGGGTCAGGGCTAGGGCTAGGGTTACTGATAGGGTTAGGGCTAGGTCTAGGGTTAGGGTTAGTGTTAGGGTAAGGTCTAAGGCTAGGGTTAAGGCTAGGATTAGGTTTAGGGCTAGGGTTAGGGTTAGGGTTATGGTTGGGCTTGGTTTTGGGATAGTGATTGGGTTTTGGGTTAGAGTTACGGTTAGGGTTAGGGTTAGTGTTAGGGCTATGTTTAGGGTTAGTATTAGGGTTTGTGCTAGGGCTAGGCCTAGGGCTACGGTTAGGGTTAGGGTTTTGGCCAAGGCTGGGGTTAGTGCTAGAGTTAGGGTTAGGGCTAGGGCTAGGGCTAGGGATTTGGATAGGGTTTGGGTTAGGGTTAGGGTTAGGGCTTGGGTGTGGTCTATGGTTAGTGTTAGGTTAGGGTTACGGTTAGGGCTAGGCCTAGGACTAGGTCTAGTGTTAGCGTTAAGGCTAGGGCTACGGTAAGTGCTAGGGTTAGGCTTAGGCTTAGGCTTAGGGCTAAGGCCAGGGTTCGTGCTAGTGTTAGGTTTAGGGTTAGGTTTAGGGCTAATACTAGGGGTAGGGATAGGGCTACATTTAGGTTTAGAGCTAGGGCTAGGGTTAGTGCTAGGGTTAGGTTTAGAGCCAGGGTTAGGTTAGGGCTAGTGCTAGGGCTAGGGCTAGGGCTAGTGTTAAGTTTAGGGCTAGTGCCAGCGTCAGTGCTAGGGTTAGGGTTAGGTCTAGGGCTAGGGCTAGGGCTAGTGTTAGCGTTAGGATTACGGCTAGGACTAGGGTTAGGGTCTTAGTTATGGCTAGGGCTGAGGTTAGTGCTAGGATTAGGGTTAGGGCTAAGACTAGGTCTAGGGATGGATAGGGTTTGGGTTAGGGTTAGGGTTAGGACCAAGGCTAGGGCTAGTGCTAGGGTTAAGGTTAGGGTCAGGGTTAGGGTTAGGGCCAATTCTAGGGCTAGGTTAGGGTTCTGGTTAGTGTTCTCGTAGGGCTAGGGCTAGTGCTAGGTTTAGAGTTAGGATTAGGGCTAGGGGTAAGATTAGGGTTAGGAATTGGGCTAGGGCTAGGGTTAGGGTCAGGGCTAGGGCTAGCGTTACGGATAGGGTTAGGGCTAGGGTTTGGGTTAGGGTTACTGCTAGGGCTAGGGTTAGGGTTAGTGGTAGGGTTAGGGCTAGGGCTAGGGGTAGGGATAGGACTAGCGTTAGGATTAGGGCTAGGACTATGGTTAGGGTTAGGGTTCGGGCTAGGGTTAGGGTTAGGGCTAGGGCTACGGCTAGGGCTCATGCTAGCGTTACGGTTAGGACAAGGCTAGCATTAGTGCTAGGGTTCAGATTAGGGCTAGGGTTAGGGTTAGGGTTAGGTCTAGGTCTAGGGCTAGGGTTAGGGTTAGCTTTAGGGCTAGGGCTATTGTTAGGGTCAGGGTTTTGGCTATGGCTGGGGTTAGTGCTAGGGTTAGGATTAGGGCTTGGGCTAGGGCTAGGGATGTATAGAGTTTGGGTTAGGGATAGGGTTAGGACTAGGGCCAAGGCGAGGGCTAGTGCTAGGGTTAAGGTTAGGGTTAGGGTTAGGGCTAGGGCTAGGGCTATGGTTAGGCCTAGTGTTAGGGTGAGGTTTAGGGCTAGGGCTAGGGTTAGGGCTAGGTTTAGTGTTAGGGTTAGGATTAGGGCTAGGGCTAGAGATAGGGCTAGCGTTAGGGTTAGGGCTATGGCTAGGGTTACTGCTAGGTTTAGGGTTAGGGCTAGGGTTAGGGTTAGGCCTAAGGCTAGGACTAGGACTAGCGTTAGGGTTAGGGCTAGTGCTAGGTTTAGTGCTAGGGATAGGGTTATGGCTAGGGTTAGACTGAGGGCTAGTGTTAGGGTTAGGGTTAGGTCTAGGCCTAGGGCTAGGGTTAGGTTTAGGGTTATGGCTAGGGCTAGGGTTAGGGTTAGGTTTAGGTCTAGGGCTAGGGCTAGGGTTAGGGTTAGCTTTAGGGCTAGGGCAAGCGTTAGGGTTAGGGTTTTGGCTAGGGCTGTGGTTAGTGCTAGGGTTAGGGTTAGGGTTAGGGCTAGGGCTAGGTCTAGGGCTAGGGATGGATAGGGTTTGGGTTAGGGTTAGTGTAAGGGCCAAGGCTAGGGCTAGTGCTAGGCTTAAGGTTAGGGTTAGGGTTAGGGCTAGGGCTAGGGCTAGGGTTAGGCCTAGTTTAGGGTTAGGTTTAGGGCTATGGCTAGGGTGAGGGCTAGGGTTAGTGTTAGGGTTAGGGTTAGGGCTAGGGCTAGGGATAGGTCTAGTGTTAGGGTTAAGGCTTGGGCTAGGGTTACTGCTAGTTTTAGGTTTAGGGCTAGGTTTAGTGTTAGGGTTAGGGCTAGGGCTAGGTTTAGGCCTAGTGTTAGGGTTAGGTTTAGGGCTAGGGTTAGGGTTAGGGCTAGGGCTAGTGCTAGGGCTAGGGCTAGGGTTAGGTTAGGGTTATGGTTGAGGTTTGGTTTGGGGTTGGGGTTTGGTTTAGGGTTAGTCCTATTGCTATTGTTAGAGTTAGGTTTGCATCTCGGGTTAGGGTTAGGGTTAGTGTTATGGTTTGGGCTAGGGCTTGGCCTATGCTAGGGTTAGGGATAGGGTTTGGGCTTGGGCTAGTGTTAGGGTTAGGGTTAACGTTAGGGTTAGGGATAGGGTTAGGGATAGGGTTAGGGCTAGGGATATGGCTAGGGATTGGTTTAGGGTCTGGGTTAGGACAAGGGCTAGGACTAGGGCTAGGGTTAGGTTTAGGATTAGGGCTAGGGCCAGGGCTAGGTCTATGGTTAGGGATAGGGTTAGGGTTAGAGCTATGGCTGTTAGGGCTAGGTTTAAGGTTAGGGTTAGGGCTAGGGCTAGGGCTAGCATTAGGGTTAAGGATATGGCTAGAGTTTGTGCTAGGGTTAGGGTTAGGGCTAGGGTCAGGGTAAGGGCTAGGGTTAGGGTTAGGGTTAGGTCTAGGCCTAGGGCTAGGGTTTGGCGTAGGATTAGGGCTAGGGCTGGGGTTAGGTTCAGGGCTAGGGCTAGGCTTACAGATAGGGTTAGGGCTAGGATTGGGGTTAGGTTTAGGGCTAGGGCTAAGGTTAGGGCTAGCGTTAGGGTTAGGGCTAGGGCTAGGGTTAGTGCTAGGGTTAGGGTTAGGGTTAGGTCTATGGCTAGTGCTAGGGCTATCCTTAGGGTTAGGGCTAGGGTTAGGGTTAGGGTTAGGATTAGGGCTAGGGTTAGTGTCAGAGCTAGGGCTAGGGTTACTGATAGGGTTAGGCTACGGTTGGGGTTAGGGTTAGGTCTAGGGCTAGTGTTAGGGTTAGTGTTCGTGTTAGTGCTAGGGCTAGGGCTAGGGCTAAGGTTAGAGTTAGGTTTAGGGTTAGGGCTAGGCCTAGGGCTAGGGTTAGGGTTAGGATTAGGACTAGGGCTAGGGTTAGTTTCAGTGTTTAGGGCTAGGGTTATGGATAGGGTTAGGGCTAGGGTTTGGGTTAGTGTTAGAGTTAGGTTTAGGGTTAGGGCTAGTGCTAGGGTAGGGATAGGGCGAGCGTTAGTGTTAGGACTAGGGCTAGGTTTATTGCTAACTTTAGGGTTAGGGCTAGGGTTAGGGTTAAGTTTAGGATTAGGGCTATGGTTAGTGTCAGAGATAGGGCTAGGGTTACTGATAGGGTTAGGCTACGGTTGGTGTTAGGGTTAGGTCTAGGGCTAGTGTTAGATTTAATGTTCGTGTTAGAGCTAGGGCTAGGGCTAAGGTTAGAGTAAAGGTTAGGGTTAGGGCTAGGCCTAGGGCTAGGGTTAGGGTTAGGATTAGGACTAGGGCTAGGGTTAGGTTCAGGGTTTAGGGCTAGGGTTTGGGTTAGGGTTAGGGTTAGGTTTAGGGTTAGGGCTTGTGCTAGGGGTAAGGATAGGGCTAGCTTAGTGTTAGGACTAGGGCTAGGTTTATTGCTAGCTTTAGGGTTAGGGCTAGGGTTAGGGTTAGGGCTAGGGCTAGGGCTAGAGCTAGGGCTAGCGTTTGGGTTAGGGCTAGGGCTAGCGTTAGTGCTAGGGTTAGGGTTAGGGCTAGGGTTATGGTTAGGGCTAGGGCCAGGGCTAGGGCTAGGGTTAGTATTAGGGTTAGTGTTAGGGCTAAGCCTAGGGCTAGGGTTAGGGTTAGCTTTAGGGATAGGGCTAGGGTTAGGGTCAGGGTTGGCTAGGGCTGGGGTTACTGCCAGGCTTAGGATTAGGGCTAGGGCTAGCGTTAGTGCTAGGCTTAGGGTTAGGGCTAGGGTTAGGGTTAGGGCTAGGTCTAGGGCTTGGTCTAGAGTTAGGGTTATGTTTATGGTTGACGTTGGGGTTGGGGTTGGGTTTAGGGTTAGTGCTAGTGCTATGGTTAGGGTTAGGGTTAGGGCTAGGTTTAGGGTTAGTGTTAGGGTTATGGTTTGGTCTAGGGCTTGGCCTAGGTCTTGGGTTAGGGTTAGGTTTTAGGCTTGGGCTAGGTTAGGTTTAGGTTTAGGGTTAAGGTTAGTTTTAGGGGTAGGGTTAGGTCGAGGGATATGGCTAGGGTTTGGGTTAGGGTTTGGGTGAGGGCTAGGGCTAGGGCTAGGTCTAGGGTTTGGTTTAGGATTAGGGCTAGAGCCAGGGTTAGGGCTAGGTTTAGCATTAGGGTTAGGGTTAGGGCAGGGGCTAGGTCTAGGTCTAGGTTTAGGGTTAGGGTTAGGGCTAGGGCTAGGGCTAGCGTTAGGGTTAGGGCTAGGGCTAGGGTTAGTGCTAGGGTTAGGGTTAGGGTTAGGGCTAGGGTTATGGTAAGTTTAGGGTTAGGGTTAGGGTTAGGTCTAGGGCTAGGGCTATGGTTAGTGTTAGGGTTAGGATTAGGGCTAGGGTTAGGGTTAGGGCTAGGTCTAGTGTTATGGATAGGGTTAGGGCTAGGGTTGGAGTTAGGGTTAGGGCTAGGGGTAGTGTTAGGGTTAGTGTTCGGATTAGGGCTAGGGCTAGAGCTAGGGTAGAGTTAGGGTTAGTGCTAGGGCTAGGGCTTGGGTTCGAGTTAGCGTTACGGCTAGGGCTAGAGTTTGGGTTAGGGTTAGGTTTAGTGCTATGGTTAGGGTAGGGTTAGGGTTAGGGCTAGGGCCAGGGCTGGGGCTAAGGCTAGGGTAAGTTTTCGGGTTAGGGTTAGGGCTATGGCTAGGTCTAGGGCTTGGATTAATGTTATCGTTAGGGTTAGGGCTAGGGTTAGGGCTAGCGTTAGGGTTAGGGCTAAGGTTAGGTTAAGTGCTAGGGTTAGGTTTAGGGCTAGGGTCAGGCCTAGGGCTCTGGTTAGGTTTAGGGTTAATGTTTGGGCTAGGGCTTCGGTTTGGGCTAGGGTTAGGTTTAGGTTTAGGGTTAGGTCTAGGGCTAGGGCTAGGGCTAGGGCTAGGTCTAGCGTTAGGGTTAAGGCTAGGGTTAGGGTAAGTGCTAGGGTTAGGGTTAGGGTTAGGGTTAGCGTTAGTGCTAGGGCTAGGTTTAGGGCTAGGGTTAGGGTTAGAGTTAGGGCTAGTGCTAGGGGTAGGGATAGGGCTAGCATTAGGGTTAGGGCTAGGGCTAGGTTTAATGCTAGGTTTAGGATTAGGGCTAGGGCTAGGGGTAGGGATATGTCTAGGGCTGAGGCTAGGGCTAGCATTAGAGTTAGGGCTAGCGTTAGTGCTAG
>CM027386.1:77913271-77978595 GCA_015711505.1 Sylvilagus bachmani | reverse complement strand
AGCGCTAGCGCTAGTGTTAGGGTTAGGGCTAGTGCTAGGTTTAGTGCTAGGGTTAGGGTTATGGCTAGGGTTAGGGTGAGGGCTAGTGTTAGGGTTAATGCTAGGTCTAGGGCTAGGGCTTGGGTTAGGGTTAGGATTAGGGCTCAGGCTAGGGTTAGGTTCATGGCTAGGGCTAGTGTTAGGGTTAGGTTTAGTGCTAGAGTTTGGTTTGGGTTAGGGTTAGGTCTAGGGCTAAGGCTAGGGTTAGGCCTAGTGTTAGGGTTAGGTTTAGTGCTAGGGTTAGGTTTAGGGTTCAGGCTAGGGCTAGGGTTAGGGATAGGGTTAGGATTAGGGATAGGGTTAGGTTTAGGATTAGGGCTAGGGCTAGGTTTAAGCTCAGGGTTTTGGCTAGGGCTTGGGTTAGTGCTAGGATTAGGGTTAGCGCTAGGGCTAGGGCTAGGGATGCATAGGGTTAGGGTTAGGGTTAGGGTTAGGGTTAGGGTTAGGGTTAGGGTTAGGGTTAGGTTTATGTCTAGGGCTAGGGCTAGGGCTAAGGTTAAGGTTAGGGTTAGAGCTAGGGCTAGGGCCAGGGCTAGGGCTAGGGATAGTATTAGTGTTAGGGTTAGGGCTAGGGCTAAGGCTAGGGCTAGGGCTAGGGATGGATAGGGTTTGTGTTAGTGTTAAGGTTAGGGCCAAGGCTAGGGCTGTGGCTAGGGTTAAGGTTAGGATTAGGGTTAGGGCTAGGGCTAGGAAGAGGTCTAGTGTTAGTATTAGGGTTAGGGTTACGGCTAGGGCTAGGTTAAGGCTAGGTTTAGGCTTAGGTTTTGGTGTAGGGCTAGGGCTAGGGTTAGGGTTAGCTTTAGGGCTAGCGCTAGGGTTAGGGTCAGGGTTTCGGCTAGGGCTGGGCTTAGTGATAGGGTTAGGGTTAGGGCTAGGGCTAGGGCTAGAGATGGATAGGGTTTGGGTTAGGGTTAGGGTTATTGCCAAGGCTAGGGCTATTGCTAGGGTTAAGGTTAGGGTTAGGATTATGGCTAGGGCTACGGCTAGGGTTTGGCCAATGTTAGGGTTAGGTTTAGGGCTAGGGCAAGGGCGAGGGCTAAGTCTAGGGTTACGGTTAGGGCTATGGTTAGGGTTAGGGTTAGGGTTAGGGTTAGGGTTAGGGTTAGGTCTAGGGCTAGGGCTAGCGCTAACGTTAGGGTTAGGGCTAGTGCTAGGTTTAGTGCTAGGGTTAGGGTTATGGCTAGGGTTAGGGTGAGGGCTAGTGTTAGGGTTAATGCTAGGTCTAGGGCTAGGGCTAGGGTTAGGGTTAGGATTAGGGCTCAGGCTAGGGATAGGGTCATGGCTAGGGCTAGGGTTATGCTTAGTGTTAGGGCTAGAGTTTGGGTTTGGATTAGGGTTAGGGCTAGGGCTAAGGCTAGGATTAGGCCTAGTGTTAGGGTTAGGTTTAGGGCTAGGGTTAGGGTTAGGTTTAGGGCTAGGACCAGGGCTCGGGCTAGGGTAACTGTTCGCGTTAGGTTTAGGGCTATGGCTAGTTCTAGAGCTTGGATTAGGGTTAGGGTTATGGTCAGGGCTAGGGCTAGGGCTTGGGCTAGGGGTAGGGTTAGTGCTAGGGTTAGGTTTAGGGTTAGGGCTAGGGTTAGGGTTAGGGCTAGGGTCAGGGCTAGGGCTATGGTTGGTGTTAGGGTTAGGGTTATAGTTATGGTTAGGACTAGGTCTAGGGCTAGGGGTAGGGTTAGGGTTAGGGTTAGGGCCAAGGCTAGGATAATAGCTAGGATTAGTGTTAGGGTTAGGGTTAGGGTTTGCGCTAGGGGTAGGGTTAGGGTTAGGTTTAGGGTTAGGGTTAAGGGTAGTGTTAGGGCTAGGGATATGGCTAGGGATTGGGTTAGGTTCTGGGTTAGAGCTAGGGCTAGGGCTAGGGCTAGGGCTACCGCTAGGGTTAGAGTTAGTATTAGGGCTAGGGCCAGGGCTATGGCTAGGGTTAGGATTAGGCCTTGTGTTAGGGTTAGGTTTAGGGCTAGAGCTAGGTTTAGGGCTATGATTAGCATTAGGGCTAGGGCTAGTGCTAGCTTTAGGGTTAGGGCTACAGCTAGCGTTAGTGCTAGGGTTAGGGTTATGGCTAGGGTTAGGGTTAGGGCTAGGGCCACGGCTAGGTCTAGGGTTAGTATTAGGGTTAGGGTTAGGGCTAGGGCTAGGGCTAGGGTTATGCCTAGTGTTAGGTTTAGGTTTAGGCCTAGGGCTAGGTTTAGGGATAGGGTTAGGTTTAGGGTTAGGGTTAGGGTTAGGGCTGGGCTAGGGCTAGGGTTAGGGTTAGCTTTAGGGCTAGGGCTAGCGTTAGGGTCAGGGTTTTGGCTAGGGCTGGGGGTAGTGCTAGGGTTAGGTTTAGGGCTAGGGCTAGGGCTAGGGTTGGATAGGGTTTGGGTTAGGGTTAAGGTTAAGGCCAAGGCTAGGGCTAGGGCTAGGGCTAGGGTTAAGGTTAGGGTTAGAGCTAGGGCTAGGGCCAGGCCTAGGGCTAGTTTTAGTATTAGTGTTAGGGTTAGTGCTAGGGCTAGGGCTAGGGATGAATAGGGTTTGGGTTAGGGTTAAGTTTAGGGCCAAGGCTAGGGCTAGGGCTAGTATTAAGGTTAGGGTTAGGGTTAGGGTTAGGGCTAGGGCCAGGGCTAGGGCTAGGCTTAGTATTAGGGTTAGGGTTAGGGCTAGTGCTAGGGCTAGGTTAGGGCTATGGTTAGGGTTAGGGTTAGGGTTAGAGTTAGGGATAGGTATAGGTCTAGGGCTAGTTCTAGGGCTAGCGTTTGGGTTATGGCTAGGGCTAGTGTTAGTGCTAGGGCTACATTTAGGGTAAGGGCTAGGGTTAGGGTTAGGTCTAGGTTTAGGGTTAGGTTTAGGTCTAGGGCTAGGGCTAGGGTTAGGGTTAGGGTTAGCTTTAGGGCTAGGCCTAAGGTTAGGGTCAGGGTTTCAGTTAGGGCTGGGGTTAGTGCTAGGGTTAGTCTTAGGGCTAGGGCTAGGGCTAGAGATGGATAGGGTTTGGGTTAGGGTTATGGTTATTGCTAAGGCTAGGGCTAGGGCTAGGGCTAGGGTTAAGGTTAGGGTTAGGGTATGGCTAGGGCTAGGGCTAGGGCAAGGGTTTGGCCTAGTGTTAGGGTTAGGGTTAGGGCTAGGGCTAGGGTTAGGGCTAGGGTTAGGGTTAGGGTTAGGGTTAGGTCTAGGGTTAGCTAAGGGCTAGGGCTAGGGCTAGCGTTAGGGTTAGGGCTAGTGCTAGGTTTAGTGCTAGGGTTAGGGTTATGGCTAGGGTTAGATTGAGGACTAGTGTTAGGGTTAGGGTTAGCGATTTCTAGGGCTAGGGCTAGGGTTAGGGTTAGGTTTAGGCTAGGGCTAGGGTTAGGGTCAGGGCTTGGGCTAGGGTTAGGGTTATGGTTGAGGTTGGGGTTGGGGTTGGGTTTAGGGTTAGTGCTAGTGCTTGGTTTGGGTTAGGGTTAGGTCTAGGGTAAGGGTTAGGGTTAGGGTTAGGGTTTGGCCTAGGGCTTGGCCTAGGGCTAGGGTTTGGGTTAGGGTTTGGGCTTGGGCTAGGGTTGGGGTGAGGGTTAGGGTTAGGGTTAGGTTTGGGGTTAAGTATAGTGTTTAGGGCTAGGGATATGGCTACGGATTGGGTTAGGTTCTGGGTTAGGGCTAGGGCTAGGGCTACGGCTAGGTTTAGGGTTAAGATTAGGGCTAGACTCAGGGCTAGGGCTAGGGTTATGATTAGGGTTAGGGTTAGGGCTAGGGCTAGTTCTAGGGCTAAGTTTAGGGTAACGGTTAGGGCTAGGGCTAGGCCTATGGCTAGCGTTAATGTTAGGACTAGGTCTAGGGTTAGTGCTAGGGTTAAGGTTAGCGCTAGGTTTAGGGTAAGGGCTAGGGTTAGGGTTAGGGTTAGGGTTAGGTCTAGGCCTAGGGCTAGGTTTAGGCTTAGGATTAGGGCTAGGGCTTGGGTTAGGGTTAGTTCTAGGGCTAGGGCTAGCGTTAGGATCAGGGCTAGGGCTAGGGTTACGGTTAGGGTTAGGGCTAGGGTTTGGGTTAGGTTTAGGGCTAGGGCTATTGTTAGGTTTAGTGGTAGGGTTCGTGCTAGGGCTAGGTCTACCTTAGGCCTAGTGTTAGGTTTAGTTTTAGGGCTAGGGTTAGGGTTAGGGCTAGGCTAGGGCTAGGTCTAGGGTTAGGGTTAGGGTTATGGTTGAGGTTGGGGTTGGTGTTGGGGTTTGGTTTAGGGTTAGTGCTAGTGCTATTGTTAGGGTTCGTGTTGAGTCTCGTGTTAGGGTTAGGGTTAGGGTTATGGTTTGTGCTAGGGCTTGGCCTATGCTAGGGTTAGGGATAGGGTTTTGGCTTGGGCTAGGGTTAGGGTTAGGGTTAGGGATAGGGTTAGGGCCAGGGATATGGCTAGGGATTAGGTTAGGGTCTGGGTTAGTACCACGGCTAGGGCTAGGGCTAGGTTTGGGTTAGGATTAGGGCTAGGGCCAGGGCTAGGGCTAGGGTTAGGATTAGGGTTAGGGTTAGGGCTAGGGCTAGGTTAGGGCTAGGTTTCGGATTAGGGTCAGGGCTAGGGCTAGCGTTAGGGTTAAGGCTATGGCTAGGGTTAGTGCTAGGTTTAGGGTTTGGGCTAGGGTCAGGGTAAGGGCTAGGGTTAGGTTTAGCTTTAAGTCTAGGGCTAGGGCTAGGCTTAGGGTTAGGATTAGGGCTAGGGCTAGGGTTAGGGTCAGGACTAGGGTAAGGGTTACGTATAGGGTTAGGGGCAGGGTTGGGATTAGGGTTAGGGCTAGGGCTAGGTTTAGGGTCAGGGCTAGGGCTAGGGTTACGGATATGTTTAGGCTGGGGTTGTGGTTAGGGTTAGGTCTAGGGCTAGTGTTAGGGTTAGTGTTCGTGTTAGGGCTAGGGCTAGGGCTAGGACTAAGGTTAGAGTTAGGGTTAGGGCTAGGCCTAAGGCTAGGGTTAGGGTTAGGATTAGGGCTAGGGCTAGGGCTAGGGTTAGGGTCAGGGTTAGTGCTAGGGTTACGGATAAAGTTAGGGCTAGGTATTGGGTTAGGGTTAGGGTTAGATTTAGGTCTAGGGCCAAGGCTAAGGTTAGGGTCAGGGCTTGGGCTAGGGTTACGGATAGGGCTAGGTTTATTGCTAGCTTTAGGGTTAGGGCTAGGGTTAGGGTTAGGGCTAGGGCTAGGGCTAGGGCTAGGGCTAGCGTTAGGTTTAGGGCTATGTCTAGCGTTTATGCTAGGGTTAGGGTTAGGGTTAGGGCTAGGTTTATAGTTAGGGCTAGGGCCAGGGCTAGGGCTAGGGTTAGTATTAGGGTTAGGGTTAGGGCTAGGGCTAGGGCTAGGGTTAGGCCTAGTGTTAGGGCTAGTTTTAGGGTTTGGGCTAGGTTTAGGGATAGGGTTAACTTAGGGTTAGGTTTAGAGCTAGGGCTAGGGCTATGGTTAGGGTTAGCATTAGGGATAGGGCTAGGGTTAGGGTCAGGGTTTTGGCTATGGCTGGGGTTCGTGCTAGGGTTAGGGTTAGGGCTAGGGTTAGGGCTGGTTTAAATTTATGGTTATGGTTAGGGCTAGGGCTAGGGATATGGTTATGCCTACTGTTAGGGTTAGGTTTAGGGCTAGGGCTAGGTTAGGGCTAAGGTTAGGTTTAGGATTAGGGTTAGGGTTAGGGCTAAACCTAGAGATAGGGATAACTTTAGGGTTAGGGCTAGGGCTAAGGTTATGGTTAGGATTAGGGCTAGGACTAGGGTTAGGGTCAGGTCTAGGGCTAAGTTTACGGATAGGACAAGGGTTAGGCCTAGTGTTAGTGTTAGGTTTAGGGCTAGGGTTAGGGTTAGGGTTAGTTCTAGGGCTAGGGCTAGGGCTAGGGCTAGGTCTAGGGTTAGGTTTAGGGTTATGGTTGACGTTGGGTTTGGGGTTGGGTTTAGGGTTAGTGCTAGTGCTATGGTTAGGGTTAGGGTTAGGGCTAGGGCTAGGGTTAGGTTCAGGGTTAGGGCTATGGTTACGATTAAGGTCAGGCCTACGGTTTCGGTTAGGTTTAGGATTAGGGCTAGTGCTAGGGGTACGGATAGGTCTAGCGTTAGGGTTAGGGCTAGGGCTAGGTTTATTGTTAGGTTTAGGGTTAGGGCTAGGGTTAGGGTTAGGGCTAGGGCCAGGGCTAGTTTTAGCATTATGGTTAGGACTAGGTCTAGCGTTAGTGCTAGGGTTAGGGTTAGGGCTAGGGTTATGGTTAGGGCTAGGGTCAGGGCTAGGGTCAGGGCTTGGTCTAGGGTTAGAATTAGGGTTAGGGTTAGTGCTAGGGCTATGGCTAGGGCTAGGCCTAGTGTTAGGGTTAGGTTTAGGGTTAGGGCTAGGTTTAGGTATAGGGTTAGGGTGAGGGTTAGGGTTAGGGTTAGGTTTAGGGCTAGGGCTATGGTTAGGGTTAGCATTAGGGATAGGGCTAGGGTTTTCGTCAGGGTTTTGGCTAGGTCTGGGGTTACTGCTAGGGTTCGGATTAGGGCTAGGTCTAGGCCTAGGGATGGATAGGGTTGGGGTTAGGGTTAGGGTAAAGGCCAAGTCTAGGGCTAAGTTTAAGGTTACGGTTAGGGTTAGGGCTAGGGCTAGGGATAGGGTTATGACTACTGTTAGTGTTAGGTTTAGGTCTAGGGCTAGGGCTAGGGTTAGGGTTAGCTTTAGGTCTAGGGCTAGGGTTAGGTTCAGGGTTTCAGCTAGGGCTGGGGTTAGTGCTAGGGTTAGGGATAGGGGTAGGGCTAGGCCTAGAGATGGATAGGGTTTGGGTTAGGGTTATGGTTATTGCCAAGGCTAGGGCTAGGGCTAAGGTTAAGGTTAGGGTTAGGGTATAGCTAGTGCCAGGGGTAGGGTTTGGCCTAGTGTTAGGGTTAGGTTTATTGCTAGGGCTAGGGTTAGGGCTAGGGTTAGGGTTAGGGTTAGGGCTAGGGTTAGGGTTAGGGCTAGGGCTAGCGTTAGGGTTAGGGCTAGTGCTAGGTTTAATGCTAGGGTTTGGGTTATGGCTAGGGTTAGAGTGAGGGCTAGAGTTAGGGTTAGGGTTAGCGTTAGGTCTAGGGCTAGGGTTAGGGTTTGGATTAGGGCTAGGGCTAAGGTTAGGGTCAGTGCTATTGCTAGGGTTAGGGTTATGGTTGAGGTTGTGGTTGGAGTTGGGGTTGGTTTTAGGGTTAGTGCTAGTGCTTGGTTGGGTTAGGGTTAGGTCTACGGTAAGGGTTAGGGTTAGGGTTAGGGTTTGGCCTAGGGCTTGGCCTAGGGCTAGGGTTAGGGTTAGGGTTTGGGCTAGGGCTAGGGTTGGGGTTAAGTATAGTGTTTAGGGCTAGGAATATGGCTAGGGATTGGGTTAGGTTCTGGGTTAGGGCTAGGGCTAGGGCTATGGCTAGGGTTAGGGTTAGGATTATTGCTAGACCCAGGGCTAGGGCTGGGGTTTTGATTAGGGTTAGGGTTAGGGCTAGGGCTAGGGCAAGGGCTAGCGTTAGGGTTAGGGCTAGGGCTAGGGTTAGTGCTAGGGTTAGGGTTAGCGCTAAGCTTAGGATAAGGGCTAGGATTAGGGTTAGTGTTAGGGTTAGGGTTAGGTCTAGGCCTAGTGCTAGGGTTAGGCTTAGGATTAGGGCTAGGGCTAGGGTTAGGGTCATGGCTAGTGCTAGGCTTATGGAATGGTTTAGGTCTAGGGTTGGAGTTAGGGTGAGGGCTACAGCTAGTGTTAGGGCTAGCATTAGGTCTAGGGCTAGGGCTAGGTTTAGGGTCAGGGCTAGGGCTAGGGTTACGGTTAGGGTTAGGGCTAGGGTTTTGGTTGGGTTTAGGGCTAGGGCTAGGGTTAGGTTTAGTGTTATGGTTCATGCTAGGGCTAGGGCTAGTTTAGGCCTATTTTTAGGTTTAGGTTTAGGGCTAGGTTTAGGGTTAGGGTTAGGGCTAGGCTAGGGCTAAGTCTAGGGTTAGGTTTAGGGTTATGGTTGAGTTTGGTGTTGGGGTTGGTGTTTGGTTTAGGGTTAGTGCTAGTGCTATTGTTAGGGTTCGTGTTGAGTCTCGTGTTAGGGTTAGGTTAGGGATATGGTTTGTGCTAGGGTTTGGCCTATGCTAGGGTTAGGGATAGGGTTTTGGCTTGGGCTAGGTTTAGGGTTAGGGTTAGGGCTAGGGCCAGGGCTAGGGTTAGGATTAGGGTTAGGGTTAGGGCTAGGGCTAGGGTTAGTGCTAGGGTTAGGGTTAGGGCTAGGGTTAGGTTTAGGGCTAGGGTTAGGGTTTGGGTTAGGGTTAGGGCTATGTTAGGTCTATGGTTAGGGTGAGGGTTTTTTTAGGGCTAGGGCTAGGGCTCGCGTTTGGGTTATGGCTAGGGCTAGTGTTAGTGCTAGGGCTACGGTTAGTTTAGGGCTAGGGTTAGGGTTAGGGCTAGGTTTATGGTTAGGTTTAGGTCTAGGGCTAGGGCTAGTGTTAGGGTTAGCTTTAGGGCTAGGGCTAGGGTGGGGTCAGGGTTTCGGCTAGGGCTGGAGTTAGTACTAGGGTTAGGGTTAGGGCTAGGGCTAGGGCTAGAGATGGATAAGTTTGGGTTACGGTTATGATTATTGCCAAGGCTAGGGCTAGGTTGGGGTTAAGGTTAGGGTTAGGGTTATGGCTAGGGCTGGGGCTAGGGATATGGCTAGGGATTGGGTTAGGGTCTGGGTTAGGACCAGGGTTAGGGCTAGGGCTAGGTTTGGGTTAGGATTAGGGCTAGGGCCAGGGTTAGGGCTAGGGTTAGGATTAGGGTTAGGGTTAGGGCTAGGGCTAGGTTAGGGCTGGGTTTAGGATTAGGGTTAGGGCTAGGGCTAGGGCTAGGGCTAGCGTTAGGGTTAAGGCTATGGCTAGGGTTAGTGCTAGGGTTTGGGTTAGGGCTAGGGTCAGGGTAAGGGCTAGGGTTAGGGTTAGGGTTAAGTCTAGGGCTAGGGCTAGGCTTAGGGTTAGGATTAGGGCTAGGGCTAGGGCTAGCGTTAGTGTCAGGACTAGGGCTAGGGTTACGTATAGGGTTAGGGGCAGGGTTGGGATTAGGGTTAGGGCTAGGGCTAGGGTTAGGGCTAGCGTTAGGGTTTGGGCTAGCGTTAGGTTTAGGGCTAGGGCTAGGGTTAGTGCTAGGGTTATGGTTAGGGCTAGGGTTAGGGTTTGGTTTAGGGTTAGGTCTAGGGCTAGCCTTAGGGTTAGGTCTAGGGTTAGTGCTAGGGTTAGGGTTAGGGCTAGGGTTAGGTTTAGGGCTAGGGTTAGCGTTTGTGTTAGGGTTAGGTCTAGGGCTAGGGCTAGGGTTAGGGTTAGCTTTAGGGCTAGGGCTAGGTTTAGGGTCAGGGTTTTGGCTAGGGTTGGGGTTAGTGCTAGGGTTAGGGTTAGGGCTAGGGCTAGGGCTAGAAATGGATAAGGTTTGGGTTAGGGTTAGGGTTATTGCCAAGGCTAGGCCTAGGGCTAGGGTTAGGGTTAGGGTTTCTGCTTGGGCTAGGGTTAGGGTGAGGGTTAGGGTTAGGGTTAGGGTTGGGGTTAAGGATAATGTTAGGGCTAGGGATATGGCTAGGGATTGGGTTAGGTTCTGGGTTAGGGCTAGAGGTAGAGCTACGGCTAGGGTTAGGGTTTGGGTTAGGATTAGGTCTAGAGCCAGGGCTAGGGGTAGGGTTATGATTAGGGTTAGGGTTAGTGCTAGGGCTAGTTCTAGGGCTAGGTTTAGGGTTAGGGTTAGCGCTAGAGCTTGGCCTAGGGCTAGTATTAGGGTAACGACTAGGGCTAGGGTTAGTGCTAGAGCTAGGGTTAGTGCTAGGTTTAGGGTAAGTGCTAGGTTTAGGGTTAGGCTTAGGTCTAGGCCTAGGGCTAGGGTTAGGGTTAGGACTAGGGCTAGGGCTAGGGCTTAGGGTTAGGACTAGGGTTAGTGCTAGGGTTAGGGTTAGGGCTATGGTTAGGGTTAGGGCTAGGTTTAGGGTTATGGTTAGGGTTAGGTCTAGGGCTAGGGTTACGGATAGGGTTAGGGCTAGGATTTGGGTTAGGTTTAGGGCTAGGGCTAGGGTTAGGTTTAGTGTTAGGGTTAGGGCTAGGGCTAGGGCTAGGTTTAGGCCTAGTGTTAGGGTTAGTTTTAGGGCTAGGGTTAGGGTTAGAGCTAGGGCTAAGGTAGGGCTAGGTCTAGGGTTAGGTTAGGGTTATGGTTGAGGTTGGGTTTGGGGTTGGGGTTTGGTTTAGGGTTAGTGCTATTGCTATTGTTAGTGTTAGGGTTGGGTCTCGGGTTAGGGTTAGGGTTAGGTTTAGGGTTTGGGCTAGGGCTTGGCCTATGCTAGGGTTAGGGATAGGGTTTGGTCTTGGGCTAGGGTTAGGGTTAGGGTTAACGTTAGGGTTAGGGTTAGGGTTTGGGGTAGGGATAGGGTTAGGGCTATGGATATGGCTAGGGATTGTGTTAGGGTCTGTGTTAGGACCAGTGCTAGGGCTAGGGCTGTGTTAGGTTTAGGATTGGGGCTAGGGCCAGGGCTAGGTCTAGGGTTAGGATTAGGTTTAGGGTTAGGGTTAGGGCTAGGGCTGTTAGGGCTAGGTTTAGGGTTAGGGTGAGGGCTAGGGCTAGGACTAGCGTTAGGGTTAAGGCTAAGGCTAGAGTTAGTGCTAGGGATAGGGTTAGGGCTAGGGTCAGGGTAAGGGCTAGGGTTAGGGTTAGGGTTAGGTCTAGGCCTAGGGCTAGGGTTTGGCTTAGGATTAGGGCTAGGGCTAGGGTTAGGTTCAGGGCTAGGGCTAGGCTTACAGATAGGGTTAGGGCTAGGCTTGGGGTTAGGGTTAGGGTTAGGGTTAGGGCTAGTGCTAGGGGTAGGGATAGGTCTAGCGTTAGGGTTAGGACTAGGGCTAGGTTTATTGCTAGGTTTAGGGTTAGGGCTAGGGTTAGGGTTAGGGTTAGGGCTATGGCTAGGGCTAGGGCTAGCGTTTGGGTTAGGGCAAGGGCTAGGGGTAGGGATAGGGCTAGTTTTAGGGTTATGACTAGGGTTATCGATAGGGCTAGGGCCAGGGCTAGGGCTAGGGTTAGTATTAAGGTTAGTGTTAGGGCTAGGGCTAGGGCTAGGGCTAGGGCTAGCGTTAGGGTTACGGCTAGGGCTAGCGTTAGGGCTAGGCTTAGGGTTAGGGCTAGGTTTTGGGGTAGGGCTAGGGCCAGTGCTAGGGCTAGGGTTAGTATTAGGGTTAGGGTTAGGGCTAGGGCTAGGGCTAGGGCTAGGGTTAGGGTTAGCTTTAGGGATAGGGCTAGGGTTAGTGTCAGGGTTTTGGCTAGGGCTGGGGTTACTGCCAGGCTTAGGATTAGGGCTAGGGCTAGCGTTAGTGCTAGGCTTAGGGTTAGGGCTAGGGTTAGGGTTAGGGCTAGGGCTAGGGCTAGGTCTAGGGTTAGGGTTATGTTTATGGTTGATGTTGGGGTTGGGGTTGGGTTTAGGGTTAGTGCTAGTGCTATGGTTAGGGTTAGGGTTAGGGCTAGGTTTAGGGTTAATGTTATGGTTATGGTTTGGTTTAGGGCTTGGCCTAGGTCTTGTGTTAGGGTTAGGTTTTAGGCTTGGGCTAGGGTTAGGTTTAGGTTTAGGGTTAAGGTTAGTTTTAGGGGTAGTGTTAGGGCGAGGGATATGGCTAGGTTTCGGGTTAAGGTTTGGGTGAGGGCTAGGGCTAGGGCTAGGTCTAGGGTTTGGTTTAGGATTAGGGCTAGAGCGAGGGTTAGGGCTAGGTTTAGGATTAGGGTTAGGGTTAGGTCTAGGGCTAGGGCTAGGGTTAGGGTCAGCGTTTCGGCTAGGGCTGGGGTTAGTGCTAGGGTTAGGGTTAGGGCTAGGGCTAGGGCTAGAAATGGATAAGGTTTGGGTTAGGGTTAGGGTTATTGCCAAGGCTAGGCCTAGGGCTAGGGTTAAAGTTAGGGTTAGGGTTATGGATAGGGCTAGGGCTAGGGTTTGGCCTAGTGTTTGGGTTAGGTTTAGGGCTAGGGTTAGTTTTAGGATTAGGGCTAGGGCGAGGGCTAAGTCTAGGGTTAGGTTTAGGGTTATCGTTGAGGTTGGGGTTGGGGTTGGCATTGGGGTTGGGTTTAGGGTTAGTGCTAGTGCTATGGTCAGGGTTAGGGTTAGGACTAGGGTTAGGGTTAGGGTTAGGGTTTGGGCTTGGGCTAGGGTTAGTGTGATGGTTAGGGTTAGGGTTAGGGTTGGGTTTAAGGATAGTGTTAGGGCTAGGGATATGGCTAGGGATTGGGTTAGGTTCTGAGTTAGGGCTAGAGCTAGAGATACAGCTAGGGTTAGGGTTAGGATTAGGGCTAGAGCCAGGGCTAGGGCTAGGGTTATGATTAGGGTTAGGGTTAGGGCTAGGGCTAGGGTTAGTGCTAGGGTTAGGGTTAGTGCTAGGTTTATGGTAATGGCTAGGGTTAGGGTTAGGGCTATGGTTTGGCCTAGGGCTTGGCCTATGCTAGGGTTAGGGATAGGGTTTGCACTTGGGCTAGGGTTAGGGTTAGAGTTAGGGTTAGGGATATGTTTAGGGCTAGGGCTAGATCTAGGGTTTGGGTTAGGATTTTGGGCAGGTTTTGGGCTAGGTCTAGGTTAGGGCTAGGGTTAGGGTTAGGGTTAAGTCTAGGGCTAGGGCCAGGGCTAAGGCTAGCGTTAGGATTAGGCCTCGTGTTAGGGTTAGGTTTAGGGCTAGGTCTAGGTTTATGGCTATGGTTAGGGTTAGGGTTAGGGTTAAGTTTAGCCTTAGGGCTAGGGCTAGGGCTAGGGCTAGGGCTAGTGTTAGCGTTAGGGCTAGAGCTAGCGTTAGTGCTAGGGTTAAGGTTATGGCTACGGTTAGTTTTAGGGCTAGGGCTAAGGCTATGTTTAGGCCTAGTGTTAGGGTTAGGTTTAGGGCTAGGGCTAGGTTTAGGGATAGGGATTGGGTTAGGGTTAGGGTTACGGTTAGGGTTAGGGTTAGTGTTAGGGTTAGGGTTAGGGCTAGGGCTAGGGATAGGTTTAGGTTTAGGATTAGGGCTAGGGCTAGGTTTCAGGTCAGGGTTTTGGCTAGGGCTGGGGTTAGTTCTAGGATTAGGGTTAGGGCTAGGGCTAGGGCTAAGGATGGATAGGGTTTGGGTTAGGGTTAAAGTTAGGGCCAAGCCTAGGGCTAGGGCTAGGGTTAAGGTTAGGGTTAGGGTTAGGGCTAGGGCCAGGGCTAGGGCTAGTGTTAGTATTAGGGTTAGGGTTAGGGCTGGGGCTAGTGCTAGGTTTAGGCCTCGTGTTAGGGTTATTTTAGGTCTAGGGCTAGGTTAGGGCTATGGTTAGGGTTAGGGTTAGGGATAGGGTTAGGGCTAGTTCTAGGGGTAGGAATAGGGCTAGCGTTAGGGTTAATGCTAGGGCTAGGTTTATTGCTAGGTTTAGGGCTAGGGCTAGGTTTAGGGTTAGGGCTAGGGCTGGGGCTAGGCCTAGGGCTAGCGTTAGGGTTACGGGTAGGGCTAGCGTTAGTGCTAGGGTTAGGGTTAGGCCTCGGGTTATGATTATGGTTAGGGCCAGGGCTAGTTTAGGGTTAGTATTAGGGTTAGGGTTAGGACTAGGGCTAGGGTTAGGGTTAGTGTTAGGTTTAGGGCTAGGTATAGCCTAGGGTTAGGCCTATTGTTAGAGTTAGCATTAGGTCTAGGGTTAGTGTTAGGCTTAGGGCTAGGGCTACGTCTATGGCGAGGTTTAGTGTTTGGGTTAGGGATAAGACTAGGGTTAGGGTTAGGGTTAGGGTTGGGGCTAGGGCTAAGGTTATGTTTAGTGTTACGGCAAGGGCTAGGCCTAGGTTCAGGATTAGGGTTAGGAATACGTCTAGGTTTAGGGTTAGGATTAGGGTTAGGGTTAGCGCTAGGGTTCGGGTTAGGGCTAGGGTTAGGGTTCGGTTTAGGTTTAGGGCTAGGACTAGGGTTAGGGTTAGGGTTAGGTTTAGTCTAGGGCTAGGGTTAGGGTTAGGGTTAGGGCTAGGGCTAGGGTTAGGGTTAGGGTTAGTGCTAGGGTTAGGTTTAAGGTTAGGGCTAGTGTTAGGGTTAGGCTTAGGGCTAGGCCTAGGGCTAGGGTTATGGCTAGGGTAAGGGCCATGGCCAGGGCCAGGGCTAGGGTTAGGGTGAGGTTTAGGGCTAGGGCTAGATCTATGGCTAGGGCTAGGGTTAGGGTTAGGGTTAGAGTTAGGACTAGGGCCAGGGCTAGGGCTAGGTTAAGTTGTCGGGTTAGGGTTAGTGCTAGGGCTAGCTCTAGGCTTGGGTTACGGTTACGTTTAGGGTTAAGGCTAGGGCTAGGGCTAGGTCTAGGGTTAGGGTGAGGGTTAGAGTTAGGACTAGGGCTATGGCTAGGGCTAGGTTAAGTTGTTGGGTTAGGGTTAGGGCTAGGGCTATCTCTAGGCTTGGGTTAAGCTTAGGGTTAGGGTTAGGGCTAGGGCCAGGACTAGGGCTAGGTTTAGGGTTAGGGTTAGGGTTAGAGCTAGGGCTTGGGTTTGGGCTAGGGTTAGGGTTAGGTTTAGGGTTAGGGCTAGGGCTAGGGCTAGGGCTAACTAGCGTTAGGGTTAAGGCTAGGGCTACTGTTTGTACTAGGCTTAGGTTTCGGGCTAGGGTAAGGGTTAGGGCTAGGGTTAAGGTTAGGGTCATGTCTAGGGCTAGGGTTACGGATAGGGAGAGAGCTAGGTTTGGGGTTAGGGGTAGGGCTAGTTCTAGGTTTAGGGTTAGTGTTATGGTTAGTGCTAGGCCTACTGCTAGGGCTAGGTTAAGTCCTAGTGTTAGGGTTAGGGTAGGGCTAGGGCTAGGGTTAGGGTTAGGGCTAGGGTTAGGGTTAGGGTTAGTGTTAGGGCTAGGGCTAGGGCTAGGGCTAGGGTTAGGGTTAGGGTTAGGTCTAGGGCTAGGGCTAGAGCTAGGTTTAGGGCTATGGTTAGGTTTAGGGCTAGGGTTAGGTTTAGGTCTAGGGCTAGGGCTAGCATTAGGATTAGGATTAGGGCTAGGGCTAGTTTTAGGGTTAGGGTTTTGGATAGGGCTGGGGTTAGTGCTAAGATTAGGGTTAGGGCTAGGGCTAGGGTTAGGTCTAGGTTTAGGGCTATTGTTAGGATTAGGGTTAGGGTTACAGTTAGGGCTAGGGCTAAGGCTAGCGTTAGGGTTAGGGCTAGGGCTAGAGTTAGGATTAGGGCTAGGGCTAATATTAGGGTGAGGGCTAGGGCTAGGTTACAGATAGGGTTAGGGCTTGGTTTGGGGTTAGGGTTAGGACTAAGGCTAGGGTTAGGATTAGTGTTAGTGTTAGGTCTTGGTATAGGGCTAGGGTTAGGCCTAGTGTTGATGTTAGTGTTAGGGCTAGGGTTAGTGTTAGGCGTAGGGCTAGGGCTAGGTCTAGTGCTAGGGTTAGCGTTAGGGTTAGTGTTAGGGCTAGGGCTAGGTCTATGGCTAGGTTTAGTTTTAAGGTTAGGGATAAGGCAAGGGTTAGGGTTAGGGTTAGAGCTACGGCTAGAGCTACGGCTAGGTCTAGGCTTAGGGTTAGGGTTAGGGTTATGGCTAGAGCTAGGTCACGGGCTAGGGTTAGGGTTATGGTTAGGTTTAGGGCTTGGGCTAAGGTTAGGTTTAGGGTTACAGCAAGGGCTAGGGCTAGGTTCAGGATAAGGTTAGGAATACGTCTAGGTTTAGGGTTAGGATTAGGGTTCGGGTTAGGGCTAGGGTTCAGTTTAGGGCTAGGGTTAGGGTTAGGGCTAGGTCTAGGGCTAGGGCTAGGTTTAGGGTTACGATTAGTCTAGGGCTAGGGTTAGGGTTAGGGTTAGGGCTAGGGCTAGGGTTAGGGTTAGGGTTAGGGCTAGGGTTAGGTTTAAGTTTAGGGCTAGTGTTAGGGTTAGGTTTTAGGGCTAGGCCTAGGCCTACGCCTAGGGTTAGGGCTAGGGTTAGGGCCAGGGCCAGGGCCAGGGTTAGGGTTAGGGTTAGGGCTAGGGCTAGGGCTAGGGCTAGGGCTAGAGCTAGGTTTAGGTTTATGTTAGATTTAGGACTAGGGCCAGGGCTACGGCTAGGTTAGGGTTAGGTTTAGGATTAGGGTTAGGTTTAGGGTTAGGGTCAGGGTTAGGACTAGCTAGGGTTACGGATAGCGTTCGGGCTAGAATTTGGTTTAGGCTTAGGATTAGGTTTAGGGTTAGGGCTAGTGCTAGGGGTAGGGATAGGGCTAGCGTTAGGGTTAGGGCTAGGGCTAGGTTTATTGCTAGGTTTAGGGTTAGGCTAGGGTTAGGGTTAGAGCTAGGGCTAGGGCTAGGGCTAGGGCTAGCGTTAGGGTTAGGCCTAGGGCTAGCGTTAGTGCTAGGTTTAGGGTTAGGCCTCGGGTTATGATTATGGCTAGGGCCAGGGCTAGGGCTAGGGCTAGTATTACGGTGAGGTTTAGGCCTAGGGCTAGGGCTAGGGTTAGGGTTAGGGTTAGGTTTAGGGCTATGGCTAGGGTTAGGGTTAGGGTTAGGTCTAGGTCTAGGTATAGGGTTAGGCTTAGGATTAGGCTTAGGGCTAAGGTTAGTGTCAGGGCTAAGGCTAGGGTTACGGATAGAGTTAGGGCTAGGGTTGGGGTTGGGTTAGTACTAGGGCTAGGGTTAGGGTTAGTGTTAGGTTTAGGGCTAGGTTAGCCTAGGGTTAGGCCTAGTGTTAGGGTTAGCATTAGGGCTAGGGTAGTGTTAGGCCTAGGGCTAGGGCTAGTTCTAGTGCTAGGGTTAGCGTTAGGGTTAGGGTTAGGGTTAGGGCTAGGGCTAAGTCTATGGCTAGGTTTAGTGTTAGGGTTAGGGATAAGGCTAGGGTTAGGGTTAGGGTTAGGGCTAGGGCTAAGGTTAGGTTTAGGGTTACGGCAAGGCCTAGGCCTAGGTTATGGATGAGGGTTAGGAATACGTCTAGGTTTAGGGTTAGGATTAGGGTTAGGGTTAGCGCTAGGGTTCGGGTTAGGGCTAGGGTTAGGTTTAGTTTTAGGTCTAGGGCTAGGACTAGGGTTAGGGCTAGGGTTAGGGTTAGGATTAGTCTAGGGCTAGGGTTAGGGTTAGGGTTAAGGCTAGGGCTAGGGTTAGGTTTAGGGTTAGGGCTAAGGTTAGGTTTAAGGTTAGGGCTAGTGTTAAGGTTAGGCTTAGGCCTAGGCCTAGGGCTAGGTTTAGGGTGAGGTTTAGGGCTAGGGCTAGGGCTATGGCTAGGGCTAGGGTTAGGGTTAGGGTTAGATTTAGGACTAGGGCCAGGGCTAGGTTAAGTTGTCGGGTTAGGGTTAGGGCTAGGGCTAGCTCTAGGCTTGGGATAGGGTTACGCTTAGGGTTAAGGCTAGGGCTAGGGCTAGGGCTATGGCTAGGGTTAGGGTTAGAGTTAGGACTAGGCCAAGTCTAGGGCTAGGTTAAGTTGTTGGGTTAGGGTTAGGGCTAGGGCTAGCTCTAGGCTTGGGTTAGGGTTAGGGTTAGAGTTAGGGCTAGGGCCAGGACTAGGGCTAAGTTTAGGGTTAGGGTTAGGGTTAGAGCTAGGGCTTGGGTTTGGGCTAGGGTTAGGGTTAGGTTTAGGGTTAGGGCTAGGGCTAGGGCTAGGGCTAACTAGCGTTAGGGTTAAGGCTAGGGCTACTGTTTGTACTAGGCTTAGGTTTAGGGCTAGAGTAAGGGTTAGGGCTAGGGCTAAGGTTAGGGTCAACTAGGGCTAGGGTTATGGATAGGGATAGGGCTAGGGTTGGGGTTAGGGGTAGGGCTAGGTCTAGGGTTATGGTTAGTGTTAGGGTTAGTGCCAGGCCTACTGCTAGGGCTAGGGTAAGTCCTAGTGTTAGGGTTGGGGTAGGGCTAGGGTTAGGGTTAGGGTTAGGATTAGGGTCAGGGTTAGGGCTAGGGCTAGGTCTAGGGTTAGGGTTAGGTCTAGGGCCAGCGTTAGGGTTAGTGTTAGGTCTAGGGCTAGGGTTAGGGTTACGGCTATGGTTGGGGTTAGGGTGTGTTCTAGGGCTAGGGTTAGGGTTATTGTAGTGTTAGGGCTAGGCCTATCGCTAGGGTTAGGGAAAGGGTTAGGTTTAGGGCTAGGGTTAGGGTCAGGGTTAGGGCTAGGGCTAGGGCTAGGGCTTGGGCTAGGGTTAGGGTTAGGTTAGGATAAGTGTATTGGCTAGGGTTAGGGTTAGGCTTATGGCTAGGGTTACGTTTAGGGTTAGCGTTTAGGTTAGGTTTAGGGATAGGGCTAGGGTTAGGGATAGGTTTAGGGCTAGTGTTGGGGTTACGGTTAGGGTTGGGGTTAGGGTTAGTCTTAGGTTTAAGTCTAGGGCTAGGGTTATGATTAGGGTTAGGGTTAGGGTTAGGCCTAGGGCTAGGGCTAGGGTTTGGGTTAGGTTAGGGCTAGGCTAGGTCTAGGACTAGGGCTAGGGCTAGGACTATGGTTAGGGTTAGGTTTAGGGCTAGGGTTAGGGTTAGGGTTAGTCCTAGGGCGACGGCTAGGGTTAATTTTAGGGTTAGGCTTAGGGCTAGGGTTAGGGCTGGGTAAGGGTTAGGGTTAGGGTTAGGGCTAAGGCTAGGTTTATGGTTAGTGTTAGAGCTACGGCTAGGGCAATGGCTAGGGCTAGGCTTAGGGTTAGGGTTTGGATTATGGCTAGAGCTAGTGCTAGGGCTAGGCTTATGGTTAGGTTTAGGTAAACGTTACGGCTAGGTCTAGGTTTAGGGCTAGGGCTAGGTTCAGGCATAGGGCTTGGGTTATGAATAGGGTTAGGCCTAGGGATAGGGTTAGTGTTAGTGTTAGTGTTAGGGTTAGGGCTAGTGCTAGGGCTAGGGTTAGGCCTAGTGTTAGGGCTTGGCTTAGGTCTATGGTTAGGGTTACGGTTAGGGCTAGGGCTAGGGTTAGGGTTCGGTTAGGCCTAGGGCTAGGGCTAGGGTTAGGGCTATGTTTAGGGTTAGGGTTAGGGATAAGGCTAGGGTTAGGGTTAGGTTTAGAGCTTTGGCTAGGGCTAGGGCTCGGGCTAGGGCTAGGATTAGTGTTAGAGTTAGGGTTAGGGTTAGGGCTGGGGTTAGGGTTAGGGTTAGTGTTAGTGCTAGGGTTAGGGTCAGGGCTAGGGTTAGGTTTAGAGCTAGGGTTAGGGTTAGGGTTAGGGTTAGGGTTCGGATTAGGGCTAGGGCTAGGTTTAGGGTTATGGTTAGGGCTAGCGCTAGGGTTAGGATTAGCGCTATGGTTGTGGTTAGGGTGAGGCCTAGGTCTAGGGTTAGGGTTATTGTAGTGTTAGGGCTAGGACTAGCGATAGGGTCAGTGTGAGGGCTAGGGTTAGGGCTAGGGCTAGGGCTAGGGTTAGGGTTACAGTTAGTGCTAGGGCTACGTCTAGGTCTAGGGTTAGGGTTAGGGCTAGGGCTAGGTTTAGGGCTATGTTTGTGGTTGGGGATGGGGTTTGGTTTGGGGTTAGCTTTTGGTTTAGGCCTAGGTCTAGGGTTAGGGTTAGGGTTATGGTTAGGTCTAGGGTTAGGGTCAGGGTTAGGGTTTGGCCAAGGGCTAGGTCTAGAGCTATGGTTAGGGTTAGGATTCAGGCTAGGGCTAGGGTTAGGGTTAGGGTTAGGTTTATGGCTAGGGCTAGGGCTAGGGCTAGTTTAAGGGTTGGGGTTATGGTTAGGGTTAAGGGTAGGGCTAGGGTTAGGTATAGTGTGTGGGTTAAGGTTAGGGCTAGGTTTAGGGTTAGGGTTGTGCTTGGAGTCGGGTTAGGGTTAGGGTTAGGGTTAGGGTTGGTGTTAGGGTTAGGGCTAGGGCTAGGGTATAAGGTTAGAGTTAGGTCTAGGTCTAGGGCTAGGGCTATGGTTAGGGTTAGGCTTAGGTTAGGGTTAGTGCTAGGGTTAGTGTTAGGGCTAGGGCTGGTCTAGGGTTATCTTTAAGAGTTAGGGTTAGGGCTAGGGCTAGGTTTAAGTTCAGGTTTAGGGCTAGGCCGAGGTCTACAACTAGGTTTAGGGTTAGGTTTAGGGCTAGGCCGAGGACTAGGGTTAAGTTTAGGGTTATGGCTAGGGCTAGGGTTAGTTTTAGGGTTGGGTTTTGGGTCGAGTTTTGGGGTTGGGCTTGGGGTTAGGGTTAGGATTAGGTTTAGGTCTAGGAATAGGGCTAGTGTTATGGTTAGGGTTAGGTCTAGTGTTAGGGTACGGGCTAGAGTTAGGGTTAGGGCTATGGTTAGGGTTAGGCTTAGGGCTAGGGTTAGGTTCAGGGTTAGGGATAGGGATAGGGCTAGGTTTAGGATTAATGTAGGGTGAGGGTACAGGATAGGGTTAGTGTTAGGGCTAGGGTTAGTGTTAGGCTTAGGGTTATGGTTAGGGTTAGGTCTAGGGCTAGGGCTAGGGTTAGGGTTAGGATTAGGTCTAGGGCTAGGGTTAGGGTTAGCATTAGCGTTAGTGTTAGGGTTAGGTTTAGGGCTAGGGTTAGGGTTAGGCTTAGGGCTAAGGCTAGGGCTAGGGCCTGGGCTAGGGCTAGGGTTACAGTTAGGGTTAGGGCCAGGGCCAGGGCTAAGTGTAGGGTTAGGGTTAGGTTTCAGGATAGGGCTAGGGCTATGACTAGGGCTATGGTTAAGTTTAGGGTTAGAGTTAGGGCTAGGGCCAGGGCTAGGGCTAGGGTAAGTGTTCGGGTTAGGGTTAGGGCTAGGGTTAGGGTTAGGTTTAGGTCTAGGGCTAGGGTAAGGGTTACGGCTAGGGTTGGGGTTGGGTGTGGTTTAGGGCTAGGGTTAGGGTTATTGTAGTGTTAGGGCTAGGGCTGTCGCTAGGGTTAGGGTGAGGGTTAGTGTTAGGGCTAGGGTTAGGGTAGGCTTAGGGCTAGGGGCAGGTCTAGGGCTTGGGCTAGGGTTAGGGTTAGGTCTACGATAAGGGTATGGGCTAGGGTTAGGGTTATGGCTAGGGCTAGGCTTAGTGATATGTTTAGGTCTAGGGTTGGGGTTAGGGTTAGGGTTAGGGCTAGGGTTACTGTTAGTGTTAGGTTTAGGGCTAGGGCTAGGCCTGGGGTTAGGGTTAGGGTAGGGCTAGGGCTAGGGCTAGGGTTAGGATTAGGATTAGGGTTAGGGCTAGGGCTGGGGCTAGGACTAGGTTTAGGGTTAGGGTTAGGGCTAGGGTTAGGGTTAGGGTTAGTCCTAGGGCGACGGCTAGGGCTAGGGCTAGGGTTAGGCTTAGGGCTAGGGCTAAGGCTGTTCTAGGTTTAGGGTTAGCGTTAGGGTTAGGGCTAAGGCTAGGTTTAGGGTTAGGGTTAGAGCTTCGGCTAGGTCTATGGCTAGGGCTAGGCTTAGGGTTAGGGTTTGGGTTATGGCTAGAGCTAGTGCTAGGGCTAGGCTTATGGTTATGGTTAGGTTTAGGGTTACGGCTAGGTCTAGGGTTAGTGTTAGTGTTAGTGTTAGGGTTAGGGCTAGGGCTAGGGTTAGGCCTAGTGTTAGGGCTTGGCTTAGGGCTATGGTTAGGGTTATGGTTAGGTCTAGGGCTAGGGTTAGGGTTCGGTTTAGGGCTAGGGCTAGCGCTAGGGCTAGGGCTATGTTTAGGGTTAGGGTTAGGGATAAGCCTAGGTTTAGGGTTAGGTTTAGAGCTTTGGCTAGGGCTAGGGCTAGGGCTAGGGCCAGGCTTAGGCTTAGGTTTAGGGTTACGGTTAGAGCTAGCGCTCAGGCAAGGGTTAGGGTTACTGTTAGGTTTAGGGCTAAAGCTTACGTTAGGTTTAGGGTTACGGCAAGGGCTAGGTCTAGGGCTATTGCTAGGTTTAGGGTTAGGGTGAGGGCTAGGGCTAGGTTTAGGCTTAGGGTTAGGGCTGTTGTTAGGGTTAGGGCTAGAGTTATGGATAGGGTTAGGTCTAGGGCTAGGGCTAGGATTAGGGTTAGGATTAGGGCTAGGGCTAGGGTTAGGGTTAGGGTTAGAGCTAGGTCTAGGGTTAGGGTTAGGTCTAGGGTTAGGGTTAGTGTTAGGGTTAAGGTTAGGACCAGGGTTAGGGTTAGGCTTAGGGCTAGGGCTAAGGCTAGGGCTAGTGATAGGATTAGGGTTAGGGTTAGGGCTAGGGCTATGGCTAGGGGTAGGCTTAGGATTAGGTTTAGAGTTATGGCTAGAGCTAGGGCTAGGTCTAGTCTTATGGTTAGGTTTAGGTTTAGGGTTACGGCTAGGGCTAGTGCTAGGGCTAGGGTTATGGTTAGAGTTAGGGTTAGGTTTAGGGCTAGGGTTAGTGTTAGTGCTAGGGCTAGGGCTAGGGCTAGGGCTAGGTTTAGCATTAAGGGTTAGTGTTAGGGCTAGGGTTAGGTTTAGGGTTAGGGTTAGGGTTAGGGTTCGGATTAGGGCTAGGGCTAGGGTTAGGGTTATGGTTATGTTTAGGGCTAGGGCTAGGGTTAGGATTAACGCTATGGTTGTGGTTAGGGTGAGGGCTAGGGCTAGGGTTAGGGTTATTGTAGTGTTAGGGCTAGGGCTAGGGTTTGGGTCAGGGCTAGGGCTAGGGTTATGGATAGGCTTAGGCCTAGGGCTAGGGTTAGTGTTAGTGTTAGGGCTAGGGCTAGGGCTAGGTCTAGGGCTATGTTTAGGGTTAGGGTTAGGGATAAAGCTAGCGTTAGGTTTAGGGTTAGAGCTTTGGCTAGGGCTAGGGCTAGGGCTAGGGCTATATTTAGGGTTAGGTTGAGGGCCAAGGCTAGGTTTAGGGTTAGGGCTAGGGCTTGTGTTAGGGTTAGGGTTAGGGTTAGGTTTAGGTCTAAGATTAGGGTTAGGATTAGGGCTAGGGCTAGGGTTTTGGTTAGGGTTAGAGCTACGTCTAGGGTTACGGTTAGGCCTAGGGTTAGGGTTAGGGTTAGGGTTAAGGTTAGGCCTAGGGTTAGGGTTAGGCTTAAGGCTAGGGCTAAGGTTAGGACTAGGGATAGGGTTAGGGTTAGGGTTAGGGTTAGGGTTAGGGCTAGGGCTACGTCTAAGTGTAGGCTTTGGATTAGGGTTAGCGTTATGGCTAGGGCTAGTGCTAGTGCTAGGGCTAGGGTTAGAGTTAGGGTTAGGGTTAGGGTTAGGTTTAGGTTTAGGGTTAGGGTTAGGGTTAGTGTTAGTGCTAGGGTTAGGCTTAGGGCTAGGGTTAGGGTTAGGGCTCTGGTTAGTGTTAGGGTTAGTGTTAGGGTTCGGATTAGGGCTAGGGTTAGGGTTATGGTTAGGGCTAGGGCTAGGGTTAGGATTAGGGCCATGTTTGTGGTTAGGTTGAGGGCTGGGGCTAAGGTTAGGGTTAGAGTCAGGTTTAGGTTTTTGGCTAGGGTTAGGGTTAGGGTTATTGTGTTAGGGCTAGGGCTAGCGATAGGGTCAATTTGAGGGTTAGGGTTAGGGCTAGGGCTAGGGCTAGGGTTAGGGTTACAGTTAGGGCTATGGCTAGGGCTAGGGTTAGGGTTTGATTTAGGGCTAGAGCTAGGGTTAGGGCTATGTTTGGGGTTGGGGTTGGAGTTTGGTTTGGGGTTAGGGTTAGGCCTAGGGCTAGGTTTAGGGTTAGGGTTACAGTTATGTCTAGGGCTTGGGTCAAGGTTAGGGTTTGGCCTAGGGTTATGCATAGGGCTAGGGTTAGGGTTAGGGTTAGGGCTAGGAATAGGGATAGGGATAGGGCTAGGGCTAGGGTTAGGGTTATGGTTAGGTTTATGTCTAGGTCTAGGTCTAGGTCTAGGTTTAGGGTTAGGGTTATGGTTAGGGTTGGGGTAGGGCTAGGGTTAGGTATTGTGTGTGGGTTAAGGTTAGGGCTAGGTTTAGGGTTACGGTTGTGCTTGTAGTCGGGTTAGGGTTAGGGTTAGGGTTGGGGTTAGGGTTAGGGCTAGGGCTAGGGTTAAGGTTAGGGTTAGGCCTAGGGCTAGGGCTAGGGCTAGGGCTAGGGCTAGGGCTAGGTTTAGCATTAAGGGTTAGTGTTAGGGCTAGGGTTAGGTTTAGGGTTAGGTTTAGGGCTAGCCCGATTACTAGGTTTAGGTTTAGGATTATGGCTAGTGCTAGGGTTAGTTTTAGGGTTGAGGATAGGGTTGGGTTTGGGGTTGGGCTTGGGGTTAGGTTCAGGATTAAGTTTAGGTCTAGGGCTAGGGCTAGATTTAGGGTTAGGGTTAGGTCTAGTGTTAGGGTACAGGCTAGAGTTAGGGTTAGGGCTATGGTTAGGTTTAGGCTTAGGGATAGGGTTAGGGTTAGGGTTAGGTTTAGCGCTAGGGTTAGGGTTTGGGGTAGGGGTTGGGTTAGGGATAGTGTTAGGGCTAGGGTTGGCGTTAGGGTTAGGGTTAGGTCTAGGATAAGGGTACAGGCTAGGGTTAGGTTTAGGGCTAGGGTTAGGGTTAGGCTTATGGCTAGGGTTAGGTTTAGGTTTAGTGCTAAGTTTAGGGTTAGGGCTAGGGCTAGGGTTAGGTTTAGGGTTAGGGTTAGGCTCAGGGCTAGGGCTAGGGCTAGGGCTAGGGCTAGTGTTAGGGATAGGTTTAGGGCTAGGGTTAGGGTTAGGGTTAGTCTTAGGGCTAGGGCTATGGCTGGGCTAGGTTTAGGGTTAGGGTTAGGGCTCAGGCTAGGTTTAGGGTTAGGGTTATAGCTATGGTTATGGCTATGGCTAGGGCTAGGCTTAGGGTTAGGGTTTGGGTTATGGCTAGAGCTAGTGCTAAGGCTAGGCTTATGGTTAGGGTTAGGTTTAGGGTTACAGCTAGGTCTAGGGCTAGGGCTAGGGCTAGGGTCAGGGCTAAGCTATTCATGCAGCCATCATATACTGGCAGGTGTGGACAAACCCCTGTGTAGCCCTTAGGCATTAACAGGACTCCCAACCTTCTACAGGGCCTGTTGTGCCAAATCTGCCTGGAGTTACATGGTTGGCATGACTCTCACACAACCTGTGGAAACTGACAGATACCCCCCTCCACACTTGGAGCCATTGCAACTGCACTAGGTTTATGGATAGGGGTAGGCCTAGTGCTAGGGTTAGTGTTAGTGTTAGGGTTAGGGCTAGGGCTAGGGCTAGGATTAGGCCTAGTGTTAGGGCTTGGCTTAGGGCTATGGTTAGGGTTAGGGTTAGGGCTAGGGCTAGGGCTAGGGCTAGGCTTAGGGTTAGGGTTATGGTTATGGTTAGGGGTAGGGCTAGGGTTAGTGTTAGTGCTAGTGTTAGGTTTAGGCTAGTTTTAGGGTTAGGGCTAGGGCTAGGGCCAAGGCTAGTGTTATTGTTAGGGCTAGGGCTAGGGTTAGGGTTATCGTTAGGGCTAGTGCTAGGGTAAGGATTAGGGCTATGGTTGTGGTTAGGGTGAGGGCTAGGGCTAGGGTTAGGGTTATTGTAGTGTTAGGGCTAGGGCTAGCGATAGGGTCAGTGTGAGGGCTAGGGTTAGGGCTAGGGCTAGGGCTAGGGTTAGGGTTACAGTTAGGGCTAGGGCTAGGGCTAAGGCTAGGGTTAGGGTTAGGGCTAGAGCTAGGGTTAGGGCTGTGTTTGGGGTTGGGTTTGGGGTTTGGTTTGGGGTTAGGGTTAGGCCTAGGGCTAGGGTTAGGGTTAGTGTTAGGGTTACGGTTAGGTCTAGGGTTAGGGTCAGTGTTAGGGTTTGGGCTAGGGTAGGCCTAGTGCTGTGGTTAGGGTTAGGATTTAGGCTAGGGCTAGGTTTAGGGTTGTTGTTATGGTTAGGGTTAATTGTATGGCTAGGGTTAGGTATAATGTGTGGGTTAAGGTTAGGACTAGGTTTAGGGTTAAGGTTGGGCTTGGAGTCGGGTTAGGGTTAGGGTTGGGGTTAGGGTTATGGCTAGGGTTAGGGTTAAGTTTAGTGTTAGGTCTAGGGCTAGGGCTAAGACTAAGGCTATGGTTAGGGTTAGGCTTAAGGTAGGGTTAGTGCTAGGGTTAGGGTTAGGGCTAGGGTTAGGGCTAGGGTTAGCGTTAAGGGTTAGGGTTAGGGCTAGGGCTAGGGCTAGGTTTAGGTTTAGGTTTATGGCTAGGCCGAGGACTAGGGTTAGGTATAGGGCTATGGCTAGGGCTAGGGTTAGGTTTAGGGTTAGGGTTAGTTTTGGGTTTGGGTTTGGGTTTGGGCTTGGGGTTAGGGTTAGGATTAGGTTTAGGTCTAGTGTTAGGGTACGGGCTAGAGTTAGGGTTAGGGCTATGTTTAGGGTTAGGCTTAGGGCTAGGGTTAGGTTTAGGGATAGGTTTAGCGCTAGGGTTAGGGTTAGGGGTAGCGCTTGGGTTAGGGATAGGGTTAGGGCTAGGGTTGGTGTTAGGGTTAGGGTTAAGGCTAGGGTTAGGGTTAGGGTTAGGTTTAGGGTTACGGCAAGTGCTAGGTCTAGGGCTAGGGCTAGGGTTAGCGTTCTGGTTAGGGCGAGGGCTAGGTTTAGGGTTAGGGTTAGGGCTGGGGTTAGGGTTAGGGCTAGGGTTATGGATAGGGTTAGGTCTAGGGCTAGGGCTAGGGTTATGGTTAGGATTAGGCCCAGAGCTAGCGTTTGGGTTAGGGTTAGTGTTAGGGTTAGGGTTAGGGTTTGGCCTAGGTTATGCCTAGGGCTATGGTTAGCATTAGGGTTTGGGCTAGGGCTAGGGTTAGGATTAGGGCTAGGGTTAGGGCTATGGCTAGGTCTAGGGTTAGTGTTAGGGTTAGGTTTAGAGTTAGCGCTAGGGTTAGGTTTAGGGCTAGGGCTAGTGTTAAGGATAGGGTTAGGGCTAGGGTTGGTTTTAGGGTTAGGGTTAGGGCTAGGGTTAGTGTTAGTGTTAGGGTTAGGACTATGGTTAGTGTTAGGTTTAGGGCTAGTTCTAGGGTTAGGGTTAGGCCTGGGGTTGGGCTTAGGGTTAGGTTTAGGGTTAGGGTAAGTGTTAGTGTTAGTGCTAGTGTTAGGGTTAGGGCTCTAACCCTAACCATAACCATAACTCTAGAACTAGCACTAGATCTTCACCTACCTTAAACCTACCCCAACCCTAACCATAATCATAACCCTAAGCCTGGCTCTAGCCCTAGCCATAACCCTAGCTCTAGCCCTTGCCCTAGCCCTAGTCCTAGCCCTAGCCCTAGACCTAGCCCCAGCCCTAACCCTATCCTTAATACTAACCCTAATACTAATGTTAATGTTAACCCTAACTCCAACACTAATCATACCCTGACACTAACCCTATTCCTAGCCCTAAATCTAACTCAAAATATAAAGCTAGTCCCAACCCTAGCCTAGCCTAATCCTAACCCTAAATCTAGACCAAGACCTAGCCGAAACCCTAACCCTAACCCTAACCCTAACCCTAACCCTAAACCTTACACTAGCCATAGTTCAAGCTCTAACCCTAAACCTAACCATACCCCTAACCTAGCCCTAGCCCTAGCCCTAGCCCTAGCCCTAATCCTAACTCTAACCCTAACACTAACCCTAACCCTAACCCTAACGCAAGCCTTAGATTTAGCCCTAGCCCTAGCCCTAACCCAAGAAATAGCCCTAGCCCTAGCCTTAACCCTAGCTCTAACTCTAACCCTAGACCAGCCATAGCCCTTGCTCTAGTTTTAGCCATAGCCCTAGTCCTAGCCATAGCCCGTGCCATAGCCATAGCCCTAGACTTAACATTAACACTAACAGTAACCCTATCCCAAGTCCTAGCCCTAACTCAAGCCCTAAACCTAAACCTAGCATTTGCCCTAGCCCTAACATAACTCTAACCCTAGCCCTAACCATAGCCCTAACACTAAGCGTAACCCTAAACCTAACCCTGACTCTAGCTCTAGTACTCGCCATACCCCTAAACCTAACCCTTATTCTAACCATCATCGTAAACCTAACACTAATGCTAACGTTAACCCTAACACTAAGCCTAACCATAAGCCTAACAGTAACCCTAGCCCTGGCTCTAAATCTAACCATAACCGTAACCCTAGACCAAGACCTAACCCTAAACCTATCCCAAACCCTAAGCCTAACATAACCCTAACAGTTACTTTAACCCTAACACTAACCCTAACCCTAATCCTAGCACTAGAAAAAGCCCTAACCCTAACTTAAACCCTAACCCTGACACTAGACCCTAGCCCTAGCCCTAGCCATGGCCCTAACCCAACCCTAAACCTAATACTAACCCTGATCATAACCCTAGCCCAAACCTTAGAATTAGCCCTAGCCCTGCGTACGCATACTCCCAAGTTACAGAAGCCCTATAAGCTGCGTCTACTACACTCAGACTACAGTACCCCTGTGTAATGCGTAGGCCTATTACCAAGCGACAGCACTCCCATACGCTCTGTGTTCTACACTCTGGCAGCAGAACTCCTATAAACTGCCGTTCTATGCGCTCAGGCTACAGAACTCAGGTATAGTGCTTCTCTCCACACCCTGGTTACAGAACTCCTGTAAGCTGCGTCTGCTAATCTCAGGCAACAGAACTCGCATGAACTGTGTCTCTCTACCCCTAGCTTGCAGAACTCACCTATACTTAGTCTGCCAACGCTCAGCTTACAGGATGCCCACATACTGCGGGTGCCTAATCCCAGGTTATAGAACCCCTATAAGCTGCGTCTACTACACTCAGGCTACAGTACCCCCGTGTAATGCATAGGCCTATTACCAAGCTACAGCACTCCCGTAGGATGCCTGTGCTACACTCAGGCTGCAGAACTCTGAAAAATTTCCGCTCTCTACACTCAAGCTGTAGTACTCAGGTACAGTGTTTCTCTCCACATCCTGGTTACAGAACTTCTGTGAGCTGCGTCTACTACACTCAGGCTACCGAACTCCCATATAATGCGTATGCCTATTACTAAGCTACGGGACTCCTGTAAGCTGTGCATCATACACTGATCCTGCAGAACTCCCGTGCACTGTGAATGCTTACTCCCAAGTTACAGAACACCTGAAAGCTGCGTGTCCTACACTCAGGCTACAGAAGTCCTCTAAACGTCTGCTCTCTACACTCTGGCCACAGAACTCAGAAATAGTGCTTCTCTCCACACACTGGTTACACAACTCCAGGAAAATGCGTCTCCTACACCTAGGTAGCAAAAGGCGTAAACTGTTTTTCTCTACCTCTAACTGGCAGAACTCACATATAATGTGTCTGCGAACTCTCAGCTTACAGTACTCACACATCCTGCATATGCCTACTCCTATGCTACACAAAACCCCTAAGCTGCCTATTGGACAGTTAGGCTACAGAAATCCCGTGCACTGTGTATGGCTACTCCCAAGATACAGAACACCTGTCTGCTGTGTCTACTACACTCAGGCTACAGAACGCCCGTTTAATGCATATGGCTATTACCAACTACAGCACTCCAATACCCTGCGTGCTCTACACTCAGGCTGCAAAACTCCAATAAACTGCCGTTGTATACACTCAAGATACAGAACTCAGGTACAGTGTTTCTCTCCGCATCCTGGTTGCAGAACTCCCGTAAGCTGCATCTACTACACTCAGGCTACAGAACTCGCGTATAGTGCTTATGGCTACTCTCAAGTTACAGAATATTTTAAGCTATGTCTCCTACACTCTGGTTACAGAACTCCTGTCACCTGCCACTCTCTACACTTAGGCTACAGAACTCCTTTACACTGCGTATGCTTACTCCCAAGCGACACAACACCAATAAGCTGCGTCTACTACACTCAGGCTACAGAACTCTCATATAATGCGTGTGCCTATTACTAAGCTACGGGACTCCTGTAAGCTGTGCATCGTACACTGATCCTGCAGAACTGCCGTGCACTGTGAATGCCTACTCCCAAGTTACAGAACACTTAAAAGCTGGGTGTCCTACACTCAGGCTACAGAACTCCTCTAAACGTCCGCTCTCTACACTGTGGCCACAGAACTCAGAAATAGTGCTTCTCTCCACACACTGGTTACACAACTCCAGGAAGATGCGTCTCCTACACTAAGGTAACAAAAGGCATAAACATTTTTTCTCTACCTCTAAGTGTTAGAACTCACATATATTGTGTCTGCGAACGTTCAGCTTACAGTACTCTTACATCCTGCATATGCCTACTCCCATGCTACACAACACCCATAGGCTGCCTCTTGGACAGTCAGGCTACAGAAATCCCATGCTCTGTGTATCGCTACTAACAAGATATAGAACACCTGTAAGCTGTGTCTACTACACTCAGGCTACAGAACGCCCGTTTAATGTGTATGCCTATTACCAAGCTGCAGCAGTCCAGTAAGCTGCCTGTCCTACACTCAGGCTACAGAAATCCTGTAAACTGCCGCTGTCTACACTCAGGCTACAGAATTCATGCATAGTGCTTCTCTCCAGACCCTGTTTACAGAACTCCTGTAAGCTGTCTCTGCTATACTCAGGCGACAGAACTCGCGTGAACTGTGTCTCTCTACCCCTAGCTTACAGAACTCCCCTATACTTAGTCGGCCAATGCTCAGGTTAGAGGACACCCACATACTGTGTGTGCCTACTCCCAAGTTACAGAACCCCTATAAGCTGCGTCTACAGTCAGGTTGCAGAACTCCTGTGCACTGTGAATGCTTACTACTAAGTTACAGAACACCTAAAAGCTGCATGTCCTACACTCCGGCTACAGAACTCAGAAATAGTGCTTCTCTCCACACACTGGTTACACAACTCCAGGAAGATGTGTCTCCTACACTAAGGTAACAAAAGGCGTAAACTGTTTTTCTCTACCTCTAAGTGGCAGAACTCACATATACTGTGTCTGCGAACTCTCAGCTCACAGTACTCACACATCCTGCATATGCCTACTCCTATGCTACACAAAACCCCTAAGCTGCCTCTTGGACAGTCAGGCTACAGAAATCCCGTGCATTGTGTATGGCTACTCCCAAAATATAGAAAACCTAGAAGCTGTGTCTACTACATTCAGGCTACAGCACGCCCGTTTAAGGCGTATGCCTATTACCAAGCTACACCACTCCTGTAAGCTGCCTGTCCTACACTCAGGCTACAGAACTCCTGTAAACTGCTGCTCTCTATGCTCAGGCTGCAGAACTCAGATATAGTGATTCTCCCCACACCCTGGATACAGAACTCCCGTAAGCTGCGTCTGCTATACTCAGGCGACAGAAATCGCGTGAACTGGACTCTCTACCCCTGGCTTACAGAACTCACCTATACTTAGTCGGCCAACACTCAGCTTACAGGACTCCCACATACTGCGTGTGCCTACTCCCAAGTTACAGAACCCCTATAAGCTGTATCTATTACACCTAGGCTACAGAACTCATGTATAGTGCCTATGGCTACTCTCAAGTTACAGAACACTTATAAGCTATGTCTCCTACACTCTGGTTACAGAACTCCAGTCAGCTGCCGCTTTCTACACTTAGGCTACAGAACTCCTTTACACTGCGTATGCTTACTCCCAAGCTACACAACACCAATAAGCTGCGTCTACTACACTCAGGCTACAGAACTCTCATATAATGCGTGTGCCTATTACTAAGCTACGGGACTCCTGTAAGCTGCGCATCATACACTGATCCTGCAGAACTGCCGTGCACTGTGAATGCCTACTCCCAAGTTACAGAACACCTAAAAGCTGCGTGTCCTACACTCAGGCTACAGAACTCCTCTAAACGTCTGCTCTCTACACTCTGGCCACAGAACTCAGAAATAGTGCTTCTCTCCACACAATGGTTACACAACTCCAGGAAGATGCGTCTCCTACACTAAGGTAACAAAAGGCGTAAACTGTTTTTCTCTACCTCTATGAGGCAGAACTCACATATACTGTGTCTACGAACTCTCTGCTTACAGTATTCACACATCCTGCATATGCTTACTCCCATGCTACACAACACCCCTAAGCTGCCTCTTGGACAGTGAGGTACAGAAATCCCATGCACTGTGTATGGCTACTCCCAAGATATAGAACACCTGTCTGCTGTGTCTACTACACTCAGACTACAGAAAGCCCGTTTATGTGTATGCCTACTATGAAGCTACAGCACTCCCGTAAGCTGCCTGTCCTACACTCAGGCTACAGAACTCCTGTAAACTGCCACTCTATACTCTCAGGCTACAGAACTCAGGTATAGTGCTTCTCTCCACACCCTGCTTACAGAACTCTCGTAAGCTGTGTCTGCTATACTCAGGTGACAGAACTCGTGTGAACTGTGTCTATCTACCCCTAGCTTACAGAACTCCCCTATACATAGTCTACCAACGCTCAGCTTACAAGACACACACATACTGCGTGTGCCTACTCCCAAGTTACAGAACCCATATAAGTTGTGCCTACTACATTCAGGCTACTGTACCCCCATGTAATGTGTAAGCCTATTACCAAGCTACAGCACTCCCGTAAGCTGCGTGTTCTACACTCAGGCTGCAGAACTTCTATAAACTGCCGCTCTCTATTCTCAAGCTACAAAACTCAGGTACACTGTTTCTCTCAACACCCTGGTTACAGAATTCCCGTAAGCTGAGTCTACTACACTCAGGCTACAGAACTCGCGTATAGTGCCTATGGCTACTCTCATGTTACAGAACATCTATAAGCTATGTCTCCTACACTCTGGTTACAGAACTCCTGTCAGCTGCCGCTCTCTACACTTAGGCTACAGAACTCCTTTACACTGCGTATGCTTACTCCCAAGCTACACAACACCTATAAGCTGCATCTACTAAACTCAGGCTACCAAACTCCCATATAATGCGTATGCCTATTACTAAGCTACGGGACTCCTGTAAGCTGCGCATTGTACACTCAGGCTGCAGAACTCCCGTGCACTGTGTATGGCTACTCCCAAGATAAAGAACACCTATGAGTTGCATCTACTACACTCAGAAGACAGAACGCTCGTTTAATGCGTATGCCTATTACCAAGATGCAGCACTCCCGTAAGCTGCGTGTTCTACACTCAACCTACAGAACTCCTGTAAACTGCCACTCTATACGCTCAGGCTACAGAACTCAGGTATAGTGCTTCTCTCCACACCCTGCTTACAGAACTCTCGTAAGCTGTGTCTGCTATACTCAGGTGACAGAACTCGTGTGAACTGTGTCTATCTACCCCTAGCTTACAGAACTCCACTATACTTAGTCGGCCAACTCTCAGCTTACAGGACACCCACATACTGTGTGTGCCTACTCCCAAGTTACAGATTCCTATGAGCTGTGTCTACTACACTCAGGCTACAGAACTCCTAAAAATTGCCGCTCTCAATACTCAAGCTACAGAACTCAGGTACAGTGTTTTTCTCCAAATCATGGTTACAGAATTGCCGTAAGCTGCGTCTACTACACTCAGGCTACAGAACTCGTATATAGTGCCTATGGCCACTCTCAAGTTACAGAACTGGTTACAGAACTCCCATAAACTGCATCTGCTATACTCAGGCAACAGAACTCGCGTGAACTGTGACTCTCTACCCCTAGCTTACAGAACTCACCTATGCTTAGTCTGCCAACGCTCAGCTTACAGGACACCCACACACTGCGTGTGCCTACTCCCAAGTTACAGAACCCATATAAGCTGTGTCTACTACATTCAGGCTACTGTACCCCCATGTAATGCGTATGCCTATTACCAAGCTACAGCACTCCCGTAAGCTGCGTGTTCTACACTCAGGCTGCAGAACTTTTATAAACTGCCGCTCTCTATTCTCAAGCTACAGAACTCAGGTACACTATTTCTCTCAACACCCTGGTTACAGAAATCCCGTAAGCTGAGTCTACTACACTCCGGCTACAGAACGCGCTTATAGTGCCTATGGCTACTCTCAAGTTACAGAACACTTATAAGCTATGTCTCCTACACTCTGGTTACAGAACTCCTGTCAGCTGCCACTCTCTACACTTAGGCTTCAGAACTCCTTTACACTGCGTATGCTTACTCCCAAGCTACACAACACCTATAAGCTGCATCTACTAAACTCAGGCTACAGAACTCCCATATAATGCGTATGCCTATTACTAAGCTACGGGACTCCTGTAAGCTGTGCATTGTACACTGATCCTGCAGAACTGCCGTGCACTGTGAATGCCTACTCCTAAGTTACAGAACACCTAAAAGCTGAGTGCCCTACACTCAGGCTACAGAACTCCTCTGAACGTCTGCTCTCTACACTCTGGCAGCAAAACTCAGAAATAGTGCTTCTCTCCACACACTGGTTACACAACTCCAGGAAGATGCCTCTCCTACACTAAGGTAACAAAAGGCGTAAACTGTTTTACTCTACCTCTAAGGGGCAAAACTCACATATGCTGTGTCTGCGAATGTTCAGCTTACAGTATCCACACAACCTACTTATGCTTACTCCTGTGCTACAAAACACCCGTATGCTGCCTCTTGGACAGTCAGGCTACAGAAATCCCGTGCACTGTGTATGGCTACTTCCAAGATAAAGAACACCTGTAAGCTGTGTCTACTACACTCAGAAGACAGAACGCTCGTTTAATGCGTATGCCTATTACCAAGATGCAGCACTCCCGTAAGCTGCGTGTTCTACACTCAACCTACAGAACTCCTGTAAACTGCCACGCTATATGCTCAGGCTACAGAGCTCAGGTATAGTGCTTCTCTCCACAACCTGCTTACAGATCTCTCGTAAGCTGTGTCTGCTACACTCAGGCGACAGAACTCGTGTGAACTGTGTCTATCTACCCCTAGTTTATAGAACTCCCCTATACTTAGTCGGCCAACTCTCAGCTTACAGGACACCCACATACTGCGTGTGCCTACTCCCAAGTTACAGATCCCCTATGAGCTGTGTCTACTACACTCAGGCTACAGTACCCCCGTTTAATATGTATGCTTATTACCAAGGTACAGCACTCCCGTAAGCTGCGTGTTCTACACTCAGGCTGCAGAACTCCTAAAACTGCCCTTCTATAGGCTCAGGCTAAAGAACTCAGCTATAGTGCTTCTGTCCACATCCTGGTTACAGAACTCCCGTAAGCTGAGTCTACTACACTCCGGCTACAGAACGCGCGTATAGTGCCTATGGCTACTCTCAAGTTACAGAACACTTATAAGCTATGTCTCCTACACTCTGGTTACAGAACTCCTGTCAGCTGCCGCTCTCTACACTTAGGCTTCAGAACTCCTTTACACTGCGTATGCTTACTCCCAAGCTACACAACACCAATAAGCTGCGTCTACTACACTCAGGCTACCGAACTCCCATATAATGCGTATGCCTATTAGTAAGCTACAGGACTCCTGTAAGCTGCACATTGTACACTGATCCTGCAGAACTGCCGTGCACTGTGAATGCCTACTCCCAAGTTACAGAACACCTAAAAGCTGCGTGTCCTACACTCAGGCTACAGAACTCCTCTCAACGTCCACTCTCTACACTCTGGCCACAGCACTCAGAAATAGTGCTTCTCTCCACACCCTGGTTACAGAACTCCCATAAGCTGCGTCTGCTAATCTCAGGCAACAGAACTCGCATGAACTGTGTCTCTCTACCCCTAGCTTGCAGAACTCACCTATACTTAGTCTGCCAACGCTCAGCTTAAAGGACACCAACATACTGCGGGTGCCTAATCCCAGGTTATAGAACCCCTATAAGCTGCGTCTACCACACTCAGGCTACAGTACCCCCGTGAAATGCATAGGCCTATTACCAAGCTACAGCACTCCCGTACACTGCGTGTGTTACACTCAGGCTGCAGAACTCCTTTAAACGGCCGTTCTATACACTCAAGCTGTAGTACTCAGGTACAGTGTTTCTCTCCGCATCCTGGTTACAGAACTCCAGTAAGCTGCGTCTACTACACTCAGGCTACAGAACTCTCGTACCCTGTGTGTTCTACACTCAGGCTGCAGAACTCCTATAAACTGCCATTCTATACACTCAAGCTACAGAACTCAGGTATAGTGTTTCTCTCCACACCCTGGTTGCAGAACTCTGGTAAGCTGCGTCTACTACACTCAGGCTACAGAACTCCTAAAAACTGCCGCTCTCAATACTCAAGCTACAGAACTCAGGTACAGTGTTTTTCTCCAAATCATGGTTACAGAATTGCCGTAAGCTGCGTCTACCACACTCAGGCTACAAATCTCGTGTATAGTGCCTATGGATACTTTCAAGTTACAGAACTGGTTACAGAACTCCCGTAAGCTGCGTCTGCTATACACAGGCAACAGAACTCGTGTGAACTGTGTCTATCTACCCCTAGCTTACAGAACTCCCCTATACTTAGTCTGCCAACTCTCAGCTTACAGGACACCCACATATTGCGTGTGCCTACTCCCAAGTTACAGATCCCCTATGAGCTGTGTCTACTACACTCAGGCTACAGTACCCACCTTTAATACGTATGCTTATTACCAAGCATAGGGCTTGGGCTAGGGCTAGGGCTCAGGCTAGGGTTAGGGCTAGGGTTAGGGTTAGGCTTATGCTAGGGCTAGGGTTAGGTTTGGGGTTGGTGTTGGGGTTGAGGTTGGGGTTGTGATTGGATTTGGGGTTTGGGGTAGGGTTAGGGTTAGGTTTAGGGCTACGGTAAGGGTTAGGGCTAGGGTTAGGGTTTGGTTTAGGGCTTGGATTATGGTTCGGGTTAGTTCTAGGGCTAGGGATAGGGTTAGGGTTAGGGCTAGTGTTAGTGTTAGGGTTAGGTCTAGGGCTAGGGCTAGGCTTAGGGTTAGGGTTAGAATTAGGTCTAGGGTTAGGTTTAGGGTTAGGTCTAGGGCTAGGTCTAAGGATAGGGTTAGGGTTAGGGCTAGGATTGTGGTTAGGGTTAGGGCTAGGGCTAGGGTTAGGTCTAGGGCTAGGGCTAGGGTTAGCGTTAGGTTTAGGGTTAGGGCTAGACCTAGGGATAGGGTTACGGTTATGGCTAGGATTGGAATTAGGGTTCAGGCTAGGGCTAGGTTTAGGATTAGGGTTAGGGCTAGGCCTAGGTTTGGTTAGGGTTAGTGTTAAGGTTAGGGCTAGGGTTAGGGTTAGGCCTAGGGTTAGGGTTAGGGTTAGGGCTATTGTTAGGGTTACGGTTAGGGTTTGGGTTAGGTCTAGGGCTAGCGCTAGGCATAGGGTTAGGATTAGGGCTAGGGCTAGGGTTAGGATTTGGGTTAGAGTTTGGTTAGGGCTAGGGCTAGGGCTAGGGTTAGGGTTAGTTCTAGGGCAAGTTCTAGGGTTAGGGTTAGGGTTATGGTTAGGGCTAAGCCTAGGGATAGGTTTAGGGTTATGGCTAGAATTGGGGTGAGGGTTCGGGGTAGGGCTAGGTTTAGGGTTAGGGTTAGTGCTTGAATTGGGGTTAGGGTTAGGTCTAGAGCTAGGTTTAGGTTTAGGGTTAGGGCTAGGGCTTGGCTTAGGGTTAGGGTTAGAATTAGGTCTAGGGTTAGGTTTAGGGTTAGAGTTAGGGCTAGGTCTAACGATAGGGTTAGGGTTAGGGCTAGGATTGTGGTTAGGCTTAGGGCTAGGGCTAGGGTTAGGTTTAGGGTTAGGGCTAGGCCTAGGGCTAGGGTTAGCGTTAGGGCTAGTGTTAGGGTTGGGGCTAGGGCTAGGGGTAGCGCAAGGGTTAGGGTTAAGTCTAGGGCTAGTGCTAGGGTTAGGGTTAGGTTTAGGGTTAGGGCTAGGCCTAGGGATAGGGTTACGGTTTTGGCTAGGATTGGAATTAGGGTTTGGGCTAGGGCTAGGTTTAGGGTTAGGGTTTAGGCTAGGCCTAGGTTTGGGTTAGGGTTAGTGTTAAGGTTAGGGCTAGGATTAGGGTTAGGCCTAGGGTTAGGGTTAGGATTAGGGTTAGGGCTAGGTTTAGGGTTAGGTTAGGGTTAATGCTAGGGTTATGGTTAGGGATAGGGTTAGGGTTAGGCCTAAGGGTAGGGTTAGGTTTTGGGTTAGGGCTAAGTTTAGGGTTATGCCTATGGTTAGGGTTAGGGTTAGTGTTAGGGCTAGGGGTAGGTTTAGGGTTATGGTTAGTGTTAGGTTTAGGGGTAGGGTTACAGTTAGGTTTAGGTCTAGGGCTAGGGCTAGGGCTAGGGTTAGGGTTAGGGCCTGTGTTAGGGTTAGGATTCGAGTTAGGGTTAGGTCTAGGGCTAGGGCCAGGTTTAGAGTTAGGATTAGGGCTAGGGCTAGGGTTGCGGTTAGGTCTAGGGCTAGGGCTAGGATTGGATTAGGGTTAGGGTTAGGGTTATGGCTAGGGTAAAGGTTAGGGCTATGGTTAGGGTTAGGGTTAGGGTTTGGGCTAGGGCTAGGTCTAGGGCTAGGGTTAGGGTTAGGGTTTGGCTAGGGCTAGGGTTAGTGTTAGGGTTAGGGTTAGGGGTAGGGCTAGGGCTAGGGCTAAGGATAGGGCTTGGTTAAGGTTAGGGTTATGGTTATGGCTAGGGCTAGGGCTATGTCTAGTGTTAGGTTTAGGGATTTGGTTAGTGCTAAGGGTAGGGTTAGGTTTAGGGTATGGCTTATTGTTAGGGTTAGGGTTAGGGTTGGGGTTGGGTTTGGGCTTGGACTTGGGACTGGTGTTAGGGTTAGGGTTAGTGCTAGGGCTAGGGTTATGGTTAGGGTGAGGGCAAGGGCTAGGGCTAGGGTTCGGGTTAGGCTTAGGGATAGGGTTAGGTTTAGGGTTAGTTCTAGGGTTAAGGTTAGGGCTATTATTAGGGTTAGGGTTACGGTTTGGGTTAAGTCTAGGGCTAGCGCTAGGGTTAGTGTTAGGATTAGGGATAGGGCTAGGGTTAGGATTTGGGTTAGAGTTTGGGTTAGGGCTAGGGCTACGGCTAGGGTTAGGGTTAGGTAATTTAGGGCTAGGGTCAGGCTTAGGTTACGATTAGGTATATGGCTAGTTTTTGGTTAGGGTTAGGGTTAGGGTTAGGGCTAGGATTAGGATTAGGGCTATGGTTAGGTTTATGGTTAGGGCTAGGGTTATGGTTAGGGTTAGGTCTAGGGCTAGGGCTGGGTTTAGGGTTAGGGGTAGTGTTAGGGTTAGGTCTAGGGCTAGCACTACGGTTAGGGTTAGGATTAGGACTAGGGCTAGGGTTAGGTTAGGGTTAGGGCTAGGGCTAGATTTGGATTAGAGTTAGGGTTTGGGTTAGGTCTAGTGTTAGGGTTAGGGTTTGGGTTAGACCTAGTGTTAGGGTAAGGGCTAGGGTTAGGTTTAGGTTTAGTGGTAGGGTTAGAGTTAGGTTTAGGTCTAGGGCTAGGGCTAGGTTTAGGGTTAGGATTAGGGCTAGGGCTAGGATTGAATTAGGGTTACAGTTATTGTTAGGGCTAGGGTTAGGGTTAGGGCTATGGTTAGGGTTAGGATTTGGGCCAGGGCTAGGTCTAGGGCTAGGGCTAGGGTTAGGGTTAGGGTTAGGGTTAGGGCTAGGGTTAGAGATAGGGTTAGGTCTAGGGCTAGGGTTAGGGTTAGGGTTAGGATTAGGGCTAGGGCTATGTTTAGGTTAGGGTTAGGGCTAGGGCTAGGGTTGGATTAGGGTTAGGGTTAGGTTTAGTTCTAGGGCTAGGGCTAGGTTTAGGGTTAGGTGTAGTGTTAGTGTTAGGGTTAGGTTTAAGGTTAGGTCTAGGGCTAGGGCTGGGGTTAGGGTTAGGGCTAGGGTTAGGGTTAGGCTTATGCTAGGGCTAGGGTTAGGTTTAAGGTTAGGTCTAGGGCTAGGGCTAGGCTTAGGGTTAGGGTTAGAATTAGGTCTAGGGTTAGGTATAGGGTTAGAGTTAGGGCTAGATCTAAGGATAGGGTTAGGTTAAGGCTAGGATTGTGGTTAGGGCTAGGGCTAAGCTATGGTTAGTGTTAGGGCTAGTGTTAGGTTTGGGGTTAGGTCTAGGGCTAGTGCTAGGGTTAGGGTAAGGTCTAGGGCTAGTGCTAGGGTTAGGGTTAGGTTTAGGGTTAGGACTAGGCCTAGGGATAGGGTTACGGTTATGGCTAGGATTGGAATTAGGGTCGGGCTAGGGCTAGGTTTAGGGTTAGGTTTAGGGCTAGGCCTAGGTTTGGGTTAGGGTTAGTGTTAAGGTTAGGGCTAGGGTTAGGGTTAGGCCTAGGGTTATGGTTAGGGTTAGGGCTATTGTTAGGGTTAGGGTTAGGGTTTGGGTTAGGTCTAGGGCTAGCGCTAGGGTTAGGGTTAAGATTGGGGCTAGGGCTAGGGATAGGGCTGGGTTAGGGTTAGGGTTATTGTTATGGCTAGGGCTAGGGCTATTTCTAGTGTTAGGTTTAGGGATTTGTTTAGGGCTAAATATAGGGTTAGGTTTTGGGTGTGGGTTAAGGTTAGGGCTAGGGTTAGAGTTGGGGTTGGGGTTGGGCTTGGGCTTGGGATTGGGGTAACGGTAAATGTTAGGGCTAGGGCTAAGGTTAGGGTTAGTGTGAGGGCAAGGGCTAGGGCTAGGGTTCGGATTAGGCTTAGGGATAGGGTTAGGTTTAGGGTTAGGTCTAGGGTTAGGGTTAGGGTTAGGGCTAGGGCTAAGGCTCAGGTTAGGGTCAGGGCTAGGGTTAGGGTTAGGGTTAGGGCTAGGGCTAGGGTTGAGTTTGGGGTTGGTGTTGGGGTTGGGGTTGGCTTGGAGTTGGGGTGTGTTTTAGGGTTAGGGTTAGGGCTAGGGCTAGGGCTGAGCTAGGCTTAATGTGTGGGTTAGGGTTATGGCTAAGGCTAGGGCTCTGGCTAATCTTAGGGATGGGGTTAGGTTTGGGGTTAGGTCTAGTGTTAGGGTTAGGCTTAGGGCTAGGGCTAGGGCTCGTGCTAGGGTTAGGGCTAGGGTTAGGGTTAGGGTTAGTGCTAGGGCTAGGGCTAGTGTTAGGCTCAGGGTTAGGGCATGGTGAGGGTTAGGGTTATTGGTGGGGTTGGGGTTTTGTTTGTGGTTGGGGTTAGGGTTAGGGCTAGGGCTATGTTTAGAGTCAGGGTGAGGGTTAGGGCTAGGGTTAGCGTTAGGGTTGGAGTTAGGTTTAGGTCTAGGGCTAGGGCTAGGGTTAGTGTTGGGGATGGTGTTGTGTTTAGTTGGAGTTGGGATTGTTTTTAGGGTTAGGGTTAGGGTTATGGTTAGGGCTAGTGCTAGAGCTAGGGTTAGGGTTAGGTTTAGGGCTATGGCTAGGGTTAGGTTAGGGTTAGTGCTAGGGCTAGGTTTGGGTTAGGGTTAGGCCTATGGTTAGGCTTAGGGTTAGGGCTAGGGGTAGGGTTAGGGTTTGGGTTAGGTCTAAGGTTAGAGTTAGGGTTCGGGTTCGGGTTAGGGTTAGGTCTAGGGTTACGGCTAGGGCTAGGGTTAGGTTTAGGTTAGGGCTAAGGTTAGAGATAGGGTTAGGTCTAGGGCTAGGGCTAGGGTTAGGGTTAGGATTAGGGCTAGGGCTAGTGTTAAGTTAGGGTTAGGGCTAGGGCTAGGATTGGATTAGGGTTAGGGTTAGGTTTAGGGTTAGTTCTAGGGCTAGGGCTAGTGTTAGTGTTAGGGTTAGGTCTAGGGTTAGGTTTAAGGTTAGGTCTAGGGCTAGGGCTAGGCTTAGGGTTAGGGTTAGAATTAGGTCTAGGGTTAGGTATAGGGTTAGAGTTAGGGTTAGGTCTAAGGATAGGGTTAGGTTAGGGCTAGGATTGCGGTTAGGGCTAGGGCTAGGGCTAGGGTTAAGTTTAGGGTTAGGGCTAGGGCTAGGGTTAGTGTTAGGGCTAGTGTTAGGGTTGGGGTTAGGGCTAGGGGTAGAGCTAGTGTTAGGGTTAGGTCTAGGGCTAGTGCTAGGGTTAGGGTTAGGTTTAGGGTTAGGACTAGGCCTAGGGATAGGGTTACGGTTATGGCTAGGATTGGAATTAGGGTCGGGCTAGGGCTAGGTTTAGGGTTAGGTTTAGGGCTAGGCCTAGGTTTGGGTTAGGGTTAGTGTTAAGGTTAGGGCTAGGGTTAGGGTTAGGCCTAGGGTTAGGGTTAGGGTTAGGGTTAGGGCTATTGTTAGGGTTTGGGTTAGGTCTAGGGCTAGCGCTAAGGTTAGGGTTAGGATTAGGGCTAGGGCTAGGGCTAGGGTTAGGATTGGGGTTAGAGTTTGGGTTAGGGCTAGGGCTAGGGCTAGGGTTAGTGTTAGGTAATTTAGGGCTAGAGTTAGGGTTAGGTTAGGGTTAGGGATAGGGCTAGTTTTGGGTTAGGGTTAGTGCTAGGGTTAGGGTTAGTGCTAGGGTTAGGTTTATGGTTGGGGCTAGGGTTATGGTTAGGTTTCAGTCTAGGGCTAGGGCTAGTTTTAGGGTTAGGGCTAGTGTTAGGGTTAGGGTTAGGGCTAGGGTTAGGTTTAGGGTTATGTCCAGGCCTAGCGTTAGGGTTAGGGTTAGGATTAGGGCTAATGCTAGGGTTAGCGTTAGGTTTAGTGTTAGGGCTAGGGCTAGGGCTAAGGTTAGGGTTTGGGCTAGGATTGGGGTTAGGGATAGGGCTAGGGCTAGCGTTAGGGTTAGGGTTAGGGCTAGGCCTAGGTTTGGGTTAGTGTTAGTGTTAGGCTTAGGGCTAGGTTTAGGGTTAGGCCTAGGATTAGGTTTAGGGTTAGGGCTTGGGTTAGGGTTATGGTTAGGTCTAGGTTTAGGGGTACAATTAGGTCTAGGGCTAGGTCTAACGCTTGGGTTAGGGTTAGGATTAGGGTTTGGGCTAGGTTTAGGTTAGGGTTAGGGCTAGGGCTAGGTTTGGATTGGGGTTTGGATTAGGGTTATGGCTAGGGTTAGTGTTAGGGCAGGGTTAGGGCTAGGGTTAGGGTTAGGGTTAGGATTAGGGTTAGGTTAGGGTTAGGGCTAGTGTTAGGGTTAGGGTTAGGTCTAGGTTTAGTGTTAAGGTTAGCTCTAGCACTAGCGCTAGGGTTATTGTTATCATTAGGGCTAGTGCTAGGGTTAGGTTTAGTGTTAGGGTTAGGGCTAGGGCTAGGGCTAGGGATAGGTTTAGTGTTAAATCTAGGATTGGGTTTAGGGTTAGGGCTAGGGCTATGGTTAGTGTTAGGGCTAGTGTTAGCGTTAGGGTTAGGATTAGGTTTAGGTTTAGGGTTAGGACTAGTGTTAGGTTTAGGGTTAGGGCTAGGTTTAGGGTTAAGGTTAGGTCTGGGACTAGCGCTAGGGTTATTGTTAGGATTATTGCTAGTGCTAGGGTTAGGGTAGTGTTAGGGTTAGGGCTAGGGCTAGGGCTTGGTTTAGGGTTAGTGTTAAGTCTAGGATTGGGGTTAGAGTTAGGGCTAGGGCTAGGGTTATGGTTATGGCTAGTGTTAGCGTTAGGTTTAGGACTGGGTTTATTTTTAGTGTTAGGTCTACGGCTAGAGCTAGGGTTAGGGTTACGTCTAGGGCTAGTGATAGGTTTAGGGTTAGTGCTAGGTCTAGGGATCGGTTTAGGTTTAGGTCTAGGATTGGGTTATGGTTATGGCTAGGGCTAGGGCTAGGGTTAGGGTTAGGGCTAGGCCTAGGTTTGGGTTAAGATTAGTGTTAAGGTGAGGGTTAGGGCTAGTGCACAGGCTAGTGTTAGGTTTAGGTTTAGGGCTAGTGTTAGGGTTAGGTATAGGTCTACGGCTAGGGCTAGGGTTAGGTTTAGGGCTAGGGTTAGGGTTAGTGCTAGTGTCATGGTTAGGTTTAGGGCTAGGGTTAGGGTTAAGGTTAGGTCTCGGGCTAGCACTAGGGTTAGGGTTAGGATTAGGCCTAGGGCTAGGGTTAGGTTTAGAGTTAGGTTTAGGGCTAGGTCTATGGTTAGGGTTAGTGTTATGGCTAGGGTTGAGGTTAGGGCTACGGATAGTTATAGGGTTAGGGCTAGGGTTAGGATTAGGGTTAGTTCTAGAGCTAGGGCTAAGTTTAGGGTTAGGGCTAGTGTTAGGGTTAGGGTGAGGGCTAGGGCTAAGGCTAGGGTTAGGGTTAGGATTAGGGGTAGTGCTAGGGTTAGTTTCAGGGTTAGGTCTATTGCTAGGGCTAGGGTTAGGGTTAGGGCTATTGTTAGTGTTAGAGTTAGGGCTAGGTTTAGGGTTAGGGTTAGGGTTAGGGTTAGTGTTAGGCTTAGGTCTAGGGCTAGACCTCGGGTTAGGGTTAGGGATAGGGTTAGGGTTAGGTCCAGGGCCAAAACTAGGGTTAGGGTTAAGATTAGGCCTAGTGCTAGCATTAGGGTTAGGGTTAGAGTTGGGGCTAGCGCTAGGGTTAGGGTTAGGGTTAGGGTTAGTATTGAGGTTAGGGTTAAGGCTAGGGCTAGGGTTAGGGTCAGGGTTAGGGCTAGGCCTAGGTTTGGTTTAGGGTTAGTGTTAGGGTTAAGGCTAGGGCTAGTGCTATGGTTAGGGTTAGGTCTGAGGCTAGGTCTAGGGTTAGGATTAGGTCTTAAGTTAGAGTTAAGGTTAGGGTTAGGGTTAGGCCCAGGGTTAGAGTTAGGGTTACTGTTAGGGTTAGGTCTAGGGCTAGCGCTAGGGTTTGGGTTAGGTCTAAGGCTTGTGCTAGGGTTAGGATTAGGTTTAGGGTTAGTGCTAGGGCTAGGGATCGGGTTAGGGTTAGCGCAAGCATTGGTGTTAGGGTTAGGGGTAGGACTAGGGATAGGGTTAGGGTTAGGGTTAGGGCTAGGCCAATGTTTGGGTTAGGGTTAGTGCTAAGGTTAGGGCTAGGTTTAGGGTTAGGCCTAGGTTTAGGGTTAGGGTTTGGGCTAGGGCTAGGGCTAGGGTTTGGTTTAGGGTTAGGGTAGTGTTAGAGTTAGGGTTACTGTTAAATTTAGGTCTAGGGCTAGCACTAGGTGTAGGTTTAGGATTAGGGCTAGTGCAAGGGTTAGGTTTAGCATTAGGGTTAGGGCTAGGGATAGCGCTAGGTTTAGGGTTAGGGCTAGGCCTAAGTTTGGCTTAGGGTTAGTGTTAAGGTTAGGACTTGGTTTAGGGTTAGTCCTAGGGTTAGGGTTAGGTTTAGGGCTAGGGTTATAGTTAGGGTTAGGACCAGTGCTAGGTAATGGTTTAGGGTTAGAGCTAGTGTTAGGGTTAGGGTTAGGGCTAGGGTGAAGGTTAGGGTTAGGACTAGGTCTAGCGCTAGGGTTAGGGTTAGGATTAGGGCTAGGGCTATGTTTAGGTTAGGGTTAGGGCTAGGGCTAGGTTTGGATTGGGGTTAGGGTTAGGGTTAGGGCTAGGGTTAGGGTTAGGGTTAGGTCCAGGGCTAGGTCTAGGGCTAGGGTTAGGGTTAGGTCTAGTGTTAGGGTTAGATTCAGGGCTAGGGTTAGGGTTAGGGTTAGGTCTAGGTCCAGCGTTAGGGTTAGGGTTAGGGCTAGGGCTCGTTCTAGGGTTAGCGTTAGGGTTAGGGTTAGGGTTAGGGCTCGGGCAATATTTAGGTTAGGGTTAGGGCTAGGACTAGGTTTGGGTTGGGGTTAGGGTTAGGGTTAGGGTTAGGGCTAGGTTTAGGGTTAGGGCTAGAGTTAGGGTAGGGGTTAGGGCTAGGGTTAGGGTTAGGTCTAGGGCTAGTGTAAGGTTAGGGATAGGGTAGTGTTAGGGTTAGGGTTAGGCCTATGTTTGGCCTAGGGTTAGTGTAAGGTTAGGACTTGGGTTAGGGTTAGGCCTAGGGTTAATGTTAGGTTTAGGGCTTGGGTTAAGGTTTGGTTTAGGTCCAGGGCTAGGGATCGGTTAGGGTTAGAGCTAGTGTTAGGGTTAGGATTAGGGCTAGGCTGTAGGTTAGGGTTAGGACTAGGTCTAACGCTAGGGTTAGGGTTAGTATTAGGGCTAGGGCTATGTTTAGGTTAGGGTTAGGGCTAGGGCTAGGTTTGGATTGGGGTTAGGGTTGGGGTTAGGGCTAGGGTTAGGGTTAGGTCTAGGTCTAGTGTAAGGTTAGGGATAGGGCTAGTGTTAGGGTTAGGGTTAGGGCTAGGGTTAGGGTTAGGGTTAGGTCTAGGGCTAGGGATAGGGTTAGGGTTAGAGCTAGGTTTAGGGTTAGGGTTAGGGCTAGGGTGAAGGTTAGGGTTAGGACTAGGTCTAGGTTTAGGCCTAGGGTTAGGGTTAGGGTTAGGGTTAGCTTTAGGGTTAGGTCCAGGGCCAGCACTAGGGTTAGGGTTAGGATTAGGCCTAGTGCTAGCGTTAGGGTTAGGGTTACAGTTATGGCTAGGGCTAGGGCTAGGGTTAGGGTTAGGGTTAGGGCTAGTTCTATGTTTGGCCTAGGGTTAGTGTTAAGGTTAGGACTTGGGTTAGGTTTAGGGTAGTGTTAGAGTTAGGGTTAGGGCTAGGGTTAGCTTTAAGTTTAGGTCTAGGGCTAGCGCTAGGTGTCGGTTTAGGATTAGGGCTAGTGCAAAGTTTAGGTTTAGGGTAGGGTTAGGGCTAGGGCTAGGGGTAGGGCTAGGGTTAGGGTTAGGGCTGGGATTGGGGTTAGGGTTAGGGTTAGGGCTAGGGCTAGCGCTAGGTTTAGGGTTAGGGCTAGGGTTAGGGTTAGGGCTAGAGTTAGGGTAGGGGTTAGGGCTAGGGTTAGGTTTAGGTCTAGGGCTAGTGTAAGGTTAGGGATAGCGCTAGTGTTAGGGTTAGGGTTAGGGCTAGGGTTAGGGTTAGGGTTATGGCTAGGGCTAGCGTTAGGGTTAGGCGTAGGTCTAGGGTTTGGGTTAGGGCTAGGGTTAGTGTTTGTGTTAGGGCTAGGTTAGGGTTAGGTTTAGGTCTAAGGCCAGCGGTAGGGTTAGGTTTAGATTTAGGCCTAGTGCTAGGGTTAGGGTTAGTGTCACAGTTAGGGCTAGGGCTAGGGCTAGGGTTAGGGTTAGGGTTAGGATTGGGGTTAGGGTTAGGGCTAGTGCCAGGGTTAGGGTTACATTAGGGTTAGTGATTCTGTTAGGGCTAGGTTTAAGGTTAGGGTTAGGGCTAGGGCTAGGGCTAGGGTTAGGGTTAGGGTTAGGGTTAGGGCTAGGGCTAGCGTTAGGGTTACGTCTAGGGCTAGGGTTAGGGTTAGGGTTAGGGTAGTGTTAGAGTTAGGGTTAGGGCTATTGTTAGGTTTAAGTTTAGGTCTAGGGCTAGCCCTAGGTGTAGGTTTAGGATTAGGGCTAGTGCAAGGATTAGGTTTAGCGTTAGGGTTAGGGCTAGGGATAGGGCTAGGGTTAGGGTTAGGGCTGGGATTGTGGTTAGGTTTAGGGTTAGGGCTAGGGCTAGCTCTAGGGTTAGGGTTAGGGCTAGGCCTATGTTTGGCTTAGGGTTAGTGTTAAAGTTAGGACTTGGGATAGGGTTAGGCCTAGGGTTAGGTTTAGGTTTAGGGCTAGGGTTATGGTTAGGGTTAGGTCCAGGGCTAGGTAATGGGTTAGGGTTAGAGCTAGTGTTAGTGTTAGGGTTAGCGCTAGGGTGAAGGTTTGGGTTAGGACTAGGTCTAGCGCTAGGGTTAGGGTTAGGATTAGGGCTAGGGCAATGTTTAGGTTAGGGTTAGGGCTAGGGCTAGGTTTGGATTGGGGTTAGGGTTAGGGTTAGGGTTAGGGTTAGGGTTAGGGTTAGGGCTAGAGTTAGGGTAGGGGTTAGTGCTAGGGTTAGGGTTAGGTCTAGGGCTAGTGTAAGGTTAGGGATAGGGCTAGTGTTAGGGTTAGGGTTAGGGCTAGGGTTAGGGTTATGGTTAGGTCTTGGGCTAGTGCTAGGGTTAGGTTTAGGTTTAGGGCTAGTGCTAGGTTTAGGGTTAGGTTTAGGGGTAGGGCTAAGACTAGGGATAGGGTTAGGGTTAGGGCTAGGATTGGGGTTAGGGTTTGGGCTAGGGCTAGAGCTAGGGTTAGGGTTAGGGCTAGGCCTAGTTTTGGGATAGGGTTTGCATTAATATTATGACTAGGGTTAGGGTTAGGCCTAAGGTTAGGGTTAGGGATAGGGCTAGGGTTAGGGTTAGGGTTAGGTCCAGGGCTAGGTCTAGGGCTAGGGTTATGGTTGGGACTAGTGTTAGGGTTAGGGTCAGGGCTAGGGTTTGGGTTTTGATTAGGTCTAGGGCTAGCGCTAGTTTTAGGTTAGGGCTAGGGCTAGTTCTATGGTTAGGGTTTGGGTTAGTGTTAGGGTTAAGTTTAGGGATCTGGTTAGGGTTAGGCTAGGATTGGGGCTAGGGTTAGGCCTAGGGCTAGGGCTAGGTTTAGGTTTAGGGCTAGGACTGGTTTTGGGGTAGGGTTATTGTTAAGGTGAGGGCTAGGGTTAGTGTTAGGCCTAGGTTTAGGGTTAGGTTTAGGGCTAGGGTTATGGTTAGGTTTAGGTCTAGGGCTAGGGCTAGGGTTAGGGTTAGGGTTAGGGCTAGGGTTAGTGTTAGGTTTAGGTCTAGGGCTAGGGCTAGGGTTAGGGTTAGGGTTAGGGCTAGGCCTATGTTTGGCCTAGGGTTAGTGTTAAGGTTAGGACTTGGGTTAGGGTTAGACCTAGGGTTAGGGTTAGGTGTAGGGCTAGGGTTATGGTTATGGTTAGGTCCAGGGCTAGGGATAGGGTTAGGGTTAGAGCTAGTGTTAGGGTTAGGATTAGGGCTAGGTGAAGGTTAGGGTTAGGGCTAGGTGTAGCACTAGGTTTAGGGTTAGGATTAGGGCTAGGGCTAGGTTTGGATTGGGGTTAGGGTTAGGGTTAGGGCTAGGGTTAGGGTTAGGGCTAGAGTTAGGGTTGGTGTTAGGGCTAGTGTTAGGGTTAGGTCTAGGGCTAGTGTGAGGTTAGGGATAGGGCTAGTGTTAGGGTTAGGGTTAGGGCAAGGTTTAGGGTTAGGTCTAGGGCTAGCACTAGTGTTAGGTTTAGGTTTAGGGCTAGTGCTAGGTTTAGGGTTAGGTTTAGGGCTAGGGCTAGGACTAGGGCTAGGGTTAGGGTTAGGGTTAGGGCTAGGCCTAGGTTCGGTTTAGGGTTAGTGTTAGGGTTAAGGCTAGGGCTAGTGCTAGGGTTAGGGTTAGGTCTGAGACTTGGTCTAGGATTAGGATTATGTCTTATGTTAGGGTTAAGGTTAGGGTTAGGGTTAGGTCCAGGGTTAGGGCTAGGGTTAATGTTAGGGTTAGGGTTAGTGCTAAGGTAGGGCTAGATTTAGGGTTAGGCCTAGGTTTAGGGTTAGGGTTAGTGTTAGGGTTACGGCTAGGGCTTGGTATAGGTTTACGGCTAGGGTTAGGATTAGGGTTAGGTCTATTGCTAGGGCTAGGGTTATGGTTAGGACTAGTGTTACGTTTAGGGTTAGGGTTGGGCTAGGGATAGGGTTAGGGCTAGGGTTAGGTTTAGAGTTAGGGCTAGGGTTAGGGTTAGGGTTAGGTCTAGGGTTAGGGCTAGGGTTAGGTTTAGGTCTAGTTTAGGGTTAGGGTTAGGGTTGTGGTTAGGGCTAGGGTTAGGGTTAGGGTTAGGGTTAGGGTTTGGCTAGCGCTAAGGTTAGAGTTAGGATTAGGGCGAATGCTAGGGTTAGGGTTGTGTTAGTGCTAGGGCTAGAGCTAGCACTAGGTTTAGGGTTAGGGCTAGGCCTATGTTTGGCCTAGGGTTAGTGTTAAGGATAGGACTTGGTTTAGGGTTAGGCCTAGAGTTAGGGTTAGGTTTAGGGCTAGGGTTATGTTTAGGGTCAGGTCCATGGCTAGGTATAGGGTTAGGGTTAGAGCTAGGGTTAGGGTTAGGGTTAGGGCTAGGGTGAAGTTTAGGGTTAGGACTAGGTCTAGCACTAGGGTTAGGGTTAGGATAAGGGCTAGGGCTATGTTTAGGTTAGGGTTAGGGCTAGGACCTACGTTTGGATTGGGGTTAGGGTTAGCGTTAGGTCTAGGGTTAGGGTTAGGGTTAGGGCTAGGGTTAGGTTTAGGGTTAGGGTTGGGCTAGCGCTAGGGTTAGAGTTAGGATTAGGGCGAATGCTAGGGCTAGGGTTGTGTTAGTGTTAGGGCTAGGGCTAGGATTAGGGTTAGGGTTAGGGCTAGGTTCAGGGTTAGGTCTAGGGGTAATGTTAGGGCTAGGGCTAGGGTTAGTGTTAGGGTTAAGTTTAGGGCTAGGGTTACGGCTAGGGATAGGGTTAGGGCTAGTGTTAGGGTTAGGGTTAGGGCTAGGGTTAGGGTTAGGGTTAGGGTTAGGTCTACAGCCAGCGCTATGGTTAGGGTTAGGATTAGGCCTAGTGCTACGATGAGGGTTAGGTTTAAAATTAGGGCTAGTTCTAGGGATTGGGTTAGGGTTAGGACTATGGTTAGGGTTAGGGTTAGTGCTAGGGTTAGGGTTTGGGTTAGGTCTAGGCCTAGCGTTAGTGTTAGGGTTAGGATGAGGGCTAATGCTAGGGTTAGGGTTAGGGTTAGTGTTAGGGCTAGGGCTAGTGTTAGGGTTAGGGGTCGGTCTAGGGTTAGGGTTAGGGCTAGGGTTAGTGTTTGTGTTAGGGCTACGTTAGGGTTAGGTTTAGGTCTAGGGCCAGCTTTAGGGTTAGGGTAGGTTTAGGCCTAGCACTAGGGTTAGTGTTAGTGTTAGAGTTAGGGCTAGGGCTAGGGTTAGGGTTACGGTTAGGGTTAGGGTTAGGATTGGGGTTAGGGTTAGGGCTAGTGCTAGGGTTAAGGTTAGATTAGGGTTAGTGATACTTTTAGGGCTAGGTTTAAGGTTAGGGTTAGGTCTAGCGCTAGGACTAGGGTTAGGGTTAGGTTTAGGGTTAGGGTTGGGGCTAGCGTTAGGGTTAGGGTTAGTTCTAGGGCTAGGGTTAGGGTTAGGGTTAGGGTAGGGTTAGAGTTAGGGTTAGGGCTAGGGTTAGGTTTAAGTTTAGGTCTAGGGCTAGCGCTAGGTGTAGGTTGAGGATAAGGGCTAGTGCAATGGTTAGGTTTAGGGTTAGGGTTAGGGTTAGGGTTGGGGATAGGGTTAGGGCTAGGGCTAGGGTTAGGGCTAGGGCTACGGTTAGGTTTAGGGCTGGGATTGGGGTTAGGGTTAGGGTTAGGCTAGGGCTAGCTCTAGGGTTAGGGTTCGGGCTAGGCCTATGTTTGGCTTAGGGTTAGTGTTAAGGTTAGGACTTGGGTTAGGGTTAGGCCTAGAGTTAGGGTTAGGTTTAGGTCTAGGGTTATGGTTAGGTTTAGGTCCAGGGCTAGGTATATGGTTAGGGTTAGAGCTAGGTTTAGGGTTAGGGTTAGGGATAGGGTGAAGGATAGGGTTAGGACTAGGTCTAGCGCTAGGGTTAGGTTTAGGATTAGGGCTAGGGCTATGTTTAGGTTAGGGTTAGCGCTATGGCTAGGTTTGGATTTGGGTTAGGGTTAGTGTTAGGGCTAGGGTTAGGGTTAGGGCTAGAGTTAGGGTAGGGGTTAGGGCTAGGGTTAGGGTTAGGTCTAGGGCTAGTGTAATGTTAGGGATAGGGCTAGTGTTAGGGTTAGGGTTAGGGTTAAGGTTAGGGTTAGAGATATGGCTAGGGTTAGTGTTAGGCTTAGGTCTAGGGCTAGGCCTAGGGTTAGGGTTAGGCTTAGGTCTAGGGCTAGGCCTAGGGTTAGGGTTAGGGTTAGGGTTAGGGTTAGGGTTAGGGTTAGGGTTAGGTCCAGGGCCAGCACTATGTTTAGGGTTAGGATTAGGCCTAGTGCTAGCGTTAGGGTTAGGGTTAGAGTTAGAGTTAGGGCTAGGGTAGGGTTAGGGTTAGGGTTAGGGCTAGGATTGGGGTTAGGGTTAAGGCTAGGGCTAGGGTTAGGGTGAGGGTTAGGGCTAGGCCTAGGTTTGGTTTAGGGTTAGTGTTAGGGTTAAGGCTAGGGCTAGTGCTAGGGTTAGGGTTAGGTCTGAGGCTAGGTCTAGGGTTAGGATTAGGTTAAGTTAGGGTTAAGGTTAGGGTTAGGGTTAGGCCCAGGGTTAGGGCTAGGGTTACTGTTATGGTTAGGGCTAGGGCTAGCGCTAGGGTTTGGGTTAGGTCTATGGCTTGTGCTAGGGTTAGGGTTAGGGTTAGGGTTATTGCTAGGGCTATGGATCGGTTTAGGGTTAGGGCAAGGATTGGTGTTAGGGTTAGGGTTAGGGCTAGGGATAGGGTTAGGGTTAGGGCTAGGCCTATGTTTGGGTTAGGGTTAGTGCTAAGGTTAGGGCTAGGTTTAGGTTTAGGCCTAGGTTTAAGGTTAGGGTTAGGGCTAGGGTTAGGGTTAGTTTAGGTCTAGGGCTAGGGCTAGGATTAGGGTTAGGGCTAGAGTTAGGGTAGGGGTTAGGGCTAGGGTTAGGGTTAGGTCTAGGTCTAGTGTAAGGTTAGGGATAGGGCTAGTGTTAGGTTTAGGGTTAGGGCTAGGGTTAGGTTTAGGGTTTGGCTAGCGCTAGGGTTAGAGTTAGGATTAGGGCGAATGCTAGGGTTAGGGTTGTGTTAGTGTTAGGGCTAGGGCTAGAATTAGGGTTAGGGTTAGGGCTAGGGTTAGGGTTAGGTCTAGGGGTAAGGTTAGGGCTAGGGCTACGATTAGTGTTAGGGTTAAGTTTAGGGCTAAGGCTACGGCTAGGGATAGGGTTAGTGCTAGTGTTAGGGTTAGGTTTAGGGTTAGGGTTAGAGTTAGGGTTAGTGTTAGGGCTAGTGTTACTGTTAGGGTTAGGGCTAGGGCTAGCGCTAGGGTTAGGGTTAGGTCTAGGGCTTGTTCTAGGTTTAGGGTTAGTTTTAGGGTTAGTGCTAGGGCTAGGGATCGGGTTAGGGTTAGGGCAAGGATTGGTGTTAGGGTTAGGGGTAGGGCTAGGGCTAGGGTTAGGGTTAGGGCTAGGCCTATGTTTGGTTTAGGGTTTGTGCTGAGGTTAGGGCTAGGTTTAGGGTTAGGCCTAGGTTTCAGTTAGGGTTAGGGCTAGGGTTAGGGTTAGGGTTAGGTCTAGGGCTAGGGCTAGTGTTAGGTTTACTGCTAGTGTTATGGTTATCGTTAGGGCTAGCATTAGGGTTAAGTTTAGGTCTAGTGCTAGCGCTAGGGTTAGGGTTAGGGTTATGGCTAGGGCTCTAGTTAGGTTGGATTTAGGGTTAGGGCTAGGGTTGGGGTTAGGGCTAGGGCTAGGTGTAGGGTTACGGCTAGGGTTAGGATTAGGGTTAGGTCTAGGGCTAGGTCTAGGTTTATGGTTAGGACTAGTGTTAAGGCTAGGGTTAGGGTTGGGCTAGGGATAGGGTTAGGGCTAGGGTTAGGTTTAGGGTTAGGGCTAGGGTTAGGGTTAGGGTTAGTTCTAGGCCTAGGGCTAGGGTTAGGTTTAGGGCTAGTTTATGGTTAGGCTTAGGGTTAGGGTTAGGGCTAGTGTTAGGGTTAGATTAGGGTTAGTGATACTGTTAGGGCTAGATTTAAGGTTAGGGTTAGGTCTAGGGCTAGGGTTAGGGTTAGTGTTAGGGTAGTGTTAGAGTTAGGGTTAGGGCTAGGGTTAAGTTTAGGTCTAGGGCTAGCACTAGGTTTAGGTTTAGGATTAGGGCTAGTTGAAGCATTAGGGTTAGGGTTAGGGCTAGTGCTTGGGCTAGGGTTAGGGTTAGGGCTGGGATTGGGGTTAGGATTAGGTTTAGGGCTAGGGCTAGGGTTAAGGCTAGGCCTATGTTTGGCTTAGGTTTAGTGTTAAGGTTAGGACTTGGGTTAGGTTTAGGCCTAGGGTTAGGGTTAGGTTTAGGGCTGGGGTTATGGTTAGGTTTAGGTCTATTGCTAGGAATAGGGTTAGGGTTAGAGCTAGTGTTAGGGTTAGTGTTAGGGCTAGGGTGAAGGTTAGGGTTATGGCTATGTCTAGTGCTAGGTTTAGGGTTAGGATTAGGGCTAGGGCTATGTTTAGGTTAGGGTAAGGTCTAGGGCTAGGTTTGGATTGGGGTTAGGGTTAGGGTTAGGGCTAGGTTTAGGGTTAGGGCTAGAATTAGGGTATGGGTTAGGGCTAGGGTTAGGGTTAGGTCTAGGGCTAGTGTAAGGTTAGGGATATGGCTAGAGTTAGGGTTAGGTTTAGGGTTAGGGTTAGTGTTAGGTCTAGGGCTAGCGCTAGGGTTAGGTTTAGGATTAGGGCTAGTGCAAGCGTTAGGGTTAGGGTTAAGGCTTGGACTAGGGATAGGTTTAGGTTTAGGGCTGGGATTGGGGTTAGGGTTAGTGTTAGGGCTAGGGCTATGGTTAGGGTTAGGGCTAGGCCTAGTTTTGGTTTAGGGTTGTGTTAATATTAGGAGTAGGGTTAGGGTTAGGTCTAAGGATAGGGTTAGGGTTAGGGCTATGGTTAGGGTTACGGCTAGTGTTAGGCTTATCGTTAGGGCTAGCGTTAGTGTTAGGGTTAGGAGTAGGGTTAGGGTTAGGTCTAAGGATAGGGTTAGGGTTAGGGCTATGGTTAGGGTTACGGCTAGTGTTAGGCTTATCGTTAGGGCTAGCGTTAGTGTTAGGGTTAGGTCTAGTGCTAGCGCTAGGGCTAGGGTTAGGATTAGGGCTAGGGCTAGGGTTAGGTTGCATTTAGGGTTAGGGCTAGGGCTGGGGTTATGGTTAGGGTTATGGCTAGGGTTGGGGTTAGGGCTAGGGCTAGGTGTCGGTTACGGCTAGGGTTAGCATTAGGGTTAGGTCTAGGGCCAGGGCTATGGTTATGGTTAGGACTAGTGTTATGGTTAGGGTTAGGGTTGGGCTAGGGATAGAGTTAGGGCTAGGGTTAGGTTTAGGGCTAGTTTGTGGTTACGGTTAGTGTTAGGGCTAGGGTTAGGGTTAGGGTTAGGTCTAGGGCTAGCGCTAGGGTTAGAATTGGATTAGGGCTAATGCTAGGGTTAGGGTTATTGTAGTGTTAGGGCTAGGGCTAGGATTAGGGTTATGGTTAGGGCTAGGGTTAGGGTTAGGTCTAGTGTTAAGGTAAGGGCTAGGGCTAGGGCTAGGGCTATGGCTAGGGTTAGGGTTAGGGCTAGTGTTAGGGTTAGCTTTAGGGCTAGGGTTAGGGTTAGGGTTAGGTCTACAGCCAGCGCTATGGTTAGGGTTAGGATTAGGCCTAGTGCTACTGTTAGGGTTAGGGTTAGGTTTAGGGCTACGGCTAGGGATTGGGTTAGGGTTAAGACTATGGTTAGGGTTAGGGTTAGTGCTAGGGTTAGGGTTTGCATTAGATCTAGGCCTAGCGCTAGTGTTAGGGTTAGGATTAGGGCTAATGCTAGGGTTACGGTTAGGGTTAGTGTTAGGCCTAGGTCTAGGGTAAGGGTTAGGGTTAGAGCTAGGGTTAGGATTAGGTTTAGGTCAAAAAGGGCTAGCGCTAGGGCTAGTGTTAGGCCTAGGTTTAGGGTTAGGGTTAGGGTTAGGACTAGGGTTATGGTTAGGTTTAGGTCTAGGGCTAGGGCTAGGGTTAGGGTTAGGGCGATTTTTTTGTTTAGGGTTGGGTCTAGGGTTAGGTTAAGGGTTAGGTCTAGTGTAGCCCTAGTGTTAGGGTTAGGATTGGTGCTAGGGCTAGTGTTTGGGTTAGAGTTAGGGTTTGGGCTAGGGCTAGGGTTAGGGTTAGGGTTATGGCTAGGGTTGGGGTTAGGTCTAGGCATAGCACTAGGGTTAGTGTTAGGTATAGGGCTAATACTAGGTTTAGGGTTAGGGTTAGTGTTAGAGCTTGTTCTAGGATTAGGGTTAGGGTTAGGGTTAGGTTTAGGGTTAGGGCTAGTGTTAGGGCTAGGGTTGGGGTTAGGGTTAGGGCTAGAGCTAGGATTAGGGTTAGGGTTAGGGTTAGGGGTAGGGTTAAGTTTAGGGTTAGGGCTAATACTAGCATTAGGTTTAGGTTTAGTGTTAGGGCTAGGGTTAGGTTTAGGGTTAGGGCTACGGGTAAGTTTAGGGTTAGGGTTACGGCTAGTGCTAGGGTTAGTTTTAGGGTAGTAGTTAGGGCTAGGGCTAGGGTTAGGGTTAGGGTTAGGGCTAGAATTAGGGTTAGGGTTAGGGTTAGGGATAGGGCTAGGGTTAGGGTTAGGGTTAGGGTTAGGGCTAGGGTTAGGCTTAGTGTTAGGTTTATGTCTAGGGCTAGGGCTAGTTTTAGGGTTCGGGCTAGTTTTAGGGTCATCGTTAGGGCTAGGGCTAGGGTTAGGTTTAGGTTTAGGTTTAGGGCTAGAATTGGGGTTAGGGTTAGATCTAGTGCTAGGGTTAGGGTTAGGGTTAGAGTTAGGGCTAGGGCTAGAGTTAGCGTTAGGGTTAGGGCTAGAATTGGGGTTAGGGTTAGATCTAGGGCTAGGGTTAGGGTTAGGGTTAGGGCTAGGGCTAGGTTTGGGTTAGGGTTAGTGTTAGGGTTAGGGCTAGGGATATTGTTAGGATTAGGTCTAGGGCTAGCGCTAGGTTTAGGGTTAGGTCTAGGGCTAGTGCTAGGGTTCAGGTTAGGGCTAGAGCTAGGGATCGGGTTAGGGTTAGGGCTATGATTGTGGTTAGGATTAGGGCTAGGTCAAGGGATAGGGTTAGGGTTAGGTCTAGGCCTATGTTTCGGTTAGGGTTAGTGTTAAGGTTAGGGTTCGGGTTATGGTTAGGCCTAGTTTTAGGGTTAGTGTTAGTGCTAGGGTTAGGTTTATGTTTAGGTCTAGGGCTAGGGCTAGGGTAAGGGTTACAGCTAGTTTTAGGGTCAGGGTTAGGGCTATGTTTAGGGTTAGGGTTAGGTCTAGGGCTAGCTGTAGGGTTAGGGTTAGGGTTAGGGTTAGGATTAGGGCTAGGGCTAGTGTTAGGGATAGGGTTATGGCTAGGTTTGGGTTAGGGCTAGGGCTAGGTATAGGGTTAGGGATAGGGTTAGGATTAGGGTTAGGTCTAGGGCTAGGGCTAGGGTTAGGGTTAGGGGTAATGTTAGGGTTAGGGTTAGGGCTCAGGCTAGGGATAGGGTAAGGGTTAGGGCTAGGGTTAGGATTAGGGTTAGGTCTAGGGCTAGAGCTAGGGTTAGCGTTAAGGCTAGTGTTAGGATAGGGTTAGGGCTAGGGTTAGAGTTAAGGTTAGGTCCAGGGCTAGCACTAGGGTTAGAGTTAGGATTAGGGCTAATGCTAGTGTTAGGGTTAGGGTTAGTGCTATGTCTAGGGCTAGGGTTAGGGTTAAGGTTAGGCCTAGGGTTAGGGTTAGGGCCAGGTTTGGGTTAGGGTTAGGGCTAGGGTTAGGATTAGGGTTAGGTCTAGAGCTAGGGCTAGGGTTAGGGTTAGGCCTAGTGTTAGGATTATGGTTAGGGCTAGGGTTAGTGTTAGGTTTAGGTCTAGGGCTAGGGCTAGGGTTAGGTTTAGGACTAGTGTTAGGGTTAGGGTTAGGGCTAGGGTTAAGGTTAGGATTAGGTCTAGGACCAGCGCTAGTGTTAGGGTTAGGATTAGGCCTATTGCTAGGGTTAGGGTTAGGGTTAGGGTTAGGGCTACGATTGGGGTCAGGGTTATGGCTAGGGCTAGGGTTTGGGTTAGGGTTAGGGTTAGGCCTAGCTTTGGGTTGGGGTTAGTGTTAGGGTTAGGGTTAGGGTTAGGTCTAAGGCTAGGGCTAGGGTTAGGATTAGGTCTAGAGTTAGGGTTCGGGTTAGGTTTAGGGCTAGGAGTAGGTTAGGATTAGGGTTAGGGCTAGGGTTAGAGTTAGGGCTAGTGTGAGGGTTAGGGTTAGGGCTAGGCCTAGGCCTAGGGATAGGGTTAGTATTATGGCTAGGATTAGGGTTAGGTTTCGGGCTAGGGCTAGTGTTAGATTTCGGGTTAGGGCTAGTCCTAGGTTTTGGTTATGGTTAGTGTAAAGTTAGGGCTAGGGTTATGGTTAGCCTAGGGTTAGGGTTAGGGTTAGGGCTAGGGTTAGTGTTAGGGTAAGGTCTAGGTCTAGGACTATTGTTAGGGTTAGGGTTAGTTTTAGGTCTAGGGCTAGCGCTGGGGTTGGGTTTAGCGCTAGGTCTAGTGCTCTGGTCAGGGTTCGAGTTAGGGTTAGGGCTAGGGCTAGGGCTAGGTTTAGGGCTAGTGTTAGGGTTAGGTCTAAGGCTAGGGCTAGGGTTAGGATTAGGGCTAGGGCCAAGGTTAGGTTTATGATTAGGGCTAGGCCTAGGTTTGGGTTAGGCTTAGTGTTAGGGTAAGGGCTATTGTTAGTGTTAGGGTTAGTGCTAGGTTTAGGGTTAGGGTTAGGTTTAGGGCGATCGCTAGGGTTAGTGTTACGATTAGGCCTAGTGCTAGGGTTAGGGTAGGGTTAGAGTTAGGGCTGGGGCTAGAGTTAGGGTTAGGGTTAGAGCTAGGATTGTGGTTAGAGTTAGGACTAGGGCTAGGGTTAGGGTTAGAGTTAGGGCTAGGCCTAGGTTTGGGTTATGGTTAGAGTTAGGGTTAGGGCTAGGTTTAGGGTTAGGGCCAGGTTTAGGTTTAGGGTTAGAGCTAGGGTTAGGGTTAGGGTTAGGTCTAAGGCTAGGGCTAGGTTGAGGTTTAGGTCTAGAGTAAGTGTTAGGTTCAGGGTTAGGGTTAGGCCTAAGGTTTTGGCTTGGGTTATTGTTAGGGTTATGTCTAGGGCTAGCACTAGGTTTAGGGTCAGGTCTAGGGCTAGTGCTAAGGTTAGGGTTAGGGTTAGGGTTAGGGCTAGGGTTAGGGATCGGGTTAGGTTTAGGGCTAGGATTGGGTTTAGGGTTAGGGCTAGGGTTAGGGTTAGACCTAGGGTTAAGTTTAGGGTTAGGGCTAGGATTAGGATTAGGGTTAGGGTAAGGTCTTAGGCTAGGGCTAGGGTTTGGATTAGGTCGAGAGTTAGGGTTATGGTTAGGGTTAGGGTTAGGGCTAGGGGTAGGTTTAGGTTTAGGGTTAGGGCTAGGGTTAGGGTTAGGGCTAGTGTTAGGGTTAGGGTTATGGCTAGGGTTAGGGTTAGGGTTAGTTCTAGGTCAAGCGCTAGGGTTAGGGTTAGGTCTAGTGCTAGTGCTAGGGTTAGGGTTAGGGTTAGGGCTAGGCCTAGGTCTGGGGTTAGTGTTATGGCTAGGATTGGGTTTAGGGTTCGGGTTAGGGCTAGGGTTAGGGTAAGGGTTAGGGTTCGGCCTAGGTTTGGGTTAGGGTTAGTGTTAAGGTTAGGCCTAGGGTTAGGGTTAGGGTTAGGGTAGGTTTAGGGTTAGGGTAAGGTCTAGGGCTAGGGCTAGGGTTAGGTTTAGGGCTATTGTTAGGGTTAGGGTTAGGGTTAGGTTTAGGTCCAGGGCTAGGGTTAGGTTTAGGGTTAGGATTATGGCTAGGGCTAGGGATAGGGTTACCGTTAGTGTTAGGGCTAGGGCTAGGGCTAGGGTTAATGTTAGGGTAATGGCTAGTTTGGGGTTAGGGCTAGGGTTAGTTATAGAGTTAGGGCTAGTGTTAGGGTTAGTGTTAGATCTAGGGCCAGGGCTAGGGTTAGGGTTAGTCCTAGTGTTAGGTTTAGGGTTAGGGCTAGGGCTATGGTTAGGGTTGGGTGTAGAGCTAGACCTCAGTTTAGGGTTATTTTTTTTCCTTAAGTCTCGGGCTACGCCAATGGTTAGGTTTGGGGTTGGTGGTGGGTTTGGGTTGGGGTTGCGGTTGTTTTTAGGGTTAGGGTTATGGTTAGGGCTAGGGCTAGGGTTAGGGTAAGGTTAGTGTTAGGGCTAGGGATAGCTTTGGGTTAGGGTTAGGGTTAGGGTTAGGGCTAGTGTTAGGTTTAGGGTTAGGGCTAGGGCTAGGGTTAGGGTTTGGTATAGGGCTAGAGCTATGTTTAGGGTTATTTTTAGGGTTAAGTCTAGGTTTAGGGCTAGGGTTAGGGTTGGGGTTGGTGGTGGGATTTGGTTGGGGTTGGGGTTGTTTTTAGGGTTAGGGTTAGGGTTATGGCTAGGGCTAGTGCTAGCGCTAGGGTTAGGGTTAGGTAATTTAGGGCTAGGGTTAGGGTAAGGTTAGGGTTAGTGTTAGGGATAGCTTTGCGTTAGGGTTAGGGTTAGGGCTAGTGTTAGGTTTATGGTTAGGGCTAGGGATAGGGTTAGTGTTGGGTCTAAGGCTAGGGCTAGGTTTATGGTTAGGGCTAATGTTAGGGTTAGGGTTAGGGCTAGGTTTAGGGTTAGGGTTACGTCTAGGCCTAGCACTAGGGTTAGGGTTAGGATTAGGGCTAATGCTAGTGTTAGGGTTATGGTTAGTGTTAGGGCTAGGGCTAGGGTTAGGGTTAGGGTTAGGGCTAGGGTTAGGGTTGGTTAGGGCTAGTGTTAGGTTTAGTGTTAGGGTTAGGGCTAGGGTTAGGGTTTGGTGTAGGGCTAGAACTAAGTTTAGGATTATTTTTAGGGTTAAGTCTAGGTTTAGGGCTAGGGTCAGTGTTGGGGTTGGTGGTGGGTTTGGGTTGGGGTTGGGGTTGTTTTTAGGGTTAGGGTTAGGGTTAGGGTTATGGTTAGGGCTAGGCCTAGGGTTAGGGTTAGGTAATTTAGGTCCAGGGTTAGGGTAAGGTTAGGGTTAGGGATAGGGATAGCTTTGGGTTAGGGTTAGGGTTAGGGTTAGGGCTAGGGTTAGGGTTAGGGTTAGTTCTAGGTCAAGCGCTAGGGTTAGGGTTAGGTCTAGTGCTAGTGCTAGGGTTAGGGTTAGGGTTAGGGTTAGGGCTAGGCCTAGGTCTGGGGTTAGTGTTATGGCTAGGATTGGGTTTAGGGTTCGGGTTAGGGCTAGGGTTAGGGTAAGGGTTAGGGCTCGGCCTAGGTTTGGGTTAGGGTTAGTGTTAAGGTTAGGCCTAGGGTTAGATTTAGCCCTAGGGTTAGGGTTAGGGTTAGGGTAGGTTTAGGGTTAGGGTAAGGTCTAGGGCTAGGGCTAGGGTTAGGTTTAAGGCTATTGTTAGGGTTAGGGTTAGGGTTAGGTTTAGGTCCAGGGCTAGGGTTAGGGTTTGTTTAGGATTATGGCTAGGGCTAGGGATAGGGTTACCGTTAGTGTTAGGGCTAGGGCTAGGGCTAGGGCTAGGGTTAGTGTTAGGGTAATGGCTAGTTTGGGGTTAGGGCTAGGGTTAGTTATAGAGTTAGGGCTAGTGTTAGGGTTAGTGTTAGGTCTAGGGCCAGGGCTAGGGTTAGGGTTAGTCCTAGTGTTAGGTTTAGGGTTAGGGCTAGGGCTATGGTTAGGGTTGGGTGTAGAGCTAGACCTCAGTTTAGGGTTATTTTTTTTCCTTAAGTCTCGGGCTACAGCAAGGGTTAGGGTTGGGGTTGGTGGTGGGTTTGGGTTGGGGTTGGGGTTGTTTTTCGCGTTAGGGTTATGATTAGGGCTAGGGCTAGGGTTAGGGTAAGGTTAGTGTTAGGGCTAGGGATAGCTTTGGGTTAGGGTTAGGGTTAGGGCTAGTGTTAGGTTTAGGTTTAGGGCTAGGGCTAGGGTTAGGGTTTGGTGTAGGGCTAGAGCTATGTTTAGGGTTATTTTTAGGGTTAAACTAGGTTTAGGGCTAGGGTTAGGGTTGGGGTTGGTGGTGGGTTTGGGTTGGGGTTGGGGTTGTTTTTAGGGTTAGGGCTAGGGCTAGGGTTAGGGTTAGGTAATTTAGGGCCAGGGTTAGGGTAAGGTTAGGGTTAGGGCTAGGGATAGCTTTGGGTTAGGGTTAGGGTTAGGGCTAGGCTTAGGTTTATGGTTAGGGCTAGGGAAATGGTTAGTGTTAGGTCTAAGGCTAGGGCTAAGTTTACGGTTAGGTCTAGTGTTAAGGTTAGGGTTAGGGCTAGGTTTAGGGTTAGGATTAAGTCTAGGCCTAGCACAAGGGTAGGGTTAGGATTACGGCTAATGCTAGTGTTAGGATTATGGTTAGTGTTAGGGCTAAGGCTAGGGTTAGGGTTAGGGTTAGGACTAGTGTTAGGGTTTGGGTTAGGGCTAGGGTTATGGTTAGGGTTAGGTCTAGGGCTAGTGCTAGGGTTAGGGTTAGGATTAGGCCTATTGCTAGGGTTAGGGTTAGCGTTAGGGTTAGGTTTACGGCTAGGGTTCGGGTTAGGGTTAGGGCTAGGATTGGGGTTAGCTTTAGGGCTTGGGCTAGGGTTCAGATTAGGGTTAGGACTACGCCTAGGTTTGGGTTATGGTTAGTGTTAGGGTTAGGGCTAGGTTTAGGGTTAGGGCATGGGTTAGGGTTAGGGTTAGAGCTAGGGTTAGGGTTAGGTTTAGGTCTAAGGCTAGGACTAGGATTAGGTTTAGGTCTAGATTTAATGTTAGGGTCAGGGTTAGGTTTAGGCCTAGGGTTTTGGCTAGCATTATTTTAGGGTTATGTCTAGGGCTAGCACTAGGTTTAGGGTTAGGTCTAGGGCTAATGCTAGGGTTAGGGTTAGGGTTAGGGTTAGGGCTAGGTTTAGGGATCTGGTTAGGGTTAGGCTAGGATTGGGGTTAGGGTTAGGGTTAGGGCTAGGGCTAGGGCTAGGGTTAGGGTTAGGTTTAGGGCTAGGGTTAGGGTTAGGGTTAGGGCTAGGGGTAGTTTTAGGGTTATAGTTAAGGCTAGTGCTAGGGTAAGTTTTAGGGTAGTAGTTAGGGCTAGGGCTAGTGTTAACGTTAGGGTTAGGGCTAGAATTGGGGTTAAGGTTAGGTTTAGGGCTATGGTTAGGTTTAGGGTTAGGGCTAGGGTTAGGGTTAGTGTTAGGTTTAGGTCTAGGTCTAGGGCTAGGTTTAGGGTTAGGGCTATCGTTACGGTTAGGGTTAGGGCTAGGGCTAGGGTTAGGTTTAGGTTTAGGGTTGGGGCTAGGGTTAGTGTTAGGTTTAGGTCTAGGGCTAGGGCTAGGTTTAGGGTTAGGGCTAGAGTTAGGGTAGGGGTTATGGCTAGTGTTAGGTTTAGGTCTAGAGCCAGCACTAGGGTTAGGGTTATGTTTAGGCCTGGTGCTAGGGTTAGGGAAAGTGTTAGAGTTAGGGCTAGGGCTAGGGTTAGAGTTAGGATTAGTTCTAGGGTAGCCCTAGTGTTAGGGTTAGGATTGGTGCTAGGGCTAGTTTTAGGGTTAGGGTAAGGGTTAGGTCCAGGGCAAGCACTAGGGTTAGGGTTAGGATTAGGCCTAGTGCTACGGTCTGGGTTAGGGTTAGGGTTAGGGCTAGGTCTAGGGATCGGGTGAGGGTTAGAACTATGGTTAGGGTTAGGGTTAGGGCTAGGGTTAGGGTTTGAGTTAGGTCTAGGCCTAGCGTTAGTGTTAGGGTTAGGATTAGGGCTAATGCTAGGGTTAGGGTTAGGGTTAGTGTTAGGGCTAGGGCTAGCGTCAGGGTTAGGGATAGGTCTAGGGTTAGGTTTACGGCTAGGGTTAGTGTTTGTGTTAGGGCTAGGTTAGTGTTAGGTTTAGGTCTAGGCCCAGCGATAGGGTTTTGGTTAGATTTAGGCCTAGCGCTAGGGTTAGGGTTAGTGTTAGAGTTAGGGCTAGGGCTAGGGTTAGGGTTAGGGTAGGGTTAGGGTTAGGGTTATGGTTAGTGTTAGGATTGGGGTTAGGGTTAGGGCTAGTGCTAGGGTTAGGGTTAGATTAGGGTTAGTGATACTGTTAAGGCTAGGTTTAAGGTTATGGTTAGGTCTAGGTCTAGGGCTAGGGTTAGGGTTAGGGTTAGGTCTAGGGCTAGCGCTAGGGTTAGGGTTAGGGCTAGGGCTCATTCTAGGGTTAGGGTTAGGGGTAGGGTTAGGGCTAGGTTTAGGGATCTGGTCAGGTTTAGGCTAGGATTGGGGTTAGGGTTAGGGCTAGGGCTAGGGATAGGGTTAGGTTTAGGGCTAGGCCTGGGTTTGGGATAGGGTTAGTGTTAAGGTGAGGGCTAGGGTTAGTGTTAGGCCTAGGTTTAGGGTTAGGATTAGGGCTAGGGTTATGGTTAGGTTTAGGTCAAGGGCTAAGGCTAGAGTTAGGGTTAGGGTTAGGGCTAGGGTTTGTGTTAGGGTTAGGTCTAGGACTAGGCCTAGGGTTAGGGTTAGGGTTAGGGTTAGGGTTAGGGTTAGGTCCAGGGCCAGCACTAGGGTTAGGGTTAGGATTAGGCCTAGTGCTAGCGTTAGGGTTAGGGTTAGAGTTAGGGCTAGGGCTAGGGTTAGGGTTAGGGTTAGGGCTAGGATTGGGGTTAGGGTTAAGGCTAGGGCTAAGGTTAGGGTGAGGGTTAGGGCTAGGCCTAGGTTTGGTTTAGGGTTATTGTTAGGGTTAAGGCTAAGGCTAGTGCTAGGGTTAGGGTTAGGTCTGAGGCTAGGTCTAGGGTTAGAATTAGGTCGTAAGTTAGGGTTAAGGTTAGGGTTAGGGTTAGGCCCAGGGTTAGGGCTAGGTTTAATGTTAGGGTTATGGCTAGGGCTAGCGCTAGGGTTAGCGTTAAGTCTAGGGCTTGTGCTAGGGTTAGGGTTAGTGCTAGGGCTAGGGATCGGGTTAGGGTTAGGGCAAGGATTGGTGTTAGGTTTAGGGGTCGGGCTAGGGCTAGGGTTCGGGTTAGGGCTAGGCCTATGTTTGTGTTAGGGTTACTGCTAAGGATAGGGCTAGGTTTAGGGTTAGGCCTAGGTTTAGGGTTAGGGTTAGGGCTAGGGTTAGGGTTAGGGTTAGGTCTAGTGCAAGCGCTAGGGTTAGGGTTAAGATTAGTGCTAGGGCTAGGGTTAGGTTGGATTTAGGGTTAGGGCTAGGGCTGGGGTTAGGGTTAGGGTTATGGCTAGGGATGGGTTTAGGACTAGGGTTAGGTGTAGGGTTATGGCTGGGTTAGGATTAGGGTTAGGTCTAGGGCTAGGGCTAGGGTTATGGTTAGGACTATTGTTACGGTTAGGTTTAGGGTTGGGCTAGGGATAGGGTTAGGGCTAGGGTTAGGTTTAGGGTTAGGGCTAGTGTTAGGGTTAGTGTTAGGTCTAGGGCTAGGGCTAGGGTTAGGTTTAGGGCTAGTTTAGGGTTAGGGTTTTGGTTAGGTTTAGGGTTAGGGCTAGGGTTAGGGTTAGGGTTAGGGTTAGGTCTTAGGCTAGTGCTAGGGTTTGGATTAGGTCGAGAGTTAGGGTTACATTTAGGGTTAGGGTTAGGCCTAGGGCTAGGATTAGGGTTAGGGTTACTGCTAGGGTTAGGGTTAGGGCTTGGGGTAAGATTAGGGCTAGGGCTAGGGTTAGTGTTAGGGTTAAGGCTAGGTTTAGGTTTAGGGCTAGGTATAGTGTTAGGGCTAGTGTTAGGATTAGGGTATGGGCTAGGGTTAGGGTTAGGGTTAGGTCTACAGCCAGCGCTATGATTAGGGTTAGGATTAGGCCTAGTGCTACGGTTAGGGTTAGGGTTAGGGTTAGGGCTAGGTCTAGGGATCGGGTGAGGGTTAGGACTATGGTTAGGGTTAGGGTTAGGGCTAGGTTTAGGGTTAGGGTTAGGGTAGTATTAGGGTTAGGGTTAGGGCTAGGGTTAGGGTTAAGGATAGGTCTATGGCTAGCGCTAGGTTTAGGTTTATGATTAGGGCTAGTGCAAATGTTAGGATTAGGGTTAGGGCTAGGTCTAGGTTTAGGTTTAGGGTTAGGGTTAGGGTTAGAGTTAGGCCTATGCTTGGCCTAGGGTTAGTGTTAAGGTTAGGACTTGGGTTAGGTTTAGGCCTATGGTTAGGGTTAGGGTAGGGTTAGGGTTAGGTCTAGGGTTATGGTTTGGGTTAGGTCCAGGGCTAGGGCTAGGGCTAGGGTTAGGTTTAGGACTAGTGTTAGGGTTAGGGTCAGGGCTAGGGCTAGGGTTAGGTTTAGGTCTAGGGCTAGCGCTAGGGTTAAGGTTAGGATTAGGTCTAGGGCTAGTTCTAATGTTAGGGTTAGGGTAGGGTTAGGGCTAGGTTTAGGGATCTGGTTAGGGTTAGGCTAGGATTGGGGTTAGGGTTAGGGCTAGGGCTAGGGCTAGGGTTAGGTTTAGGGCTAGGTCTGTGTTTGGTTTAGGGTTAATGTTAAGGTGAGTGCTAGGGTTAGTGTTAGGCCTAGGTTTAGGGTTAGGGTTAGGGCTAGGGTTATGGTTAGATTTAGGTCTAGGGCTAGGGCTAGGGTTAGGGTTAGGGTTAGGGTTAGGGCTTGGGTTAGTGTTAGGGTTAGGTCTAGGACTAGGCCTAGGGGTAGGGTTAGGATTAGGCCTAGTGCTAGCGTTAGGGTTAGGGTTAGAGTTAGGGCTAGGGTTAGGGTTAGGGTTAGGGCTAGGATTGGGGTTAGGGTTAAGGCTAGGGCTAGGGTTATTGTGAGGGTTAGGGCTAGGCCTAGGTTTGGTTTAGGGTTAGTGTTAGGGTTA